>CM026387.1:77439987-77642031 GCA_014843695.1 Archivesica marissinica | reverse complement strand
ACCAAGATGTACCGCCGTGTCTGTGCATACACTCAATACCGAGTGTTGAAGGTGTTTACCGTGGCAGTAATTATAATGTGTTCACTACAGGTACAACCAAGATGTACCGCCGTGTCTGTGCATACACTCAATACCGAGTGTTGAAGGTGTTTACCGTGGCAGTAATTATAATGTGTTCACTACAGGTACAACCAAGATGTACCGCCGTGTCTGTGCATACACTCAATACCGAGTGTTGAAGGTGTTTACCGTGGCAGTAATTATAATGTGTTCACTACAGGTACAACCAAGATGTACCGCCGTGTCTGTGCATACACTCAATACCGAGAGTTGAAGGTGTTTACCGTGGCAGTAATTATAATGTGTTCACTACAGGTACATACTAATCGGTAATTGTCATATTATCAAATAATTGTATAATCGGCTCATCATAATAATTATAATTAATTACTTAGTTTGTTTTGGTTCATATTACTATATTTCCACATATGCGACAAGTGTAGACTTACTAGGTAATGCTTGCTATATCAGAGAAATATCATCTTGGGAAATATGGTAAATATCGCTTCTGTTGAAGTATTTTGTTGATGTATTTTGTTTGGTCTGACAGGATTCGACATAACAGGATTCGACATAACAGGATTCGACATAACGGATGAAGACTGTACACATGTATATTAAGTGCTAATTGCATCAACAAGAGTTTAGTCCTATTAGTCATCGAGGGTAAATTCATCTATTTATATATTATCCAACAATTAAAATGATAACTGTTCAGTGGCCATGAAATTAAAATTTCGAAGAAAGGTTAAAACACAGTGGTCACATATGTATATGCCATATTAGTGACACGAAAACATCGCCACTGCAACAATGGTTTCATATACGGGAGTGCACAAAGCCATGATTGCCTATCTATTCTGAAACACATGATTGTAGAGTATATCTATTCTGAAACACATGATTGTAGAGTATATCTATTCTGAAACACATGAGTGTAGAGTATATCTATTCTGAAACACATGATTGTAGAGTATATCTATTCTGAAACACATGAGTGTAGAGTATATCTATTCTGAAGCACATGAATGTAGAGTATGGCATATCATAAATGTAGACACATATGTATGATGCCACTACAGAATCTAGTTATTTCCTCACCTGAACCTCATGTAGATGGCCATTATCTTTTTGACGTTGTCTGTTGTGAGCTCGTATGTATCATCTGGATCATGTGGAAGGTCTATACCCATAACATTGCACAACTTCATGATCTTCTCATCTCTGTGAGTAAGTGAGTGGTACATGTATTATTATCTAACATCTATTGGTGCTGTACTTTAATCGGCATGAAAGTAACGTTATGTGAGTTTAGGCCATTATCGAAAATAGTTAGTCAATTATTACACATGAAACATGTGACAAAATATAGAGCAATCTCATTAAAAGCACATCATACATACAGTATCACTCCACTGTGTCTACACATAAGCCTAAATAATAACGCAAAACAAAACATGTCATCTTAAGAATATTGTTTATAGACAGAATATAAGAAATGTTATTGACAGTCATATCGATACATCACCTGTATATGGCGAACAGTTGTGGTACATTAGTTTATAAATCCCCCCTTAGCCAAAGTAGTTATATCCCGGACAGGAACTATTGAGGATGGACACATCGTCAACGTCATACGTCAACACCCCGATGGGCAGTGCGAAAACTATATGCACCCTGCGAAAACTACACGCACCCGAAGACATTTCTATAATTACATGAAGAAATTTCATTGTAAATCCCGAATTTCAGAATACATTAATCCCATAAATTGATTTATTAGGATTGAATACAATATTCCTCTGATTCTTTGAGGTATGAACTTCCAGGTGTTTCATATCTAATTGAACCAAATCACATTCAAGTTGTTTACAATATTGATTTAAACTGGCAACATCCAACGACAAACAAACATGATTTATTCCTACCTTGGTAGAGCATCAAAGTTTTCTTGTACTGGAGCGTGGTTTCTAACAAGAGAGTCATAAAGATTCTGTGCCATGATTCCTTTCGTCAGAATGGTTCTTGTTTGTTGGTCAATCAAGTTTCCAGACACCCGGTCAATAAAAAACCCCAGAAATGTAAAACTGAATCTGTCGGAGTTGAAGAACAGGTATGGATGTGGACTAAAAGTATAAATATTATTTAAAATCATTAATATATAGTACAACTACTTCATCTAAAATTCATGTCTAAAATATATATACTGATATATACGACTGTACTACCAAGAGCAGTAGATATGCACAGAGAGTTCATTCCAATCTCATGTAGCTCAACCTGTATTGGGCAACATACTTTAGCCAACCAACATGACTGAAGGATGCTACAGTAAATATTATGAACTCGGGATGAGAATCCAGAGTCTACAAACAAAAAAATACTCCACTTGTACTGGGTCAAACTAATGAAGGCTGGTCTGAAACAAAACACTTTAAAATTCACAAAGAGCACTCTATAACTAACGACTTTTAACTGCACCTGCTTTCCCAAGTTCTCCTCATCTGGTATGGTTGCAGCTCATCCCCATTGTCTTCTTCATCTTGACCCTCATCTACTTCCATATGTTCTCTATGCATCGGTTTATGGCCTGGTGATTCTTCACTCATGTCCAACGAGCGGGTGGAAAAATCCTACGACAAATAAAACACATTGTTTGTGCTGATGAACATGAACGTTTTGTCAAGCATAGACGTGTTAATTTTAGATGGAAAACTTTTAATTTTCATTTCAAAATGTTTACCTCAGTACAAAACTGAAACTCAATGTTTAATGTTTATACAATAAGAGAAAATGTCAAATTATTAAGGAAAACAGAAAAGCAACAATATTGATTTCATATGCTTACTCTAGACATCTGTATTAGAAAAGTCAGAACAAATTTGGAGAATCCTGGCAGGTCCTCAGCAGCGGCTGTACTCACAAACATATTGCGTTCAAAATCAACCAACTGGGTGTTGAGGAACCAGACAAAATGGTGCAGCTCTGACCAAGACGGATCATTCAACCCACAATGTCTGAAAACAAAATATTTGTTTTAGGTTCTAAGGGATGTATGTCAACTGAGTAGTAATTTTGATATTCAAGTACTAGTACACAGTTTTGATCAAGTACTCGGAAACGATCATTTCATTCGTGGATACATGTACATTCAATTAAGTTGAATGGGATCGTATGTTTGATGTAATTTCATATATTTGGAAATTATTTCAGATGATGCATGTCTAACAATTGATGCAAATTTATCCGATTCTGTGAACAAAACATTGCGGTGTTATGTAGTTAAACCCGGGAGGGGATACATTTAGTCAGTTTATTCAACTTTATTAAGATACTTAATCCATGCTAATACCTCAGCAGAGTTTCCAGACAATCATGTGGACTTCCTTCTGTAGTAAAAGGATGGACATCGCTAAGATCTTTTCCTTGGTCCATTCGGGACAAATACTGGAACGTCCTCTGGAAAATTGGACTTGTAAACTGTTTGTCATCAAACAGCTGGTCAGAATTCTTGTATTCTGTAAGTATTTCATAAAATGTAAAACCTGGTCATACTTGTATAGACATTATTAATCACAATAATGCTATCTCAATTGACAGAAACATTTAAACACGATTCAATATGTAGACCATGTCATAGTTTACCTTTTTTTTACAAATGCAAGTTCAGATATAGTGCACAACCATTCTTATTATACGGTGACTTGTTTTTAAATACAAGTTTATTGTTCATAAATGGTTATATGGTAATAGAACAATAAAGAAAGTGAAAATAATTTATAAACATCAAGATCAAATTGATCAAAATATTGTATTGAGACAAGTTTTACCCTGTAGCGGTATGTCCTTATAGATCTGCAAGCTCTCCTGTGGTGACCTACAAGTCAGGTCGGGTAGAATATTCAGCACGGGATGTACATATTGCAGATCTCCAACCTGTAAATACATAACATAGTGATATGCTTCAGCAACAACATACATGTATAAGTACTGGATAAATGGAAATATTCGTATGGTTGAAATGTTAGCTATATTCGCAAATTGAAACAAATTGTGAAATTTACAACCACGATAAATTTCATGCAATACAGACAGTGTAACGGTATAACAGCGCCAATAAAACGTTACTGTAGAAGTTGATATTTTCGCGTGACGATTTTTCGAGAATATTGCAGGCTGCATTGCAATATTGGCGGGAAAATAATATATATGAAGTTGTACTGCCCGATTTATAGGTCTAAATTCTCACTAGTGTATTTCATATATAATACACGCGTTTCAGACTTTGTATATATTTAAATATAGATATCACTTAGTGCATGGTGAAATTATAAAATAGATTGACATAATAATATGCTGACAGAGCATAACTGATACATGTGTGGCGTTGTAATTCATGGTTTCCAGAGAACAATGGAGAGCCGAGTATGTATCTACTAAAGACAGATTTAATTTCAACATTATTTATTTCAGCATTTTTACATGTAATCAAGAAATGAATATTTTACATATAATTTAACAGCAGTAGACAGAAACGGATTTATTATATAGCTTAAAACTTAAAAGACAGATTTAGTTGTGAATAGGACACCGTTGGGTTAAAACAACAGGCATGGTTCTCGAAAATATAACACATAAATACATGGAGGAACAATATTAGTACATTGTTGGTACTTCTTGTGCCCTACAAGTAGCATATCAGGCACCTAGGTAGAACCTCCGATCTTCTGTAAGTCAGCTGGATAGCTTCCTGACATTGTGGCGAACACGTGGTCCTCCAATGTTTTGCTGACGAGCCCCCAGTCGGTGTGGTAACCCACACTTCGATTTATCTCTCACTATCTCAATTGAGCTCCTGTCATGGTCTAACCTATGATAGATCCACTGGATTTATATTTATCTACGGGTATTTGTTATTTTCTGTCTCACAATTATAACACAACACAGTGGTTTGTCTTTCTTCTATATATAATATATTTCGTCCGTATTCCTTATTTTCTGATGCATATCCCATGCATATAGTTCTGCTTAATTCATTTAATATTTTATTTAAGTCAGAAATTAGTCATTTATTATTAATTGTCCCAATCAGCTCTAATCTCTTTAATCCGTAACTCCTCTCTACATACAATCGTGTCAATGTTTCCGCTTCAATCATCTTCGTCTAACAATAGTAGATTATATTCACCGGAACTAAATATGTTCCTTATCTCGGCTGAATAATCTTCTTTTCTTTTTTTTCAGCTACGAGGAATAGCCCGTTTATTTTTTCATGTTGTAATTAACAATTACATATGTAAACATATAATATAAATTTCAGTTGTTTTACAATAATCTATCGATACTATATGCTAGAATATTATATATACACATGCATTTATTAATTGTTATAAAGAGAGAAGGCATTATGTTTGAAAGTAAGATAGCAGGAGAAGAGTTGAAAAATATTCCGATCCAGAATACAAACATCTTTTCAATATCAGTTGCTAATACGATTGCTGTTGCATGCTTGTGGTTATACTTCTATCAGTCAATTTCATTTTGTTCCACTTTCTATTGTGAGCTTCTAGTTTATTTTTCATAAAGGCTATATGTTCTTCGATGTGTTGTCTTTCTTTTAAATATCTGATAAAGATAATGCAGTTTGGAACACATTTTTCTATTTTGCTTTTAAAAATATAATATTTTGCTAAAATAATTATGAAATCTATCATAATATGGGGATGCTCTATACTTTGATTACCAAATGAAACCGTTTTATAATCTATATTAAAGTCTATTTGTTTGTCTATCAAATATGTTTTTAATCGCGACCAAACATGTTGAACATGAGAACAATCCCAGAATAAATGTGTTCAGGTCTCTGTATGCATATTGCAAAGTTCACATAAAGTTGAGTTTGTTATTTTTAATTTATAGAGTAGTTCATTAGTTTGTAATATTCGTGTCACATATTTATATTGGAATGTTCGTAATTTTGTATCGATAGTACATACAAATGGCATGTTGTATATTTTCTTCCATTCCAGGTATTCAAATATAGCTTTCCATTTTGTTTCGGCTTTATTTTGTGGAGTTTTATTGTACGTTTTTAGGAATGTTGTGTATAGGAATTGTGTTGGTCTTTTAATAGTTTTTATTTCCTCTAGCAACGTTTTTGAATTTCTATCCATTTGATTATTCTATTTTATTTTTCGTTCCATTTTTTAGAAATATTTGACACTAGCATGTGGTATTTTTAAAAATCTGAACCGTCTATTCCATAGATGTTTTGTAGTTCTGTAAAAGTATGAAATTTTCTTGTTATTCGATTATATATATGTCCTACATATTTAATTCCCTTTTGAAACCAGTTCTGATAAAATAACGTGTTTTCTCCGACCCGTATAAACGAGTTATTCCATAATATTTCATTTGCATAACAATCTATTTGTGTCTTGAAATTGACTTTTGTCCAACTGATAACAACATCTCTCAAAAAGCTATTTTCAAGATATATTTGATTCAAATAGAAGTTGTCCTCCAAATGTATTAAATTGTTTTAGATATGTGTCTTTCCAATGACCTTCATTTTCGGGGTTTATTAATCGTTTTACCCACGCAGCTTTTATAAAGTTAACATTATGCGTTTATATCAACCAGTTTTAGCCCCCCATCTTGATAGTCACGCTTAATAATTGATCTTGCGACTTTATCTGGCTTCCCATCCCATAAGAAAGAGTACATATTTTTAGTAATTTCAGCTAACACATTTTCATTAGGACTTTCGAGTACAGTTAATGGATAGATAATGTTGGGCAATGCAAATGTTTTTATGACTGTGATTTTACCCATTAGTGTCAGTTTGTGATTTCTCCATTTATTTAAACACGAGTACATTTCTTGTATTTTATTATTTATGTTGATTGAGAGTCTGTCTCTTTTATTATTCGTAAACAGTATGCCCAATGCTTTTACTTCGTTCGATGTCCATATAAAAGATTTCATTTTACAGTAAATGTTATCAGTGTTCCTAAGGGACCCGGCTCTTAATACCACATATTTGTTTGTATTAATTTTCAATCCTGATATATTATTGAAATCAACGATAGTTTGTACAAGTTAAAAAAGTTGCGTCGTCTGCAAATAATAAGTTTTTTATTTCTTCATTGTGCAATTTTTATACCATTTATGTCTTTGTTTATCCTTATTATAAACTCATAGTCTAAGCTATCAAAAGCCTTTTCAAAATCTGCGAAAAATAACAAACCAGGTGCATTGGTATCATTTAAGAAGTCTATGGAGTCGTATATTAGTCGTATATTTTCACCAATATATCTACCTGACATAAACGTGACTGAGAATGATGTATTATAGTTGGGAGTACATGTTTTATTCTATTTGCTATGGTTTTTGTTGCTATTTTGTAATCTACGTTTAACAGTGACAATGGACGCCAATTATTCAAGTCAGTCAGTTCTCTTTTTTTCTAGGTAATAAGGTTAACGATTCCTTGTTTCTGAAGTTGAGTGAGAGTACCATGTTCGTAAGAATAGTTAATCGATGCAAGATAATATTGTTTCAAATCTCTCCAAAATATTTTCTAAAATTCTGCTGTTAAACCGTCAGATCCAGGGCTTTTATTGTTCTTCATATCTAAAAGGGCCTTTGCGCATTCCGCTTCCAATAATGTACCTTCACATGACATTTTTTGGACTTCATTTAGCATAACATTGTTTGACGGAAAATATTCTATGTCACTATTCGGTAATTCAACCTTTTTATATAGCTTTTCATAAAATTGTTTTATTTCATATAGTAATTCCTTGGATTCAGTAATCACGTTATCTTTTACAATTAATTGTGAAACAGATTTTTGTTCTTTTTTTCTAGATTTGAAAAGTATTTTGTATTGTTATCCATTCCTTCTATGTATTGTGATCTTGCTCTAATAAAATAGCCACGAATGTTATTGTTAATAATAATGTCAGGTTCATCCTTTTTATTTTTAATTGAAGTAAGTATGTTCTCGTTTGTGGAATCATTTATTAATTTTAACTCTAGATCATCAATTTCTTTTATGAGTTGTTTTTCTTTTTCCATGAACAATATTTGATAGTTACCTTTCTGATACAACGTTTAATCAATTCCCAAAGAGTATTTGGATGTGCCCTTACATTGTTTGCTGCTATTTCAGTAACACTAGTTCTGATTTGTTTTTGATAATCTTCCTCAAGTATCACAGAATTGTTCAATTTGAAATAACCCGGGCCTCGGATTTGGTTTGTAAAATCTAGCGTTAGATAAATTAAGGAGTGGTCTGAATCTATACCGGTAGTAATATTACATGTTTTTACTTTGTTTGAAAGGTTAGATGATATTAAGAAGTAATCCAATCTACAGAATATTGGAGGTTTATAATTAGAATGCCAGGTGAATTGTTTTAATCCCGGATGCATAATACGCCATATGTCCAACATGTCATTGTTTTCTATTATATTTTGAAGTTTCGTACTACTTTTTTATGTGTATCAATCCTTCCGTGTTTCTTGTTTATATTCATAGCAAGAACAATGTTAAAATCCCCCCCAATTATAAATGTTGTGTCTTCATTTTCTTCCATGAATCGTTCTATGGTATTAAAAAAATTAACGTCATCAGTGTGTTGGCCCATATACATTCATTAGCATGATCTCATTGTTATCTATGATAAGAGACAAGCATTGCAGACGGCTTTCAATAATGTCAGTGTATTCTAATGTTTCAAAGGATCCATTTAAAAATATGCCTATGCCTTTGATGTTGGAACTATTTCCGCTTAGAAATATCTTTGCACCCCACTCTTTCTCCCATTTATCAATATCGTATTTCTTGCAATGTATTTCTTGTATAAAACATATAATTATTATATTCACTATCTTTTAACCATGTAAATACGTGCTTTCTTTTCTTAAAATCACCGAGCCCCTTTACATTAAAAGAACATATCTTTCTTATCATGATTTAAATAAGATGAAAATTATAAGCTCACATACAATGGCATACATCGGAATATTATTTATACAATGTATGTAGCTGGAAACAGTTGACCGATATTGAAGCACATCACAAGCACTAAGCATGTCATTTAAAAGATCTAAACTATATCGTATGAAAGATAGCATACCTATAGTGTTTCTTTCCGGGTTATATTGACCAATATATAGACCATTAGTTTGACTGCCATTTTAAATGAGAATAGAGAAATACAAACATTGTAAGTCATGGTATAACGTGACCATATAGGTATTTGCACATCTTTTCTTTTGTTTAGCAATATCGTCTTGTGCAAGAGTCAATGTACAATACGCTGCACTATATTATATAATTGTGCTCAAACATAAATATACATGTATACACTCATATATACAAATATTAATAGCTACTAACATATACGTATTTACACGCACATGTACTCACACACGCACGCATACCATACCATACCATACCATACCATATACCATATACCATATACCATATACCATACCATACCATACATATACACAAATACACGTATACATATATATATACACACACATATACATATATATATACATATATTCACACATTAGTAGGATATTGTGACACATTAGTATCCATCTGACATGACACCGAAGGAACATAAATCTATATCTGCGTGTAGTTCATTGTTTAGTATTTGTCGTTAGCTAACATATATAAAGAAACATGCGTTTAGATTAGAGAATGCTTTCTCAAAAACGAAATGAAAGTAAACTATGTTGGCATGCTAGATTATCTCTCTAAATTAGGTCCCAAATCCGATACCTTCTAATTTATATGAATAATGAATTCGCCCCGTCCCGTCACCCGTGTCATGGATTAGAAGGCTATATATTTTGGAGCTAATTGTGATGTGCACTTACTGCAGTCCCACATGGACGCACTCATTATAATGTCGATAATGTTTACCCATACATTGCAGATATATAGATATATATACTGATATATTATGTTTTATAAACTGTTTATCATATATTATGTGTGGTTATTAGAAATGTTGTGTTTATAATATTATTCACTAACAAGGACAACTGTAGTTCGTAGCATTCTAAAACGTAACGTAAGCCGTGGTGAAAGAAATGTATACTAACAGGTTCAATAAAGGGGGGTAATTAGTATGTCCTCTTACAAAGCCATATAGTCTTTAAGTTAATTCTAGGTTAGTGTCAGAGGTTGATAATAACTTCTCTCAAATCACAAACGCACATCTCGGCTTTCTGACCTATTGAGCATAGAACAAAATCTAAGACTCAACAAATCTATTTTTAATGTCACTCGAGCTTGAGTTTAAGATTCGATAAAAGATGCACACTCCTCGACCCTGTATATCATATTCATGAGTGTATAATACATGTATAAAAACATTTCACTTTAACATAAAACTCAAGACATGTATATGATTGACACTTAAATCGCTGATAATTATGAATAATCCAATTGAGGTGTATATGTATTATATGAGTGTTTTCTGGTCCTCTATAATCTTATAACTTGTATTTATTTTTAAATACGCAATTAACTTTTATAAGTTATCTTTCTCTTAATGTCCATAATAATCTATCATAGAAAGAGTATCCTGTATCTTAATTTTGAGATCACGTAACAATCCGTATCCAGGACGTCACCTAAGTGTGTCTAACTTGATTAATAAAGTTAGTTTCTTATATACATATCAGTGATGCTCGAGTAGACTTATCGACGCCGTAACATCTATTACGTTACCTAATATTATTCAGATTTTCCGCGCATCAAAAGATTCGGCCATTTAAAATTACACAACTGGCCAATGTGCAATCAGTCCCGATAATTAGTCTTTCCCGCGCAAAACTAGAATGGATATTTTAGGCGCGAAAATGATAGCATACGATATGCATAAGACAAATATATATAGTACATGGTAAATCACTGATGTCGTATCTTAAATAGATTAATGTATTTATATAATACATTACTATTTATATATGGCAATAATAACATTTCGTGCAAATATTGTTTGTTTTTCATATATTTTGCACAACATAAAGAATTGACACAGTGATTTGATATTTACATGGCATTGAACGCCTTTATAGAGGCGTATACAGATATGGTAATAATAAGCTAATATGGTCAACGCAAGACTTAAAATGACATACCATGGCGGTTGTTGTTATCCATTATATTCTTTTCTACACGAATGACGTGCTAACCCAATTTCATACCAGAATTGTGAATGTCATTCGCGCTTTATATTGAATAATATAGTAAATTTCGTAAAGATAAATATTCGGATATATATATTATAATGCTTAGTATGCCTATATTTGTATAACATACATAGTTACAGCAATTAAATGCAGCTATTTGCAATTGCGTTTCGGATAGTGTCTGATGTTGTGTTTAATAAGGAGTGTGGTGGGGGAGGGGCGAGAGATAATGCAAAATATTGAAAGGACAGTGAGAGCAACCACTTTTGTATTGCATGTACAGAGATAAGAACAGCTTCACCATTCTATCCTCTGGTACAATCGTGCCAGGTAAAACAATGATTTGTGTTATGGTACCGTTTCTCTAGATATCCCAAGAACAACAATGGGATTATGTACTGCACTATGCTGTTATGGTACCGTTTCCCTAGATATCCCAAGAACAACAATGGGATTATGTACTGCACTATGCTGTTATGGTACCATTTCCCTAGATATCCCAAGAACAACAATGGGACTATGTACTGCACTATGCTGTTATGGTACCGTTTCCCTAGATATCCCAAGAACAACAATGGGACTATGTACTGCACTATGCTGATATGATACCGTTTCCCTAGATATCCCAATAACAACAATGGGACTATGTGCTGCAATATGCTGTTATGGTACCGTTTGCCTAGATATCCCAAGAACAAGAATGGGACTATGTACTGCACTATGCTGTTATGGTACCGTTTCTCTAGATATCTCAATAACAACAATGGGACTATGTACTGCACTATGCTGTTATGGTACGGTTTCTCTAGATATCTCAAGAACAACAATGGGACTATGTACTGCAATATGCTGTTATGCTACCGTTTCCCTAGAGATCTCAAGAACAACAATGGGACTATGTACTGCATTATGGTGATTATTCTTGCGCTCCTTAAATGACAGTATCTTATACCCTTCTGTCTGCTGTCTGCATCATCAGAGGCATGGTCTCTATCAGGTAGATATCCGTGGTGGACTTTCTCCACACAAACCCCGTTTTGTCCATCAGACACCCCAGTACCAATAGGTTGAACAACAAATAATCTACTCCATTCTCCACCTGTAACAATGTAACGATTGCTATAAATGTCAAACATGTAAACATATTCAATCTGAAAATATTACCTGAGATTGAGTATGTCATTACACACAGAATATGGTACATTTTCTCAGAATACTAAGCTTACCTATAGTTTGGTCTTATAATTGAGGACCCGTCTTATAAGCGGATACTCAACGTTAACCCAAAACTACTAGGTCAAAATTAGTTATTCGGCATTAAATTGCCGACTAGCTTCTTTTTTTGGGTGTGTTTTACGTTTATTTATCGTCGCTACCGGTTGCCCATATGAGCGACGCCTCCTGAAGATATTAGTCATTTTAGATTTTGGAGGATAGTGCAGTGATACAGACAGAGACTCATTCCAGAGTCTCCTCTGGTTCTTTTACGTGCACGATGTAAAGCACCGACACGAGACCTCGCTTTAACGTCCCATCTGAAAGACTGTTAATTTTATTAGGGTCAGACGGGGGATCGAACCTGCGATCCCTGGGTTACGAGTCCATAGTGTTACCACTGGACTACAGATCCGTCTGTGTCGGCATGGTCTTTTATTAAACAGATATTTATAAACATTGAAGCTTCATGTGGTTGAGTTTTTTCCTTGACAAGGGTAACCATTGTTATTCTCCACTGTGTCCGTCAATAGGACTGTATTACTCAATTTGCAGAACATGACAGATAATGTAATTATGAGCAAGCTCTCAACACCTGTCAATTGTTGCATAGAGACAAATCACGACAATTGTTCGCACCTCCGAGTCTGCATGGGACCATTCAATTATGTTATATTTGTTATATCGGAATACTAATTGACTGAAAAATTAAACAGTTATATGCAGTATATGCAGTAACATTTTACATGAGAAAAATACAATGAAATTGCTAATTTTATATTCGAATACGATACGTTGCCATCTATGCTGCAGTGAATATATTCTGGAATAATTTACAAAATCTATTCAACATTGTGGAATCCAAAGAAATAATCGAAGCTTAAAATGTATTATTTTGGGATATATACAATTCTGATCCCCAATACCTTTTCATCAATATTGTTATCATTATTGTTGGTTTTAGCATTTACAAATCGTACTTTTGTAGTGAGAATTGGACTAAACAATATGATATTTTCAAATATTGTTATATTTTATGCTGGTTGACTATGTAAACAAAACAACAAAAAACAAAACGATACCTTGCCATCACATCCCTATTTTAAACAAAAGGTTACCGTTATGGTTTCCATTATTACGTTTTCGAAAACGTCTTAAAGGCAAGTGCATGCAAAAACCACATGTTGCAGGACCAATGTCTGATAGACGGGATCGCCTTATACGCGACTATGGACGGTATAATTAATTTTTTTCCAAATTGCAATAACTAATACTTACACAGTATTGTGTATTTTAGTTTGGGCTTTCTCTATTCATCTATGCAAACTTACTTCATGTGACACATCAATATGGAAGATCCTGGCTGCTACTTCTCCTGGCTTGGTTGTATGTTCTAGTAGTCTCTGTATCACATAGTGTACGTCTATTCTTTTCTCTTGTAGAGGTATAGACACCGTCTCTGATTGTACTGCCTCTATGTTCAGACTCGACAGGTCCCCTTCCCTTCTTTGTTTAAATAAGGTTTTTCCCACACCAGCTCTCCACGATTTGATGACACGTACTGAGGATCTATTGAATATCAATTACGTTTGTATTTCCCTGATATATCTACACCTACCAAAGGTTCTATTGCATTACTTAAATATCTTCAGAATTCAGAATTCAGATTAATGTAAGTAATTATTTCCTACCTTTAGTTATTCCACTACAGATATTTAACTGATGAAACATTTACTACAGAAAAATAATATACAAGCAGTTTGAAATTACAAGCAACATGTGCAATAGAATATGTTAATACCATCTTAAGTAACGTATTACGTATCTATATATTGAGTACCTTTGTTTATCAACATCGGCTGCAGGTCGGATTCCAGAACACATATGTTGCTGTATGGTCAGCTTAGCCGACAAATAGTCACGTAGATGTTTTGTGTTTGTGGCTAATGCTTGTCGTTTGAACTTATCCAATGATGATACGATAGTAGATCTGTATTCGTTGTCCGATCCACAGATCACAAGAAGCCTGTACTTCAATTCTGCAATATTAAATTACACATTCAAACTACTCTATTGGAATGGTCAACAGAGTAGATTTATACATGAAATTTCAGTAGAACGTTTTGCAACAGCTACTGTCACTACCGACTATTAAACAAAGAAACAGCTACTGTCACTACCGACTATTAAACAAACGAAACTGGTATCTCTACACAAGCTTATTCAATACTTTTACTGAAGTCTTCAATCATTACAGTTACTCAACATAGCTGGAATAATTGATTCATTCATAACCATCATTTACGTGTGCTAAATAAAGCAAACAAACCTTTGTAATGTACTTCTAGGAGATATTCCTCTAGGCACCTCTCTGCAGCTTCGCTCACATCATAGTTTAGCATATCCGCATTCGCGAGACAGTAAATCTTACTGCTTCCATCAAAGATAGCACGTCTCCAGAATATATCAACCTGAAACAGCATGCTCAATTATTGGCCTGGTTGCAGAATATATCAATCTGAAACAGTATGCTTAATTATTGGACTGGTTGCAGGATATATCAATCTGAAACGGCATGCTCAATTATTGGACTGGTTGCAGAATATATCAATCTGAAACAGCATGTTCATTTATTGGACGGGTTGTAGAATATTTCCTCTCAACACCGGAACACCTCTATACTGGAAATCCTCCAAACCAAACACATTTTCCTGATTTGTCCCTTCGTTGTTCATTGCAAAAACCTTCTGTAAACCGTAACGCTGTTTGTTTTGAAAAATATGTAATTTAATGTCAAATATGAACACTAAATTTCGGCTATTGTTTTCCAGAATTGTGTATTATACACTTAAGATGAATCAGTTCTTTATTAACTTCCAAACTATAAACATGTCTCGGCCTCCTTCTAAGCATTGCAAACTCGAATTGTTAATTTAGGAGAATTCTACCACACTATGAAAATCGCCCTAAACCGAACACCCCTCCAAACCGAACTTTGCCTATGGTCCAGTGGACGTTCGATTTATATGGTTTCACTGTATCACATTACTGTTTGTACTAGCTCGTCATGCTACAATGGACCACTCACTTCATCCGTTGTTGTGTTAGCTGTACATACAAGTATTTCGTCTGATTGAGGCAGAGGCTGGGCTTTATCCATCATATAGACAGATAATGTGGTCATCAAGACATCACCTGTTGGAAATATTCATGTTTGTATTTGAACAATAATAGAAATCATCCCAATGTACATATGCCACGATAGTATTTCCAATGCCACATACATTGGAAAATGAGTGAACAATGCAAAAATAGTTTTATTTTTATTAGTGACATGTTTGTATTAGAAGCAGGGTTGTGCATCCAAACTATTGTCTATTGTTTGTGCTTTGAATGTACATATTTACTACATTACTAATGGAACACATGACTTTGTGGTCATTGTTTTCTTAACACACTATAATAGACAGTCGTCTCCTATGAGTAAATAAAGAAGGATATTGTGTGAAAATAATATTATAAAACCAAATATAATTGTTCTGGATTGTTTATTCATACGATTGATTATATTTGCATGGATAATTCAATGCATATAAAATAGTTATTGAAAAGAAATCATACCAGATGGACAAATGATCAGGTTCGGCTGACCTTCCACAAACCCTGGAGGAAGACATCTAGATATCTCACTGGTATCTATTAATAGACAGAAAAAGCAAGTTTAATTCAACTTAATCAATAGAAGTTTCTGTTCTACAAATAACATAATAATGTTTCTTCCTCCTTCCAGTATGTGTCTGCCACATCCATGCATGTCTATCACATATCCAATATGTGTCTCCCACATCCCTGCATGTCTATCACATATCCAATATGTGTCTCCCACATCCCTACATGTCTATCACATATCCAATATGTGTCTCCCACATCCCTGCATGTTTATCACATATCCAATATGTTTCTCCCACATACATGCATGTCTATCACATATTCAATATGTGTCTGCCACATCCCTACATGTCTATCACATATTCAATATGTGTCTGCCACATCCCTGCGTGTCTATCACATATCCAATATGTGTCTCCCACATCCCTGCATGTTTATCACATATCCAATATGTTTCTCCCACATACATGCATGTCTATCACATATTCAATATGTGTCTGCCACATCCCTACATGTCTATCACATATTCAATATGTGTCTGCCACATCCCTGCGTGTCTATCACATATCCAATATGTGTCTCCCACATCCCTGCATGTTTATCACATATCCAATATGTTTCTCCCACATACATGCATGTCTATCACATATTCAATATGTGTCTGCCACATCCCTACATGTCTATCACATATTCAATATGTGTCTGCCACATCCCTGCGTGTCTATCACATATCCAATATGTGTCTCCCACATCCCTGCATGTTTATCACATATCCAATATGTTTCTCCCACATACATGCATGTCTATCACATATTCAATATGTGTCTGCCACATCCCTACATGTCTATCACATATCCAATATGTTTCTCCCACATCCTTGCATGTCTATCACATATCCAATATGTTTCTCCCACATCCTTGCATGTCTATCACATATCCAATATGTTTCTCCCACATCCTTGCATGTCTATCACATATCCAATATGTTTCTCCCACATCCTTGCATGTCTATCACATATCCAATATGTTTCTCCCACATCCTTGCATGTCTATCACATATCCAATATGTTTCTCCCACATCCTTGCATGTCTATCACATATCCAATATGTTTCTCCCACATCCTTGCATGTCTATCACATATCCAATATGTTTCTCCCACATCCTTGCATGTCTATCACATATCCAATATGTTTCTCCCACATCCTTGCATGTCTATCACATATCCAATATGTTTCTCCCACATCCTTGCATGTCTATCACATATCCAATATGTTTCTCCCACATCCTTGCATGTCTATCACATATCCAATATGTTTCTCCCACATCCTTGCATGTCTATCACATATCCAATATGTTTCTCCCACATCCAATTCTGTCTCTCTCGTATGCCAAGTAGTCTTTATCGTGAACATTGCATATAAAGTCAATCAAATAATGACACATGTTGTTTCAAAGGACCACTGCATTGTCAATAATATCCCAACTGGGGAGCCTGAAATACTGTTCGGAGGGAGATCTGGCGACTTTGGCGTCGTTCATATGGACAACCGGTAGCGACGATAAATAAACGTAAACACACCTGGCGACTTCCTCCAACAATCACCATATGACCTAAGCTGTTATGCGACTTAAACAAACAAAGTAAAATAAGAAATTACTAATAGCACAATGATTGTTTTCAGCTACAACTTACATAGATGTATATATTATCGATTGATGACTTTGGTCAGAGTTGTGCAGAGTTGGAAAATTAACTAGAGATTATTTTGGAGAGAAAACAAGTATGTCTCCAAACTAACAGTTGCTTCAGTGGAGTAATGAAATCATGGAATTTAAATATATGAAGTCACTGCAATAAAAAGTAATATGTAGTATTTTGGTAATGAAGCATGGACGACAAGCTTTGTCTTATAAATTTGTTCAAATGGTCGTACATACAACCGCCAGAAAACATGCCAAGCTTGGTAAAAACGCTAAATAGTGTAACGGTGTTTTGGATACAAAGCGCGGACAAGCTTTGTGATATAAAAATGTCCAAATGGCCGTACACCCGCAAAACGAATCATCCAACCTGAACGGGGTTACAATTATGCACAACTAGTAAACATCATAATGATGCTTCCTGTCACGCTTGCTGACAATGCAATAAGGGGCTATGGAGAACGGACGGACAGACGCAAATGGTTAAAACTATAGTTCACTCACATTGTGGGAGACGTAATAAACGGTCTCAGTATTACTTAGTCGATGAATTAAACAAATAATACCACATACAGACCACAATACAATGCAGATTAATTAATTGGCTGTGAATAAGAGTTGCAGACAGTATTCAAATTTGAGACCAAATCGGTCTGTTTTTCTCAATATGTTTTATTAACTAATATATATTTTTATACTAATAAAAAATCTAGGAAATACCTGTCCAAATACTATATCAAAATGTCATATTTGGGAATCTACATCTGCGAGAAATTACTATATGACTTATTTATTTTTGAATTATTTTTGAATTATTATTTTAAAGTAAGTTTCTTCTATTATAACCTATTTCCCAAACATATACTTAGCAACATTATCTATCACAAGTATATAATGAACTCAGACGTCAATACATACCTAGCTGATTTAATAATATCTAAACATGTCTTTGATAAAAGGAAAACGCTTCTAAACGCGGATTCATTCAGCTGTGAAAATACACTGCTAACTACACCTTAGTAATTAAGGGAAAGTCATGTATATATGTCAGGTATATAACTTGTGCATTCATGCAAATCTATGTATAATCAATGTGTTGTTCGCATACTATTTAGTATTCTAACACGACCCAGCTAATAACATACATACTTATAGAGTAAAATCTATCTCGGGTTATTCTGCAATATACCTACCTTGAACTATGCTGCGCGCGCGCCGTGTTTTTTGGCTATTCCATTTATACAATGCGTGTAAAGTTTTATGAATGAATGTCACGTGATGTTTGTAAAAAATACCGTGTGAATTCACGGAAGTGAGCTATTTTTAGAATCAGATAATCTCTTGTCCGTCTTGTTTTTCTGTTAAGTAACGTTTCAGTTACTATTCTGTACAGTTTTATTTGACAAAATAAATACAATTATTGATCAGTTACAACTTTGTCGATTTATGCACTAGATTGATATTTTCCATAAACAATAACGTCATCACCCCTTACGCGGGTGGACATTTCGAAAGCCAAATGTAGCGGCGTTTGAAGAAAATACTCCTTTAAAATTATTAGAAGTAAGTCGTGTTAGAATCGAAATAATAAGTATCAACCGTGGTATATCGCAGAGTTTGAAGTTCTTATACGTAGAAATATATCACGAAGGCCGAAGAATAAACATAACACCTTGATAAATCTGCATAGAGGATATATATAGGCTGTCCGATTAGCGCAGTGGTTAGCAAACAATTTCATGTCTGAATCAGGCCCAATAAGCAAACAATTTCATGTCTGAATCAGGCCCAATACTACACTAACTGTTCTTTTTCAGCAACTGTTTTCAACAAGTGATCAGTTCTGTAATATGTAATTCGCAGACTGTCGTATGGGAGACTTTGTGTTTAAGTCTGCAGGTTGTAAGTTGCAGATTGCTATAATTATATTCTTATGGGTGATTTGAATCTGAAGAATAATGGAGATAAGAAATATGATTGAGTGATATGTATCACATTTTAAATTAGATGTAGATCTATTGCAACTAATATAACACAACACCTTTCAAACTGCAAGTTGAAAATAATTCAACATGATTATTATGTATTTTTAACTGTTTACTTATAATACATAGGTAATGATAATTTGTTCTTTATTAAATTTTAGATAACTCTATAAACATGTTATATCATAATAAATTAGCATACAGTCAAAGGGCACTAATACATTATAATACTTTCATTTGACCATTTAAATACATCAAAGTAAAGCCCTGATTTCATACAATTAATATACATATACTCAAGTGCTTTAATTGAATAATGAAATTTACATGAGTATATCCCAAGTGAACATCTCATTAGGTTCGCTGTCAGAATAATAGAACAATTCCCTTATGCGTTGATGCTAACTATATTTCCATACAGAATTAACAGATCAGATTTTAAAATGTATCGTTCAATTCTAAAAGTTGCCAAAAGCAATTCATATTTGTAACTACTTGTGTCATTTATATCAACTGAAATCTTTGGGGTTTTATTGAATAATATTCACCGATCTCGATATAAATGCCAATGGTGTTTTGGCTGTCCCTAGTGTACACTTAAATTTATAGAGGAGATAATTTTAACATCTTAACAGTGTAATACAGTGCGGTTTAATGAATGTTACATCAAGTTACTTGCACATCATGAGCCATATGGTGATACTTTGTTGGTTTAACTTGTCTGAATTTATCGTGTGCACTCTATTGGACAATTCAGTTACATTACAAATCTAGTCAAAACATAGTGACGGTTTGAACAATAATATGCCAAAAGGGAGACACGACAAAATATTAAATTTTCAGCAAATTGTTGATGTTAACCATTTAAACAGTATTTTAAGTATGTTATCAATCGATAATCCTGGTATCCAACAATATTGAAACTGTAATTGATGAAACTAGTTGCATAATCTGCATCTGGAAGATTCCCGAAATCTGGCAAATATATACCTCGTCAAACAAATAAACCTTGGTTTGGTCCCAGATGCGGACAAGGCAAACCAGTGCAAAATCCGAGTATCAACTGAATCATACTGAAGGTAATAAATTGCGTTTAAAAACTGCCAGTAAGGAATTTAAGCGTACAGTGAATTATTATATTAGTAAATGTAAGCACACAAATGCATGAAAATTAAGGAACATGTATTCTAATAAACCAAAACAATATTGGAATTTCCTTAAAAGGCTGAAATCAAATTCTAAGGTTAACTGATCATCCACCAGAATCAGCAGGGACAAACGTGACAGGCCACAAAGGACAACCATGTTCATATCTGCAGGAAATTGAACACACTGAACTAGGTAATGTCTGCAATAAAGACCTGATGCAGGATTCCGTTTCTGGTGAACAAGATGAGAATGAAGCTATTGGGTGGGGTTCATTTGCCAGTACCCTGATCTGTACACGCCCATGTACATGAACTAGGAAATACATATGCTGTAAACCACATAACTGTTTGCAGCAGATTTCAACTGTGAATCCAACGGCATTACATAAAATATGCAGATACTGACTTTACATAAACTCCATAACTCATAATATACTAACCTGAATCTCTGTCTCAAATAATATTATATACTTTCTACTTACTTTTCCTGGCCAGATATTTCAAAATGACACCAAGATGTTCCAGACCGAGATAGTCTCGAATATTGGATGAAATAGACTCCAGAAAGTGCGTCCATAGTGCTGTAAGATCGTTGATCAATGGTTCTGAGCCAACATTACTGCAAATAAAACAAGAGACCAATGTTGTCCTGGGTGGCTCATCAGTGTCTATCAGACAGTTGTTAATTTGACTGAGGGACCTGGTAATGTTCGTGGAAATGGTCTATATTCGAAACAAATCACACTTTCATTAAAATGCAACATGTGACCAAGTTGGAATAAACTCGATTCAAAATAGAATCAATCAAAAATACAGTTGATAGAGTGATCACATTAATAAATTTTAATTCTCAGGCAAACATTAGGATAGGACAAGTGTGCTGTTCTCGTATATTGTCATAAAAACAACTCAAACATCAGGTATACGCACATCTAAGCCCACTGTAGAGTGTGTCATTAGATATACAACATAGCTAGATCTTTTGAAAGATTGGACTTGCTTCTTTGCTTTTGGGGTGGACGGCGTTCATTAATATATTTTCCTTCCATCTGAAAAGAACCGCTTCCAACTATATGGCATGTAAATGACACATGCTCATAGCCATTGAGACATTCAGATGGACTTTGCATGATTTCTGCGTTTCTGACTCTGGATAATATATGTCAATTTCAGTATTGAGACTGTATCAAGCAAATCTTACGCCGGGTTTATGTTATTCAAGAATGGTACACAACCCATGAATAGTTGCGACATCATAGTTAGGATTGGGGAAAAGTTACCTAGTAACTTATTCGAATCCTTTTTCTATGTCAGGTTTGGCTATGTAGCAAGGAAACGACTATTGTGTGATGGCCGTACTCACTTATGCGTGCAGACATACCCACATTCAGACAGTATGATTCCAAAATAGTCCCACTCTTTCAAACCGAGGGAGGTCATAGTTAATTATTACATAGTGTTTAAATAAAAACGATTTAAACAACGATTTTAAACAAGTCTGTCTGAATTTACATTGCATAGTTTATGAAACCAAGTCATGCAACTATTCTATAACAGTATGACTCTCAAATACCTCTGTTTCCTCAATCCAGATATGTTAGTAGAGATCATGGTTTGTATGTCAGTCTGTGACTGACTCCACCCGTGAAAGGTTTGCCTCTGTTGCAGGTCATCAGTCCCATGGTCAGTGTTCTCAGCCAATGGTTGATCAAGGTCATCAGACAATGCGCTGTCCTCATGTTCAATACACCAGACTATACCTGTTCGCAATAAATTCTAATATTCAAATTTGCAATCAATACTGTTGGTAATTATGGAAAGATGAAAACATACTAGGACATCCCAATTGAAAACTAAACTTCAGTTGTAAGAAATAGGATTTGCTGATCCACATTCAAATTCCCAAATGTAAATGAATGTTCTCACCTGCAGAAACATCTTCTGGGTCCACATACTGTAGTGACCTAATAATAAGATTTTCATCATAGCCAGCATCGACAAGGTTTTGCACATAGGTCTGTTTACACTCATCAACAGTGGCATCTACAGACATTTCAGCATCGCTGCTGTCAATATCATGTTCAGCTTCCATCTCTGTATTACCATCTATTTCCTTCTTGGCAGCTGTCATGGCATCTACCAGATCATCTGTACAAGCAAGCAACATGCAAATGGTTAACACAGTATATGAGTACAACTAACGCTGTCTCACCACATTCAGGATGAAAGCTATCAATATTGTACGGTTGTTACTACAAGTTTGAATAGTAGTATTTCACAGATATGGTTAGACATGTCAATAACAAAAGCACCGCCACTGGGTGTCAATACTTGGCAGAAAAGTGTATAACTTTCTAATACGGCATGGTAGGCATGTGCACGTCAATAAGGAGCAATAGTGTCTAGGATTGTGTGCAAAAATAGCTTGATTCCAAAACAAGTTCATACAACATTAGACTAACGTCTCTAAGATGGACGTAATGTGGAATCACAGGTACAAGACACAATTATTTTTTATTAAATTATTTACTTTAAACATTACTTACTAAATGACCATAGCATAGGGCAAAATAATGTGTCTTAAACCTGTGTTCCGATATGTAAATAATAGCTTTAACATGGTTTGTGTTATATAGAGGATATTAAAGCGACATATGTTTTATTTACGTTGGTTGCCTTCAGTAGACTTACTATATTACCATAGAGCAAACAAAATGTGTCTTGTGCCTGTGTGTGAAATCAAGTGTCTTACCTCAGAACACCACCACAGTTGTATTTGGTGAGAACATGAATGAACATCATGTAGACATCATGTAGACTCCACTAAGAGATTAATATGTTATGACCTATGTCTTTCTATGTCTTTTGACCTTGATACATGCCATGTTTAAACTACAGTCAATCTTAACCAAGAAGCCACGGCTATTAAGAGACTACTTGCCATGTATTAATACATGTAGACTACATTTTCTGTTCCCATTTGTGTTATGAACAAATTAGCCTGTACTAAGAGACCATTCCACTTAGAGACCGCTTTTTGCCCTACCCTATGGTGGTCTCTCAATATAAGACTCCAATAGTTTCGGTCCTTGAAAGAACTTAAATAATTGGATATAAATGAACCACATTATTTCAATGATATAGCCAAGCAATTAACTTTTATCATCAATGTGTCACTAACATCTATTGCAGTAAATTATCGAACCATTAACTGTCATGTTGGATATACGTGTAACCAATTAAGGCTAGATTTCACAATAGTGTGTTTGTTTTATTACGTTTATTTATCGTCGCTACCGGTTGCCCATATGAGCGACGCCTCCTGAAGAGATTAGTCATTTTAGATTTTTGGAGGATAGTGTAATACTACAAACCCATTCCAGAGTCTCCACTGGTTCTTATACGTGCACGGTGTAAGGCACCGACACGAGACCTCGGCGTAAAGTCCCATCTCAAAGAGTATAAATGTTATTAGGGTCAGACGGGGGATCGAACCTACAACAATAGTCGGTGTTTCTGTTTGACATTTATATAGTGAGGTTTGACAAATTTGCCTGTCTGTTCTCTGTTGTAATTTCATCATTGTTGTTTTATTGTTGGTCACTAAAACATAATTTCATTGTTCAAATTATCATGATATTGTGTAGCAAAGTCGATTATTTCTTTTGAAAAAAATTATATTGATGATATTATATGATTTTAGACCCCACTGTAACTATATTTATTTACTCCTTTTTCCATAGTTGTCCTGTTCTTTATTAAGGATTGTCAAGTAATTTATGTCTTAACTGCCTTTTCAAATACTGAAATGCATGTGAATTTTTGTGATGGAATTCGGTTTATTTCTGTGTCATCTTAAGGAATTTCTTCAGAAGTTGTACAATTCATTCGGCTGCTCCATTACAACTCAAATTAGGAGAAACATAAGAGTTTAACAATCTAATTTAATCAATTGTTAAAGCATTTTGCTACTTATTTTACATAATTATCTGGAATTATATATATACATCATGAGACATGAAAGCCGAGTTTAAATATTTAAACATACCTGGTGAACAATTTTCCTTTACAGCACATAGTAAAGGATATACAAGATGAGAAGGATCAGTCTCAGTCCCCATTTTCACCAGCTCCCTCTGAAGAATAACCAGCTGGTCCACTGTGAAGTAATTCAGATGGAGAAAATCCTTGCGTTTCTCCTTGATGTGTTTGAGCCAATCATCCAAACAATTCTCCATGAAATTAGCCAACTCTGGAATAATGTCCTTCAAATCTTCCATCTGTGAGCTTCTACCCTGCAATACACATTTGAATGGTACACAGTAAAGTAAAGCAATATTGTGAATGGTCATTGTTGTATCAAGAGATAAGGTGGCATAGGAACATTCTAGCTATGACATAGTGGAGTTAATCCCAGGTTGACCTCCAATCATTACTTCGGAGTGAATCTCACATTCAGGCTCAGTTGAACTTCTAAGTAGATGACCCAACCTTCTGCCGGCCAGCTGTATAGCTTCCTCATCTGAAAGAAATGCATGTGCAAGGGAATAGCATCAACTGCAAATCATTGGCAGCATTAACCCTAACTACTCGGTCAATTCTCCGGGAAGTTGTATCTACCATAACAACTCTTTCTGCACAATGGTCATTAATAATACTGCATACATGAAGATAGATTGAGGCTCTCAATACATGTTTTCAAATACAATTCAAGAGCAGTAATTCCTAAATGGTTTATCAATATTACCTGTTCGTACTCTCTATATTCAATTTCGTTGTGTATGCATGCAATATCATTTAGTAATGGCAGAAGCAGTAGTAAATATGTCACTATTTTTAGGAAGTAAAGGGCAACAACTAATAAATATACAGTCGACATCTGTTATCTCAAAGTCGGTGATGTCAAATTAACCGGTTATGTCAAAGTTGAGTCAAAGTCTCCTTTCAAATAATATCATTTTACATATAAAAGTGGCTGCGTTTATGTCAAATTCCATTACGTCAAATGTTCCGTTATATCCAATTCATTGTTTGGTCCCTTCAGCATAAATAGGCAGTATTTCACACTCGTTAAGTGCCAGTTTTCCGCCGAAATGCGACTTTCATTCAGAAAATAAAAATTTACCTGGTCAAAGACGTATCACCGTGTCTGTGCAAACAATCGTTAAAGACAGTAAGCATCAGTTTATAACTGCACCGTTATTGCACCAATATAACGATTTCCTATCACATATTATTTACATGTATTTATTAAATACAAAATTACGTTGTTTTTATTTCAAGTGTGCCCATGTCATGGTTATTGCAACAGATAATGACAACTTGCAAAATGATTTATGGGACAATTGTATACATGTATAGCTTAAGATCCACGAGAAACACCGTCTTGGGAAGTATTGTCAATATTGGTTCAAAGTCAGCAACTAAGAAGCTGCACCTTTTTTTACAGAAATGTTGAGTCATAGAAATACCACCGATAATTTTGCAGAAGAAATATCTGAAACACTCAACAAGTGTGTATAGCATAGTTTTATTCTGGTAAATAGAATATGTCATAAAACAAATACAAATTCAATGTCAACCTTGTACATGTGAACATCAAAGTGCAGAGTACAATGTAGGTGACATAATTATAATCAATACCAAGGATACAGCTCTCTTATTTCCATTGTGGTCCATTGTGTTGCATATTCAGAAACTATAATCTTGCAAAACCTACCCATTGAACATAAGTAAAAACATTCTAATAAATTTCACAATATTTTGTAAAATTGATCAAATACCATTGCACTAATGTCCAGAACGAAACCGATAGTTATGTTCCAAAAATGTACAATGTAGCCAATTGAGTGTGTATGCATCTAGCAAGACTGTTCAATGTTCACCATGCATGTGTGGCTTGGCTGCCTTTTGAATCATATAGTGGTAAAGAAGAGACATATACTCCAGCGAATGACGGGAAGGATATTTAGAATAATGTGTCTATTATGCCCCCATATATTCCACGTAGTCATCACAAACTATTAATATATATTGAAACAATACTTGGTGTATAACGTAATTTTAATAGGAATATTTGTTTTGGATTTGTAATTTTATTTTTCATAGAAAGTAAAATATACATGCATCTATTTCATGTTTCAAGTTGCAGAATTTACATTTAAATTGTTCAGAAGATTAGGTTATCAACTTCTGCATTTCTAAGCACATTGTCAAAACTAATGTATTTATCCAATGTTTGGCTTTAGCTAATTGGTAAGATTTTTGTTCCCCCTAAAACATGTGAAATTGTTTGTGCTAACAGATTAAGTAAAACCCATATTAAGTGACAACTGCCAGAAACTTGTTTATAAAACAAAGTATATGACTGATTACTTAATTTCCTATGTTTGTACAATTATCCACTTAGGCTATTTTTGAAGATTATAAAGGGTTTTTGTACTTGTATATAAAGGAGGTGCTCACTATTTGAAAAAGGAATCATAGATAAATTTGTATCTGGAATTCCAGTGAGAAAGGATATCCGAAATATTTTGTACTGTTACAAAAAAGTTATATGGATCTCCATAGTGGATGTTGATATTGTTATTTATTTGAATAATTGGATATCCAGTGTTAAGAACTTGTACAAAATCATACCGTAACGATTGTGTATCTTTCGACACATTGCTCACTTGGATATATACATTAACTATGCATTGAAATTGTATTACATTAATATTGATATACATTGTGCATATGTTATTGTACACAACATCAGTGACTGTACAAAATAAAGTAACGGGTATTTCTTAACTATCGTCTTGCGTTTATATAGATACGGGTAAAGAAATACACCACGGCTTACGACGACATACACCACACAACGATTACGACGTGACACACTACGCCCTACGGTCCATCGAATTGATTGCAATTGGAATGCAGGTCGCAGATAAAGCACACTATAATTTCGCACACAGAGGACATAATAAAATATGTCATTGACTATAATTGAGTACGAGAGCATTCAGGTATTTCTATACATGATATAAAGCATATATGTGGTAGTATGTACAACCTTCAATTGTGGTGCTTCTTCACCATGTCCAAATTCCAACACAACACAAACTGGTCGCTTAGGGCTGGGATCACACCAAATTCTTGCTATCCAATCCTTGTATAGAACACATCCAGAAGAACACAGTTTCATATACACATTGCTCAGTCTGGTAATACTGTCAAATATCTGAAATAGTGGAAATCAAAAATAATTAATCAGCAGTCCAAAGTCTCTGATAGTGTTGACATTTCTTGTATGTGTACACTTTAATCCTAGGATGTTTACACAACATGCAAAAGCAATATATATGATCACCTTTGCGAATTGATCATATCTTATATTGTTTTGAACCCCATACTGTCATTGTCTACCATTCAAATATTCACTGTTTGCGGTGCTGATCTTGGAAAAGAATGTGTTCAAAATTCATAGGTCAATATGGAGCCTCCCCAGAATGCAGAGAATATGCGCCTGACTCGTTGAGAGTGTGCATAACATAAGAACCATGGTGGTGGTGTTCTTAGGCAAACTTAAAATCTGCAATCATTGCCCTTTCCTGCTCCGTTATAGTGATGGCTGATACAGATACTGAGGTCACAAGAGCAATTAATGTAATGTTGCAAAGAGTTATTTCGCTAGAAATGTGCAGAAACTATTAGTGACTAGGAGGATTGAACCAACTCACTCATATAACCGGAAATGTTTGTTGGTTACCTAATTTTAATAATTTCGACCATGAACAAACTGGCCCCAAATACTAACTTATCTAGTGTTCCTATCCTATAAAATACACTTCAGTGGAAGTCGTGATAGCGCAGTGGGTGCGCGTTCGCTTCAGGTGCGAAAGGTCCGGAGTTCGAGCCCCACTGGAGCCGTTATGATTGTGCCCTTAGGCAAGGCATTTAAATTCCATGTTGCCCCTTCTCTCTCCCTCGTGGCGATGGATTCCATCAGGAATGAGGTCTCGAGAGTGATTTATAAAAGTTGAAATAACTTGTTTCGCAATCGAGCTAAAATAAATTTGTATAAACTAAATACATTTCAGCACTGTACATTATTCATAACTGAAGTTATTCAATGGAAATCGTTTTCCTATGTTAATACCGATGACCTTGACCCCAACATTACTCTCCATATAAAGGTAATTTGAATGAATTGAACGAAATCCGTCTTTGCAAAACTTGTTAACAAAATCACAATTCTCAGAAATCACAATGTTATCTATCGTAGTTTGGCAGCTGCTGTTGTTGAAAGTACTAACCATTGTGAATCTGTCTACACTGTCAATGCCTTTCTCAGCTTTCCCTGCCACCAACATCAGTCTACTCTGTAAGTCCTGACACTGGGAGAATGTGTAATTCTTCAACTTCTTCTGACTCTTGTCCACTTGCTCCGGTACTGTCAGCTTCAACGTGTTTGCTATATTCTGAAATAAATTTAGAAATCATAATATGAAATTAAATAGTCAATAGTTACCACAATAATAGACAATAAAAGACATACATTGTGAACAGGTACTGACAGAATGCAAACCATCGTATTATAAATGCTAAAGTATATTTTGAGAATGTGCCACATTTCTAATGGAAAACACCTACATTGCATTTAGTTCGCATAAATTGCGTTGTTTAAAGAATTTTGAAATCAAACAATACACAGCAAAGATATGGGCAGGACAAGCACTCCCATCAAAATTATAAATATATATTAGAAATTCACTAAGTTTAATAGTCATAATATTTATATATATATATGGTTAAATAAGAAAAAAAATAGAATATATACCCTCATTTGCAGTAACTGTACGCTGTTTCAATTCCTTGTACAGCGATATGAATATACGGCTAACCAACACTATATTACATTTGCACACTATGTACACATTGAATAATATATCAAATAAATGTTAAATGTTATCTTGTACATTTGTCTCTAATAATATTATTTTGCCATGGGCAATTACAGGTGAGGAATTGCTGTACATTGTATATTGTCTACCGTGTCAGTGTAACAGTCTCACCCCACATATATAATTATATCCAATTGCATTTAGAAAACATTATGGCTTGCAATAGATATTTCTATCCCCAACCCATCTGTCTCCCGAAGTTTGGAGGCAGATAACTCCGGGGTAGTCTTTCGATTTTGAACACAATGTTATGCATCTCTCGCATGCCACATGGCGAAACGAAAATATGCGAGAACAATTTTACTCCATATAATAGTCATGGGACATTGACATTTAACATTTCGACACCGTTAATGCACGTGATATGTCAATGTGTTCATTTGTGCAAATTATTACATAATCCAAGTGTACAACAATGTTGTGCCAGACATAACCGTACTGACTGACTAATGGTGGATGAACCGATGGACATACATAGTGATTACAATAGGGCATGTGCAGCATTTCTATAATGAAAGAGGTTCAATAAGTATGTGAGTCTTCCCTAATAGAGGCATAAACAAGAGCGTCATAAAGAACTCCTCACTCGAGTTAAAAAGTTGATATTGCTATAAAAACATATTTAACTGTTAAAACTGGTGTGTACTGTACATTGCAAAGTTCAGGGCATTGTGCTTTCTGAGAGTTGTACTATACAAGTATGCTTGGAGAAAGTAAAATGTGGTGAAATTGGTGTAAACTAACCCCTACACTATCACTACCGTGGGGTCAATTATGACTAATGGATCACAATTTGATACTTGATAGTGGTCCACTAGATGATGACACATGCAATATATCAAAGCGCTGGACATTGTGGTTTCTGCGATAATGAGTTTCAATGACGTCTATCTACAGTATGTCATCCTATAGTGTGGTCAATCAGGATCACAAGTTTAGCTAACTTGATGATGCATGCCACATATCAATGATCTGGGCATTGTGGTTTATGAGAAGAAGTTATTTAAAGAGATGTACTATGTATGACAACGTAGACTGTGGGACTCCCTATGGCGAGGCCAATTATGACCCCAGAATTAGAAGTGTGTAGAGGTCCACTATGTCATTTACATGTCAACTATCAAAGATGTGTGCAATGTGGTTTAGTTTATACACATTTATATTAGCTCGATTGCGAAACAAGTTCTGTCCACTTATATTAATCAGTCTCGAACACATTCCTGATGGAATCCATCGCCACGAGGGAGAGAGAAGATGCACCATGGAATTTAAATGCCTTGTCTAAGGGCACAGTCGTAACGGCTCCAGCGGGGCTCGAACTCCGGACATTTCGCACCTGAAACGAACGCGCATCCACTGCGCTACCGCGACTTCTGGTCGTAATACGGTTAAACTTCATTTTATTTGGCATTATGGTCGTAATACGGTTAAACTTCATTTTAGTTGGCATTCTGGTCGTAATACGGTAAACTTCATTTTATTTGGCATTCTGGTCGTAATACGGTTAAACTGCATTATATTTGGCATTCTGGTCGTAATACGGTAAACTGCATTTTATTTGGCATTCTGGTCGTAATACGGTTAAACTTAATCTTATTTCGCATTCTGGTCGTAATACGGTTACACTGCATTTTATTTGGCTATTCGCGTGTGTGCGTGCGTGCGTGCGTGCGTGCGTGCGTGCGTGTTACCGATATATCCCGGCATCAAGACCAGAAGAGAAGTTCGATTTGGAAGGGATTAGGTGGGTCTCAAATTCTACGTTGCCGCTTCTCTCTCACTGGTGGCGAATGATTCCATCAGGAATGAGGTTCCGAGAGTGATTAATGTAAGTTGTAAGAATTTGTTTCGCAATCGAGCTAAGATAAATTTGTAAAAACTAATGATTACGGAATGAGTTAAATTTCAGGAGAGACTACGGTAGTTTGGATCAGGCTTTTTGCAGCCGGGCAACCGGCTTTTATCGGTAATTTGAAATAGAAATGTGCACACATGGTTCCGAAAACTGTTACGATCTTCAGAAAAGAGGGGTTTCGGTTTATAAAGGTGTTTTACATTCAATAACAAGGGAAACATATCAGGAACGGAAAATCGTCCGGTTTAGAGGGTATTCGGCTTTAGTGGTGCTCCGGTTTTGAGGGTTTCCACTGTATTTGATTTCATGTTATCATGAATATGTAAAATATATATAACATTAGGCTTAAACAGGTCAAGCTATGTCTGATATATAAAGTTTCATGTACCGTATGTTCCCAGCCATAAGTCAAGGGTATTAGGAAAGAGGTAACCATATAAGCAAGTTGCTTTCTCCTCAATCCTACATGTATTTTCTTATTGTGATAATTATATTATGTATATTCATTGAAATAAAATATTGTTTAAACTAAGTCAAGGGTAAAATGTTAGCTTCAAGTGGCGGATTTGAATCTGGATCCTTCCATAAAGTCGAGGATATTTGACATTACGACAATTGTTTTTTTCTTTCATTTTTTACTGGAACTGGGCTTAATTTGAGATATCTGTTGACAATATTCTGTTACAAATCGTAAAAATGCACTGATACACAATACTATTTTAGGAAGAATGTGTATCAGCTTTTTATAATGTAAACCAATTGTTATATTAAAGAAAATAAAACAAACAGAGAGAGACATAAAGTTCAAACAAATACATGTTTTTTTAACCATTTATTTGTTGGAAATTTATGTATGTCTGTTCTCAGCCATAAGTCGACATATTACTTTCATCACATTCTGGACGCTAATAAGGTTGGACAAGGAATATATGGTAGTGATTAATACTAGTTTACGTCATGAATAGCTTCATTTGTGTGAAGCATCATGTTTTCTTATCAAGGTAAATATTCATTAGATTAAACACAGCTTTGTAATGTCGATTTCTTGGACTTGTTATATGTGGCTTAGTGATATTGTAAAGCTAAGTGTACACGATGGAGATCAAAAGATGGTTCAATTGCTTCGGCATATAAACTAGCTAATGGTGATGTTCTGAATGCTCCAAATACAAATCGTAAGTGTTGATGATTTATTGGGACAAGTGTTTTAATACATGATGCTCTGGCTGATCCATACACTATTAATCCATAATCGCATAAACGAGCTGTCTATACAGACTAAGGTGGAACATTAGATTAGCTTCCCAGTCCGTATGGGTTACTACTGTGAATATATTCATTGCACCAAGGCAACTTGCGTTCAAATATTGCAAGTGAGGGGAACAACATGATGAGGACTCCGTCAAGTGTTAATACAAGGTCATTGTGTAATTTTCTTCATTGACAAAAATGAATTCATTGTACAATGAGTTTTAGCTTTCGAAAATTAAAAACCATATTTAAAGCAAATGTTATTGAAACAAAGCTGAAGATAAGGTTCATAAAGATAACACATGGTGCTCCATAAATACTTACTTTCATGACATTAGAACCTACACATGTGAGGGGCAAGTGATTTGAAGGTGACGAACTACTAAAATGTCTAATGATTTATATCCCAATTATCTCCATGACATGATACAAAAAATAATCAAACACTAATAATGCATTCTTAATACTGCATTCAAATACAAATCTAAATGTTATGTCACAAAGTGTGAGATGATTAAGGGTAGCCTTTTATACACGGGATGCATTCTTTGGAACTGTCTACCCATGGCAATACAAACTTCAAGCTCACTTACTTTGCTTAAATCGAATTGCTTAAAATGGTTGGAGGTATAATATTATACAATGTGTGCAGATGTATAAATATGGTTTATACTTAAGAGGGCTCCATGGAAGATTAGCCTTGGTAAATGGGATACCCTCTCTAAATAAAGAATTTACTTACTTACTTACTAGACCACTGGTCACTTTGTAGAGAATGAAAAATAAAAACACCATTAGGATTATCAAAAAGGTTTTATTCACTTACAATCGGTGTATCTTCAGCTGTGTGTGCGTGTGCATCCTTCTTCCAGACGTTCTTTCCAACCGTATATATTCCATTTGTATTGATTGCCTCTGCTTGCATAAGGGAGGTAACTTCAACAGAACCATGGGCTTTCTTAATCTCTTTCAACCATTGCAACTGACGATGTGTTTCTTCCTAAGAACATTTGTATAAAGTTAACAAAAGTAGTATGATGCATTAAAACAGCAATTTTACTTGATTATACATGTATATAAGTATTATATGATTTTGAAATCATAAGAGAATATCAATATGCATCAATTTCAAGCCAAACTGCACATGTGGCATTAAATGATCTGAAGAACATTTGATCGATGTAGTATGATATTGACCTCTGAGCTTTTAGCCTGATCTATGACCAGTGTTCTCATTGTACTTATTACTTGTGTCAGTTTCATGAAAAGTCTTCTGTGAGTTACTGAATTATATACCTTCGTCTTTCCATCAAACAGAGAATTAATATTATGACACATACATGCAGTCTACATCCGCTATGTCAAAGTCGGTTATGTCGAATTATCCGGTTATCTTTAAGTCGGATTTCTCAGACACTATGATTTAACATATAACTGGCTCCGTTTATATCGGATTTCGTTAAGTAAAATTGTTGGTTATATCAAATGTGTTGGTCTCTTCAGAATAAATGTGCAGTATTTGCACCCGCTATATCAAAGTGCCACTTTGTCGCAAGTGCCACTTTCAAATTTCCATGATCAAATCGGACCGCCGTGCCTGTGCAAACAATCCGTAAAGATTCTTGAAGGTGTTTCCCATGACATTATCTTCACACTTCAGCATGTTACAAACTTATCGGCACTTATCGGCAATTAACAATTCAGTGGATAAACGGTTCATCGTAATAGCTATAATTAATCAAAATTGTTTTGATTCAATTAACAAATGTTACCAGTAATCATCAATTTTAGTATCTGCACAACTTATATATTCAGTAACTTTGCTACAATCTAGTATTTTGGGGAAGGCCGTAATTAATGTTGTTAAAACTTGTGACACGACTCATTTGCTTCAACATTTATTGATAATTATTTTACACAACAATGACATAAATCGTATATAATATGCATAATTGCACAAGTGTGTTCATTTGTTTTGTTCTGTACATTGTATATATAGAATGAATGCAATTAAATATGATTAAATTAATTAAATATTTAGACAAACCAAAGTCTTCAGAAAAGTGGACGTGGTCGAAATGGTGTAAACGAGACATGTTTAAATTCAAAAGAATAGAACAGATTATTTAATCGAGTATAAGTTTATTACTACACTACGGCTGTCTGATTAACGCAGTGATTAGCGCACTTGCTTCTCACAAATGCAACTACGGTTTGATCCTCGAACCAAGAAGTATGTGAGATGGTACGATGGTCGCCAGATCGGACAGGTGGATTTTCTCTGGGTACTTCCCTCACGAATGACCACATTTACGCTTTCATCCACGACAACGAGAGTGATTAATATAAGTTGTTAAAACTTGCTTCGCAATCGTTGTTAAATAAATAAAGTTTAAACTTTACTATAGCGTTAATGCACCGTTATTACAGCAGCGATTTATTTATACCATTTTCGTATTTAAATGTTATTGACATGTACATGCTGCATTTTCGTTCGCCCACATGGTTCGGAGGCAGCCAGAGTAAACAAGCTAATCACCATCGTGCCCATGTCACAGTTATAACAATGACAACATGGAAAATGATTTATGGGACACATGTACGATGGCCAAGACAGTGGTCTACTAGAACGAAAAACTTCATCTTTGAAAATATGGTCAATATCCGTTATGTCAAATTTCATTTATGTCAAAGTATTTTGTTTGTTCGACAGAATTCGACTTAGAGGATGTAGACTGTAAGTTGTTAAATCATTTGTTTAAATCAAATGATTTCATTGAGTAAGTTGTGTATCTGTATGATTCATAATTGAATAGAAGATAATCAAAGATATACAAAGTATTTAAAATAATGTTACCAATGCAGCGGGTAACTTTGGATTGGCTGCAAGTTCCTTCCACACAGTTGAACAATGATCTAGCAGCTGCTCATAACCGGATGTTGATTTTAGGTCAAAAATAAGAGGTGCATATCCGGTGACAGCAGAGTGAAGGCACTCAACACGAGCAATGTTGATTGGTTCATCGCCTGCTGACATAAAGGCCAAGTCGACAAACACTTTCAGTTCCTTCAAACCACCTGTAAAATACATATATATGTGCATTATGCTCACATACAAAAATATAGTGATTTCATGAGACGTCGGAGCACTCACCTTGAGATACAAGTCGCTAGGGGTGCAAAGTTGAACATATGTGTTTATTATATGCTTTCCCATGAAATATAGAAATGTGTCAGTGAAATAAAATGTGATATTCCACTGGTTGAAAGCAGTAGAATAACACAGTTTATTTCTCGCTGGTTTGCACTTATGTTACATAGCCGCTGCATGATGAAATGTGTTGTCTACGTGAACATTTCGTCTACGTGAACATTTCGTCTACTTGAACATTTCAGACAACGGCTATTTATGATATATTTTATGAAGTCATATAATATGGTCCTCTAAATACAAACGTTCTAACACAATTTAGCACACGGTTGGATCGTTTTTCTATCAAAGAAACACTTTTTCAGCCTAATATAAAAAGAATATGTGTTTGGGTGGGTCTTATGGAAGATTGATCTTGCCAAATAAGTATGGTCCTTAAATTGTAAAGTTTTTATTATTAATATTATTATTAATCATCGAATAATAGTTCACCTGTGAACATAGAATGCTATTATTATCGGTCATGACAATAATGCTTTCTAAATCTAATGTGATAGTTTATACACATTTATCTTAGCTCGATTGCGAAACAAGTTATTACCACTTATATTAATCACTCTCGATACCTCATTCTTGATGGAAGCAATCGCCATGAGGGAGTAAGATTGTGATTATACACTAACACATACAAATATCCTCTTTAACCATGTAAAATATAATACAGGATGTGTGAACGTTCAAAGAATGGTGATTATCACGGTGAAATATCAAAGACAAACTAGGTTTTATAAGTAAGTAAGTAAGTAAATGTTTTATTATTGTGACATGTGCATTATAACAATATAATAATGTTTACATAAATTTACAGATTTACAAACAAGCACCCGGCCCATTGGGCCTATAAGTCACCAGAAATTAATTACAGTAACAAGAGCAATGTTTACAATTGTACACACAATATGTGGAAAAGAAATATTCAAGAATACAACGTATTTCTTCTAATTAAAAAGGCTCGAACCAGGAATTTAGCTAGTCGTATGGGATACATGGACATTATATGTGATAATTTCGCATTTATATCTAAGTGAGCATTGTCCGTAAATAGTCAATTAAGAAAATATATTTCTTTTGTTTTATAAATACCCAGCTTGGATGTATGACTCAACGCTCTAGAGTACTATGATGAAATCCATGATGATTAAGAGTATGCATCATGCATGTAAGCACTGGTACAAGGATTTCACCACAGTGGTTATCATATGTTTTCAGAATACATATTATGACCACTTGGCCATGACACATCTATTATTGCCAACTCGGTTAATCTTTGAATATGAGAGGGAACTTTCTTCCTGCTGGACCGATCATTGTTTCATTTAATAGGAAGTGCAGTGCTCATAAATGGATGTCAATAAAGTTTTGACCCGAAAAATAAACTCTTAACTAGTCTACATATGTTTCTGGATAACTTTAATATGCCCGAGTTACTATAAAAATGCTATCAGACACAGACGATTTAATGAATCATATCCTCGTAATTGACGATGTAATTCAATGACATCATCCAACGATTCATGAGTGTGCGTCTGTATAAAATAGACCATTGTCAAGTAAATATGGTATGAATGTTGAAAATAGACAATAATATTATGTTCTCGATTCACATTTGTTCAATTTTATATTAAAGAATTTTTTGTTTTTTTATTTTAGCAGAAAGAATGATTCCGAGACATTATCATTATTGAAAACACCAATTTAAAGAAAGGTGTCGCGTGGAGTTAGTATAACTAAATTCAACACAGGTGGAACTAGCTGGAAAAGTGTCCCAGACAGTAAGCGAATGAGAATTATGAATACGCTTAAAACAAAACATGTCATGCAAGCTACTTATAGATACAAGTGAGCAGTCTTCTTGCACTAAACAAAACAATATTAGAATGGATATTAGCTCACATGCACTGAGGTATCATGATGCATTGCATAAATATTATACATTATAGGTAGTGGGGGATTTGGGATAGTGTCACTGAGCTGCCTCAATTGGACATACCTTGAGCTTAGTGAGACCCTTGTTCACATCGAATAATTATATAGCGGACGCAAAATTCTCTATCTTTACTTCCTCCCTATATACATGCATGTAAAAGATGTAGCTTACGCAATAACATGAATTTGTAATTCTACGACGCCTGCTGTTACTTTAAAATCGATAATAAGACAAATCTACTAAGTACCTTTCTCCATAGATTCTTGAAGCCATTTAACCAATGGTTCACATCTAACAAATGTTTCCAGACATAACTCTCGAGCTGGCGTAAGGTCGTTAAGGAAATCACAAGCTTTCATTACATTGTCATCAAACGACCGCATCTCCATGTCATTATCAACATGCTGGAATACAACAAATATACACATACTCATGCCATTTTTTCAATATATGTGTTTCTGGTGGTGCAAATACAGCATAGCATTCATGTACACCTATGATGCAACATAGCATTCATGTACACCTATGATGCAACATAGCATTCATGTACACCTATGATGCAACATAGCATTCATGTACACCTATGATGCAACATAGCATTCATGTACACCTATGATGCAACATAGCATTCATGTACACCTATGGTGCAACATAGCAATCATGTACACCTATGATGCAACATAGCATTCATGTACACATATGATACAACATAGCATTCATGTACACCTATGATGCAACATAGCATCCATGTACACCTATGATGCAACATAGCATGCATGTACACCTATGATGCAACATAGCATTCATGTACACCTATGATGCAACATAGCATTCATGCACACCTATGATGCAACATAGCATTCATGTACATCTATAATGCAACATAGTATCATGTACACCTATGATGCAACATAGCATCCATGTACACCTATGATGCAACATAGCATTCATGTACACCAATGATACAACATAGCATTCATGTACACCTATGATGCAACATGGCATCCATGTACACCTATGATGCAACATAGCATTCATGTACACCTATGATGCAACATAGCATTCATGTACACCTATGATACAACATAGCATTCATGTACACCTATGATGCAACATAGCATCCATGTACACCTATGATGCAACATAGCATTCATGTACACCTATGATGCAACATAGCATCCATGTACACCTATGATGCAACATAGCATTCATGTACACATATGATACAACATAGCATTCATGTACACCTATGATGCAACATAGCATCCATGTACACCTATGATGCAACATAGCATTCATGTACATCTATGATGCAACATAGCATCCATGTACACCTATGATGCTACATAATATTCATGTACACCTATGATAATTATAACAAGAAGGGTGTCAGGAATCTTAATGTCCCATTGGTGAGCGTGAATAGTGTAGATAACTGGATCCTATAATTGTAGATAGTCCCTCCAAATGTATACATGTATCGGAGCTGGTCTTTATAATGGCCATAATGGTATTATCATATATAGTAAGGCTGGCCAATTCCACTAGTCACTTGTTATAGCTGTATCGAATGATTTGGTTTTTCCATTGAAGCCATTTGGGAAAGTTGTACTTAGCTTTTTAATTACTAAAATGCCGCTGAAAATATTGCTAATAACTTGACTTACAATGGATTAACTTACAACTGTATCACGCAGGTGTTCGAATAATATCTGATATACCTACTGGGTATTTAAATGATGCTATTTGTTTATTAAGTGTGGCCAACTGTAACACGCAGGTGTTCCAATAATATCTGATATACCTACTGGGTATTCAAATGGTGCTATTTGTTTATTAAGTGTGGCCAACTGTAACACGCAGGTGTTCCAATAATATCTGATAAACCTACTGGGTATTCAAATGGTGCTATTTCTTTATTAAGTGTGGCCAACTGTATCACGCAGGTGTTCCAATAATATCTGATATACCTACTGGGTATTCAAATGGTGCTATTTCTTTATTAAGTGTGTGCACTTTAGATCATAAATATAAAATCACCAAGTCTTACAGTTGCAATGACTTTTATTTGATCAAAGTCTCCAGTCAGTTGATATTCAACAGTGAACTTCAGTAAGGTCTGGGCTCCCTTCACACATGTGTTAAGTTGCCTATACTTCTTCAACTGGTCCAGTCGTGTTGTGATGCTTTTGTCATTGACATTGAGCCTTTTCATTTCATCCTTCATCTGTTCATAGTCTTCTCTGTACATCTCACCAAGAAATTTCTCAAAGTCTCGGAACTTCATTTCACCAGATTTGATCTGATCTGACATTGTGTCCCATCTAAATACAACAGGATAACATGGTTTCGACATCAGATGCATTGTTAAATATAGATATTAAGGAAGAATGTGAGAGCCATATTGAATTACATGTCGGAATTAGTTAGCTAGTTCAAATCTACGCCTTGTCACGATATTTCAGCCCAAGTTTTATTAATATTGACAAAGCATTTCAGGCGACGTCAAAATAGATTTTCGAGATAATCAACTTGGTATCGGAATGAGCTTAACTATTTTATCTACTAGTTGCAAAGATGTTCCTTATCAAGTTCAATCAAAACTGATCAAGTGGTTCAAGAACAGAAGTTAACAATATATTTCCAAGATGTCCACTGTGATGGTCATCTTATATTTCAAATGGGAACCATCTTAGCTATATATGATTCACTAGTTGCTCTCATAATCCACACTAGCAGTTTCAGACGAGATATAATTTGAAGAAATGCTGACAGACATTACATATCGAATAGCCACCCTAGGTGAGCTAATAAGACTAAAATGTTTGGTATAAGCATAATCATAATGAACATGTCGATTGTATGCAAAACATGAACTAAATCTACATTGAACACTTCTTAGGAGATTTGAAACATATAAATACCCTAATTGTATGTCATTAAAAATCTCCAAAATGTTCATAAAGGACGAGAGTAACAAACGTTATATTAATCACACACCTGTGTTTGACTGGAATCCAGACTTGCTGAACAGTATCATCAAGAGTATCACACGGGTCATTAATTCCTTGGCACTGATGAGTCCATAGCCTCATAAATGTATTACTACTGCTGCATACAAGGAGTTGTGGAGCCATGTCTAACACAGGTTTGGACAATTCAAATGCACACAATTTCGGTTGGTATGACTCCACTTCTTCCACTTTACTTGCGTCTTCTGGTATGCAAAATTCCTTAATCATGTGCTCATCTATATGGGCCTGCTTCTTCAGAATGATATCAATGGCTGTTCTATCCACTATAAAATATATCATAGGTTATTGTTAAATGTTAAATCAGAATGCTTGCTGGCTTGTCCTGCATGACGAGTGAACAATTCTGTGACCATTTCATTAATATGAAATAGGGTAAAGCCAATAAAGGGTTGAGCTCAAAATTAAAATTAATTACTGAAATAGAAATCAAGGAAAGAATATGAGTACTCACCCGCGAAGGGTTTGATATATAAAAAAGATTAAGAGGATATATGTTTGTTTCAGTGTGTGATCGAATTATATTTCACCGAATGACTATTTAAAGCATTATATCACGAGTGGTGTTGGCCACTATAGCAGTCTATGGTGGAAATTGCCACTGTCTGCACTGTTGTAATGTAGTGACTGATGTGGTTCTGTATACCTTGATCTCCGAGATCGATGGAACAACAAGTACGAACTTCAACTTTTAATTAATTATTAAACCTATAGCCTATATCTACATAGGCCTGCACAAGACAATGCTGTTTGATAGTAACCAGCACTAGGCCTCTCTATATTTAGCTATTGTTTATTGTATGTACCATGACGACCATAAATACAATTTACAATGTACAATGCCTACTGTAAATAAAATTTGATTTGATTTTCTTATTTGCAAGAAATGAAATTACTACAAGATAAAGAATAAGAATGATAGACTACCAACTACGCATCGCTCCAACTGATAATTACTGTGTGTGTTTTAAGTATACTTATCGTACTGATTGCCCATATGAGCGACGCCTCCTGAATAGATTAATCATTATATAGTTTTGTAGGATAGTGCAATGATACAGACAGAGACCCATTCCAGAATCTCCTTTGGTTCTTTTACCTAGACAGTTAATTATATTCGGGTCAGACGGGGGGGGTCGAACCTGCGATCCATGGATTACCAGCCCAATGGAAATGATAATTACATCATGACATTCAGCTTTTAATCATGCTAGCAGCTCATTGACATGGAACTGGCTATATCCAGTTCTAATGATGCAATGCAGCCCATTTGATAATGTAAATATAATTTGCAATTGGTGGAAGGTTAACCTGCGAGCTGAAGCCGTATTCATATGGTTAGTATTTTATAATGTCAATCTATTTTGAAATGGCCCATTCTATAGTATATGTACTTTGGAAAACCACTTCCTATATATAGTTAACGCATATTAAGTACTACGTCGATGGCAAGTTAGTCCTCTAAGTCATCGATTGCAAATCAATTGATACAGTGAACAATTATATAAAACAATTGAATACCTCATCGATGTATCAATTAAGGAAGGAAATATACATATTATATATGCATATTACATATGCACACACATGATAGGGTTCTTTGCAGATAATATAAACACAAACTCACCATTAGGTAAATGTTGACACAGAGCTGCTAGAGTGGTCAATTCTTCTGACTGCTATTTGAATGCATCAATTTCTTTCTGTCGTATTTCTATAACTTTTGTTACAAAGTATTTCTTGGATTGAACTAGATATGCCAGCTCTGAAAATTTGTCACCCTTTTCTTGAATTATTTTGAAGTCTCCAATCGTAATTGAACCATCACTAAGAGCAGAACATCTGTTTTCAATTACTGACACTGCCTTGACTAAGTTCTCAACACATTCGTCTGTCATGACAATCTTATTCTCACCAGTTCTATCAACTGAAATAAGGCAAATGGTTGTGAAATGAAACATTTACCACAATTATTTAAAACACTTCCAACACACTTTTAGTTTCAGAGTGGCTTAAGATTTAACATTTACGCAGTCTAGTTTAACGAATATTGTATTCAATTATGGTGCATTGGAATAGTTTGCAACAGCACAGTTAGGATTGGGGGGGAAAGTTACATAGTAACTTGCTCGAATCCCTTTCCTTACATTGACAAAGTTAGCCGACATCGTCAATTTCGATATTATTCTGCAATTAATTTGCGTGTTTATCAAATTTGACTAAGACAATGCGTCCGTAACACGACGTATCGTGACTAAATGTTAGAATGGAAATCATTAGTATCACGTCTTCTTGCCCACCCAAGACAATAACATAACACATGTTTACTATAACTTCTATTGCAAATCTGATAATTATACTTTGGGTCCATATATGGCACTGTATAATAATGTATATGGGAGTGAAAGGATGCACATTGTAGATGTATTCCATAGTGTTTTTTATCAAACTGACTTACAATGAATTGTCAGATACTGTTGAAAAGGTGCCCAAATCAACACATGATTGAGTATGCTCTGTTGTATATCCTTCTCAGATTCACTAACACGCTTCTTCCATTCATTTACAAATAGAGCAGATAACAGCATGCCAAAACGCTTGTTCTGATCTACTGAGAAGTGCCCATAATCTAACGCATATCCTTTTGAAATAGCCTAAAATATAAAGAACAACTTTAAAACTGCAATTATTTCAGCATATACAAAAGTGACAATGTGCAAGTAATACTATTATAATAATTACATATACCGTCTCCGTGGCCTAGTGGTTAAGGCTTTCGTTTACGGAGCAGGAGGTCGAAGGTTCGAACATCGTTCTGATATGGCGCCTGCTAGTTAAATAATAGTTACCGATAGCCTACCAGCCTGGCACCCGCAATATACCAAGCATAGTACTGGGAAGTACATATGTTAATAAAAAGAGGTGTCACATAAGACAGAAATGACTGGCCCTTTAAATAGAGGTGAAACTATAATAAACAAACACTTTACTTTACTTTACTTTTATATGAATCACTAGTTAATAATAAATACTACTGGATGGTCACAATCAAGCATACAAAATAGGAGAATATGAGAACTATTTAGTTACATTATCAGCATAAATGTCTCAAATAGGATGTTTTAAAAGTTAATAGAGGTGTATTACAAATCAATCAAATGTGTATTAAAATGTACAAGTCTATAAATACACGTTAATAATGGGTGTATTACAAGTGAATAATAAAATTATATAACATAAGTCTATAAGGGTGTAATGTACATCATACAAATATGCATCACAAGTCAAGAAAGGGTACATTACAAGTCAACAGTGAGTATGTGAGACAAACTTATCAACCATCGTGTACACTTACTTTCATGACACAAATTGCTATGTTTCGATAGAGCTTTAGTCATCATATGCAATATGTCCGAAAACAAATAGGCCAACTATCAGCTGTTATGGCGTATGCAATTGTAATGGAAATGGCCTATTGTCTACAGGAGCCAAAGTTTCATAAACATATAACTATCAGGGTTAATTTGTCGATTAGCACTAGCCATTAATCCTTGGCATCGTGCAATTTCATGACATCTAAATTCCAAACTTCGATTATGGTGCAAGTGAATATTAAAATACACGTGGAATCCATGTGGTGCTGGCATACTCGAGAATTGTTTATCAAATACTGAGTAGTAGTCAGTGATGCTAATGTGTTTTGACATGATTGTTAAAAACATGATCGAGATGGAGGTTTATGAAATATTCTTCAACTGAAGTGAGAAAATCCAAGCATTTCATTGTCCGTAAACATTATAGTTAATCCTATGGTATTAGATGTAACAGTATAAGAAGTGTGACATGGCATACCTTTTGTGAGATTTGTGTGTAGCAATAGTAATCACTCGTCTGAGACTTTAGATTAGTATGTATGGCAACGAATGTTCGAATATAAGTCCGAATATTCGAATGTTAAAATCGTATACGAATATTACATTAATGCATTTTAAGTTTTCAATTAATATGTCCATAAATTGCAGTTAAAGTGGTGTTTAAATATCAATCAAGTAAGATTCAAACACCAAATAATGGACCTAATGCAGACCATGAAGTGTGAACAGTTATCGCGAGTTGCTCCATTTGACAAAGGCAGGTGATAATACGTTTCTCAGAAATACATGCACTAATAATTGATTAATGCTATGCACTCTATTTGATGGACAGAGAAGGAGGAAATTCGCAAATACTAATCGTACCCCATGACAATAAACAATAGTCCCATCTTGGCACTAAATGCATCATCCTGTTTATTCTACATGCTATGCTGTGTGACATACTTTGAGAGTCCCAATACACTGCTGACACATGGGAGCTTAATTGAGCCAGAATGCGTCATGGATAATATGACTACAATGTACATACAATCATGTAATAAATGTTGTTTGTTGGCTTATTAAACTATAATAAACATGATCCTTGTATATACGGACATTCATTGTCCATAAACTTCAAATAATATAATTATTTACATGATTATTATTTGAAGCAAGTGGTAAATCAATGTATCTGAATCATGTGGATAGCGTGGAGAGTGTACTATACGGTGATGCACCGACAATAAATAATGTTTGAACTGAATTAAATTGCCACGACAAGATGAAAGGGAAATTATGCAAGGGCCCGAAGCTACGACATGTAGGAGATCGAATACCTAGCCAATCGAATACCTTTTTTGTCAGACAGACAGACAGACAGACAGACAGACAAACAAACAAACAAACAGACAAACAGACAGACAGACAGAGAGTCAGACAGACAGACAGACATACAGACAGACAGACAGACATACAGACAGACAGACAGACAGACAGACACTAGTACTTTATTTCAAATCAGGTTATACACATGACATATAGAACATAATTATTACATGGTATGACAACATGATGGACATAATGATAATATATTGAAATTTACAAATTCATTGATCGGCAAAATATCGGTTTTAACAATTTTCAGGTTTTCAACAATTTACTAAACAGTATAATTTATGCAAAATTTATAATACGGTATTGCCAGTTATTGCTAAATAATATTGTAAACTGAACAATACTGAACAATAAGCATGCCACTGGTGGGGGAAACTGCATTTGGTTCATTATTAAAGGGTGTTAGACTTGTGTTCATATAAATATACATGCGTTACATTAAACCGTTCGCACGTGCACGTGCGATGACCTATAATATAGTAATTAGTTCGACCATGGGAATTATTTGAGCTAGTCAAGCTATACTACGGCGCGGTCGAGGTGTTACTATTCCTATTGTATAGTCAATGGAAATATTCCGTCAGTGAGTTTTTCAGTGCGTACACTGGATATTTTCTTACCACGAATGTCGGCGGATTAATTTAGTTGATACAACTTTTGGAGAGCTTGTGGATTTTGTAAGTTAAGAAGTTGCTGAAATAGTACATTGGGTTTCCTATAGCAATATGGTGCGAGTAATTGTTCATGGATATTTTGTAATCGCTTGCAAGCTAATAGTGTATGGAACTCGTAGCCTAATTGAGAGGCTGGCATTTTCGGTCGTTATGTTCTTTGAAACTAGTTTTCCATCTTCCTACTTCTACGGCCAGTTTGTGGTTTGCTGTTCTGAATTTAAGCATTATTATACCTTGGTGACATGGTAATATATTCAGGTATGGTTCAAAATTTATATTATCTTTGAAAAGTCCGTACATTTTTCCTGTTGATGATCAATGTCGATGGACCATTTTTGAAAAAACTGGTTTATTAGGGTTTCTCTAATTAGCTTAGAATAGTGCTTAGAAATATGTGGAGTCATAAATATGAATCATCTGTATTGTTTAGTATGTCGTAAATGCATTTTCGTAGCCACAAATGTCGCATCCCTATGTGAGTATTGGTAAAAATGTACAATCAAATAGTTTTAATTGTAAATCAATTGGGATATCTAAATTGTTTATTCTCATCAATAACAAATGCATAGCCTGGTCGGCTATGTGATGTCGTGCTGTTGCGAAACTCCCGTTGCTCGAGAAAACTAATCCTAGATATGTATACGTATTAACTATTACAAGCTCACAGGAAAAAGTGTAGATGTTTTAATTGTCTAGCGCCAAAAACAATTACTTTTGTTTTGTCTGTATTTGCTTCTAATTTCCAGATTTGACTGTAATCGTAACAATCGTTCAGGCATTTTTGAAGGGATACTTTGTCGTCTGCAAATAGTAGTGTATCGTCGGCATATAGTAGGACTAATATTTTGAATAAAGTTTTGGCTTCGGTTGATAAAAATATTATTAATATCTATGTTTATTCCGTGATTACCCCAGGATGCTAGGGCATTTTCAAGGTCATTCAGGTATATACTAAAAAGCAGAGGTGACAAATGATCCCCTGACGTACCCCACAATCGCATTTGAAAAAGGAGGTGTTTTCATTATTCACAAATACACAGGACTTGATGTGTTGGTACATGTAGAAGTTTTTTCCATAGACCTACTCTCCAAAGGGAGTCAAAAGCGCGCGTAAAATCTACGTAGGTTATAAAGAGCTTCTGCTTGTTTTGCTTCATTAATTCTATTAATATGTAATAAAGGGAGAACATATAATCTGATGTCATAAACATCAACAGCTCAATCATTTTATGAATACTTGCCTGAAAGGCTACCTTGCTCATAGTTTCTTGCATATACGGGTTGTACTCATCACATTTCTGACAATACTGCTGTACAAACTCTTTCATCACGTCGCTATCTCTGCAAACCTGAAAATAGTATGATATCTATTTGAAGCTTATCCTACCTACTTTGGCTGAAAAGTTCTTCATGTTAGTATGCCAGACAAGGAGTAATTACAACTGCAAGTGTAATCAATTACAATTAAGTACATTTTCCAGAGTAATTGAATGTAATTAAAATTACACGAATGACATATCTCTGAAGTCGATCCTTTTGATCTCCCATCAACCAATTATCCATGCTTTAACCTGTTATAATTGAGAAACTAGTTTGTGTATGCGTTGTACTTGTCAGTAGCATAATATGAACTCCGTTTTCCAATTTTAACTATCTCTCACATACTTTCACTTCCAATGTACATGGTGACACAAACATAAGTTAATGTGAAGAAAACAGTACACCGAAAAGCAGCTTTGATGTTCATAGCTATTTCCATAGCTTTTGCAGATTTATGTGTGCTTTTGCGATTTAAAATCGCATCAACAGTTTGGGTTATATGGCCACTATCCAGATATTACTGGCAGAGGATGACCCATGGTGTCCCTCCGAGCAATATTGTATTTAATGCATGGGCGGCACCAGTGTTGAACTACCGACCTTCCGCAAGCTAGCTGGATATCTTCCTCACTTGAAATAATTCGACACCCCAGTGTGATTCGAACATACAGCAGTGAGGGGTAAGTGATTTGAAGTCAAGAGACCGTAAAAACACCCTGCCGCGTAGGCCCCCGTTTACTTACTGGTGTGGTTATATTATCCTATTGAATAGATAATTATTATAGTGTAGTTACGGGGGTCAATTGATCAATAGTTTTACTAAATGGGATAGGATATCTATGTCCGACATAACAAATCTTTTGGGAAGACAAAACAACGGTATAATTAATAATGTATAATATATTTGGTAAAACTATTTCTGAGATACTTCAACAGGAATATGTGAATTGGGTATATAATATCTACAGGTGTGCATTTGGTACATTTAATAACTTCGAAAGGGTTTTAATCTTTCATAGCACAATGTTTGGAATAAATAATTGGAGGTGACATGAACGATACACTTGGAAATATTGATAGATTAAATAAAAATATAGCGACAAACACCAAACCAGTAAAGTCTCTGACAACATTATTTAAAGTCAATCTTGAAAACTGACTAAATACACTATATGAAAACTCATATGGCCTCAACAATAAAAATGAAATTGAAAGATTTGAAAATGAAATACAAACATGTTATGACATTAAGGCCAAAGGTGCACACATTAGATAAAGAGTACAATATATAGACAATGGAGAGAGAAACACAAACCATAACTGAATTTAGAACAATCGCCACAATCAAGAACACTTTTAAACCATATACATGTAAATGGTAATGGCAAGAATTTTGAATTAAGAAGTAAAATTTTATATAACGCTGTATACCTCGGAAAATATTAACATAACCACAATGAAAAAGAGTATAATTATTACAAAAACGACTTAATGAGACAGAAGATAATCTGTGCTATGTCTTACTTAGCGAAATAGTAAATAACGAATTGTCAATTTCTCAGAAGCTATAATAAAAAAATATTTTGTAACAGACATAGAAAACCGGAGTCGTATTACATTGTTTACTGTTGATTATAAAATTGCAGCAAGGATGTCTGATTGCAGCTCTCGTGCATCTAAATTGGACCAGAAGTACAATTGCAGCATTTATTGTTTAAATTATGTAACTTATGTAGCTTCAATAAAAATTAAATGGGTAAATATTTACTAAACGAATCTAAATCAACTGGAAAGCTATAAAAAATATTATTATAAACACTATGGTGCTAATTTCTTGGTATTCTATATGAATACAGACATTACCAAAGGTCTTACAAACCATATTACCAGAGAATATAAACTAGTTAATAAGATATACCCATCAAGAGAGATACGATATAAATGTAAGATTTTACTGGATGTATTTACTGAATGTCCAGCTACAAACGAAAATTGGGATGAAGTACCTGTGGAATAAAACATTATAAGACATTAAATATGACGCATAGAATATATATCAATTATTCAAATTTGAAATCAAAATAATGTGCGAATATCTCATCCATCAAAACATAAATAACATGTTTGTAAATCATACATTCAGATAGTTAAGTAATTAATATGGTAGTTTTGCCATAACATTATGTTATCAATCGCATCTACATTCTTATTAATTAGTATTGATTACATGTACGTACTGCATGTGAAATAGCTCATGCACAAGAACGCACATTGTATATTATATGGATAAACAAATAAATAAACGAAGCTTCACCAAATATATCGGGGGAGGGGAGGGCGTTATTATGTAAAACCCACCCCTCACTCATATAATTACACATATGGGAGGATTATTATTCTATTGCATGGAAAAGTGAACCATCACCTCTCTCTTATAGTGTACACATATGGAGGTCAGTATTCTATGGCATGGAAAAGTGGTCCGCCATCACTTGTGCATAGGGACGGGGTTCATTGTTCTTATTTGTTCTGTGTTTGTTAGTGTAAATAATAGGCAGATATATTAAGTGAACCTCCTAGTTATAAAATCAATCGCATCATTATCATATTTAGAAATTGATAGAGACAATTTAGGTATAAGCCTTAAACAGTGTTAAATAACATTATATTATAATAAATTTTACATGTTTCCACAACCGGTATATATTGATATTCTCAAGGGTGGGACTATTCTGTGGGTCATTCATTACTCTAGGGGGAGGTCAATATTCTATATGACACCGGCATTATTACGCCCAGCAACACTATGATTAGCACTGTCTTCTCACAACCTTTTATGATAGCTTAGCCTTTCCACAACCTCCAAAAATGGTTTTTTCTTCTGACCAAAGAGGGTCTGTATCGCTCACAATATCTATTTTCTGATCCGGAGTCACCATTTTAACAACTTTGAAGGGGCTACATTGATCATTCCTACCAAATGTTGCCAAAATATAACCGGTGTTTAGTGAGAACGAATTTATGTTATTTTAGACATTGGCCATTGTTTATTCACGACAATCTCCATTTTAACAATTCTGAAGAGGTTTTACCAATGGACAGTCACTGTGAAATGTGGTTATCATTGGCCAAGTGGTTTGGGTGATTAGAATTTGTTTTAAACTTTATACAGCTTAATATATTAATCACTTTCGTTGGCGCGGATGAAAGCGTATATGTGGTCATTCGTGTGGGAGGAAACCGGTGTACATGAGAAAACCAAGCTGTTCGATCTGGCGACCACCGTACAATCTCACATACTTCTCGGTCCGACGATCGAACCCGGGTTGCATTGGTGAGAAGCGAGCACGCTAACCACTGAATAGTCCAAATCCGGCACAAGGTTCGTGAAAAGATTATTTGAGAGTTTATGCTATTTTTAGACAGCGGCCATCTTGGATTTCAGGGGCCATGTTGGATTTCAGCGGGAAAGGCTCAAATTAAATATTTTATATAGTGACTTGTGTTATATCATTACGTATGTACATCAAATTATAATAATTAAAGCGTAAACATTATTTATTTTACAATGATTGCGAAATAAGCTTATAACAACTTATATTAATCACTCTCGTTGGCGCGGATGAAAGCATATATATTGTTGTTCGTGTGGAAGGAAACCTGGAGTACACCCACCAGTCCGATGTGGGGACCAACGTACCATCTCACATACTTCGCGGAGAGTATCGAACCTTGGTTGCATTGGTGAGAAATGTGAGCATGTTAACCACTGCGCTAAATGGACAGCAAATACAGTTATAATACAGTTAGTTAACACCCGGACCACATCCGTTTTACAATGTTGTGTACATATATAGGATCACACAGGGCGAACTCAAAGCTACATGTCATTAACGATATAGTGCGGTGAAATTAATACCTTTTCCACATTTACATGCTTTTATTTTCTCTGTTTACATAAGAATACCATGGTGCATCACATAAAATGATAAAATATTAGTGTTACTCACGAACATGATGCACTTACCATTGTGACTGTGGGTTTGTCAATTAATAACAATATACTAATTATGCAGTCTTGAATTATGCACACACCATGTCTGTAACGTGTGCAGCCCGAGAACTAATTTGAGCCTGTGTGCATATTTCTGAAATTTCAACTAACGAACCTGGGAATCCAATGTTTGTGATAGACCAACTGCAATTGTTCTGTTCCACTCATCTCGGACTCTTTCAGACTGGAGCTCTTTTGGAGCAAACAATAAATTCCATATCTGAAAACATAGGAAATTTAATTAGGCTATTACAGAGGATACTACACAGATACAGCAATAAATGACATTACAAACAATGGGGTGGGGTGCTCAATTTATCCAAAATTGTCAAATGATGTTCCAAGATTTATGTGAAACTGCAAATAATTCCATACATTATATAAATCTCTTATTGTTATAGACCAACATCATATACAAGTCATATTGATCTGATTATTTATAACAACATAAACTAATATGGGTTCTAAATCTGTCTAAATAAATAAAAAGCATGTCAACAGTGTTGTATACTATGCACATACATACTAACTAAACATTAACTTGCCTTGGTATATCTACATTGGTACGACTAGGGTAGCCTGGGAACAGGCGTCGATATATTTTGCCTGGTCAGTCAAGTAAATATATTTTAACACCGAGACTATTAATTGGGCCGTATTGAGTTTCTGATCATGTCATTTTGCCAGAAGTTAAAAAGTGAAATATCAACAGACTGGCATCCAGGCTACGACTAGGGTAGTTCTCCCATATTCTCTGATTAGTTAAGAAAATAACTCTTGAATAAGAGAAGAGGACAACCGTAAGTTGTATAGCTTTCCGTCCAATTCCTTATTGTAAGTGTTGTAAATGTACATATAGAAATGAAATATGTTTCAACTAGGCCTTGAATAAACTGAAATACATTGTAACTCTGCTAACAATGTTTTTCTTCGACATTGAACATGGCTCGTTATGCTAAAGGCCAGATTTCAAACTTAAGCAGAACAAATGTTCACCAAGACAACAATGGTCACCATAACGATGATGAATACTATACCCCCTAGCCAACCTATTTATAAATACTTAGTTGGATTTTGCATATATACCAGACTGAAGTATTCAGAATGATAAGACAACAAAGGGATATAGGGGTGGGGGTAAGCTTCCAAAACAGGTTGTTCTGAACTGCATACAAAGGCGTCACGTTACCAATATTAAAGCATTTGACCCCTTAGTAAACGAGATGGAACAGGAGGTTTGCATAGAAGAATCGTACATATGTATTGCAATTTAATATCCATCCTATTACACAATATAGCAAATTAAATACGGTAATTAGTGTCGTTATAAAATGAGAACACCCAAACATTAGTCTTAGAAATGCACATATATATAAATATATGTACAATAATCAGTGTACTGTCCTCACAAATTAATATGACACTATGTTCTGGTAACGGCTTGGTTCAGGAAGTGACGTGGTGCTGTGTAGTAATTAATGGGGCAACGAGTTATATGTTATAATCACATATCTTCCCTTCTTGTGTTGAGGTTTTGTCTGCTTCAATATAATTTTTGAAGACAATATATTGTCCATTTTTTTCATTTGTTTTCCTTTTGTCCTTCAATAATCTGTAATTTGGTTTAATTAACTGCGACATAAAAAGACCACGTCGAGTCACCATGCTAACTTAGTATCGATTTGGATCCATACTGAATGAGGAGTTGGACATACAATACATACTAGGCCAAATAATAACGAGTCCTTAACTTTGGAAAACATTGATAGGCTATAAACTACATACCATGACAAGTCACCATGCCTATTATGAAGTCATGTGACCCCATTGAGAAAGAGGAATTGGACACGCAAGATGTGTACAAACTTAAAATTAGAATTCCCTCTCTATATTACATATAAAGGAAAATAACAAAGAACAATAACTCTGGTGAAAATGTGTCGAACAAAACCCACTGAACATTTATTTTAGGGGGGTAGGAATATCTAATGCTCTAGACCTGCCTGTGTGCCTTCTCGCCCACTACCCCCCCCCCCAACAAATGTTAATGGGCCATGCTATTCACACCTTGATATTAATGTTTAACAAAAACTAGTTCATGAATCATGACATAATATATTTTAATGCACAAAATACTATGACTAATTTAGGCCCTACTGTGAATTACTAGAATTGATATGATGAGTAACTGATTTATACCACACATTTATCAATAAACATACGCCATATGTTGATATTTTTATTCCGATCAATGTATCCTAAATCGTGTGTGTTTTACGTTTATTTATCGTCGCTACTAGTTGCCCATATGAGCGAGGCCACCTGAAGAGATTAATCATTCTAGATGTTTGGAGGATAGTGCAATGATACAGCCAGCGATCCATTACAGAGTATCATCTGGGTTTTTTACGTGCACGGTGTACAGCACCGACACGAGACCTGGGTTTAAAGTCCCATACGAAAGACTATTAATTTTCGGCCAGAGTCGCATGCAAGGTCTGATTGTATTTTTACATGACTTGTGGAAACAAAACGATTGTGTTGATAATTATACATATCTTGGAGTTGTACTTCAAGAACATTTATATATGACTGTCACTGTCAAGAACATTTATATATGAATGTCACTGTCAAGAACATTTATATATAAATGTCACTGTCAAGAACATTGCTCAGAATGCAGGTCAAGCTTTGGGACTTCTCATTGCTAAATGCAAATTAATAGGCGGTGTTCCCTTAATGTTTTTACTAAATAATATGATTCTGTTGGTTGGTCTGTGATAGCATATGGTGCTTGCGTTTGGGTTTACAAATCCATTTCTTGTATCAGCACTGTTCAAAATGTGCAAAGAGATTTTATCTTGACGTTGGTAAGTATACGCCGAATACAGCTGTAGCTGGGTAAATTGGTTTGCGCCCACCTATTGTCCGTCAATGGAGTTCCGCTATATAATAGTGGGCTCTTTTATCAAATACCAATTCAACAAGAATTAATAAGCGGATTACAATCTGTGCAAATTCCAACAACAACAGCGTGCACAAACTAGTGATATTATGTTGCAAGATTGTCATATGCACCGTTGTTGTAATGTGTATGGAAACATCATTAATGGAAAAAGAATGGTTAACGTCAATGAATAGTGCAACAGAAACCTCTGCACGTATCAATGTGAAATCCAAACGGAAGTGTATTGCAAACGTATTATGCCAAATAAGCACATGGCTACATTTAGTAAGCTTAGGTGTGGTATTGCTCCGATACGGATCGAGACGGGCAGATATGAAACTTGAAGACTTGGTGAACGCAACTGCCCAGTTTGCAATGTGTTGGAAAATGAATGTCATGTTATGTTAGTGTGCATAATGTATAGCGATTTGAGAACTCAAAAAGCATAATTATGAATATGAACGCAATTTCCACAATATGAGTCAATCTGAACAGCTGAATGTTCTATTTTCCAATTTTTACTTAATTAGGCTATGTGACAAAACATGTTTTAATATTATACAGAGACGTGCTTTTTATCTTGTTAAATAATGTGTGATATTCTCTTTTCTTATTATGATATGCTAATGTTTTATATTGTTAATTGTTAATTAGTTCACCCTCGATCTGATCGAGGTTGATAACGGATCTCCTAAATTATTTTTGTGCGTTAGTATAGTGCTCGTATTGATATTCACAATTGTGACCCTCCATTACAAAACCAGTCGGAAGTCGTTAAATCCAATTTCAAGATATTGACCAATAATCATGATACAGGCTAAAATCACCATATTTTGGATTTCAGCATATAAATATTAAGAAATATGTATATTGCACCTACGGCAAGGTTATTTTGTGAAAAGTATTACAAAAATGCATAAAAACCTTATTTTGTGAAAGCACTAATTAATTAATTCTGACAAATTAGTCATAAAACAATGAAAACCGTGAAAAATGGGCCTTGAAAACAATACTCTGCAGGATAAAGTGTCGGGACATCCCCATCATGTTTGGTATTAAAATAGAGCTGGGAGTTCTCTCTATTCAAATTAAAGATATAACGTCATAACCTTGTATTAACCAATCAAAGCTGTTGAAACAAACACCTACTATGTAAACAATTCTTTTGTTACCAAGCATGTGACCTGAAACGCGGTGTTTAATTGGCTACTGAGTTCTGCGCATGCTCTGTGCATATTTTCAAAACGCAGTTCCGATTGTACAATGGACGTAGAAATCACGAAATTTTTGAATTTAAATGCAAATGATACCTCGGAATTAGGCGATGTAGTGACAGAATGTTTTTCAAACTCTTGGGAAGAGGATATTGAATCTCGAGTGATGAAGGCAGTTCCTTGGATTCTGAGGACGAATTCGACCCTAAACGAACTTTGTTTTGACCACGTTATGCAGAATGACGCTGTGATACAGAGTATGCGATGTGCACAGGCGAGACTTTCGAAACACTTGAATGGGAACAGGCTAGAGCTTCAGGCGAGTTTTCTTAGACATTGTTTGAGGCTTTTGCTAGATATGTGAATGTTCCATTTATTATTTTAACAGGCTAGTAGCGACCATCCCTATGGACCCGAGTAACCTGAATCATTTCGCTTCCTGGTTTCGATTTGATAATACCATAGAGTAGTGGATTGGATCAGGTGTATTAATACAGAATGTGTGTGGGTTTGTTAAAACATGCCTAACCTATTTGGTATGGAAGTGAATCAATATTGGGGAGGGCTGCACAAATTGTACTGGGAACCGGGGTATGGAAACTATGTATGTAGGCTGGTCTATACAGCCAGTATATATGGAAGCGAGACACATAGAGGGGGTGTGAACAATGTCGGAGGGAGGTGCCATCGGCCACAAATCTAAGGGTGAGGGTCACCGTAAGGTTTAGGGAGTGATATTGATGGTAAACACGGCATCAATGCATGATGTATGTGCTGATTGAGCTTATTTACCCTCGCCTCGGTCGAACCATGGGGACTAGCGTTGTATGTTTCTGCGGAATTCTTATTTATAGTTTATCGATACATAATTATATAATGTGTACCGGTATGTATGTTCCACTAATGACAAACCCTGGGGACCTAGACATATTTTCCTGTGCAGTCTTTATCGACGCAAAGCGGTTAACCAATACTAAGCCAATGTGTGTGAGGTGCCTTGTTCAATATGTGGCCTGACCGAGTATCGAACCCTGGAATGTACAAATCCAACTCTGAACCACGGATGCATCACCGAACGTATTTCATTGGAAATAATTAATAATATTGCTCTACTTTCAGTTGTACATGCAAGTATGGTAATGGTGAACCGTGTTATCAACAGTTTGTTCCAGAGGACATGATTAGATGCAGAATGGATATGAGAGAATTAACACAACGTAAGTATTGGCTTATGGAATTGTCAATTCTCTACACACAGGTTAATCGTTATAATGATATGTAAATAGTATTGTTTTACGATTGCGAAACAAGGATTGTTGTCAATTTATATAACTAATCACTCAAGTTGGCGAGGATGAAAGCGTTTGTGTGGGAGAAAACACACTTGTCCGATCTGGTGACCATTATACCATCTTCTCGGTCCGAGGATCAAATCCGGGTTGCATTGGTGAGAAGCACGAGCATGCTGACCACTACGCTAATCGGTTGAAGAGGCACATGCCCATCCCCTTGATTTTATTAATTTCCTCATTGATATTTTAGGGATTTTTCCTAAAAAATGAGAAATTGTCCCATCCTTATACATTAGCTGCTTTCAATTTGACAACATTGGACAAAAGTGCTCAGTACATATTTCAAATTGTTTTAACAATTATGTTAATAAAAGCAGTATATATTTCAAATTCTTATTAACAATTATGTTATTATACCATTTCAATAAGTTGTCTGCAATGGGATACCTTGGTGTGACGGACAAATTGCGGGGTGGGGGTCAGTCCTCCCAACTATTTCCCCTTTTATTCATAATTTCGGGCGTCCTATATGTCCGTTTAATGAACTCACTGAATATATACATTTGTTTCTCAGGTTTGATGCTGACCATCCTGGAACAGTGTTTGTCAAGAATGACCCGGAAGCAGAGGAGGTGGCCTTTCGAGTACTGCTGCCAAATACAACTGTTCCGGATGGAGAGACTCCAGGGATCTAACCCCCAGGACTCCCCCTTCAGAGGCAGCAGTACCTCTATAAATCAATAAGAGATTTTGTAAACAATCCATATAAAGATAGTGTGTATCGAAGACCAGATGTAATGCCACCAGATGATTCGGATGGCGAAGGTCTGGTCACTTGTGGTCGTGTAAGCAGGCGTGGTCGCGGGCGTGGCTGTGCATGTGATCGTGGGAAGATGACAATGAGTGCACACAGTCGCAGCCCTCATTAGACCCTGACAATATCTGGACAACACCTATGATGATGATGATAGTGCATATGAAATGTGCATGTGAATGAATCGTAAACATTGATTGTGGAGATTTATTTGAACATAAACCTGGAAAATGTTGAAAACCCTGAACATTGAATTTATTTTCTTTGTATGTTACCATGCAAATATTTTAATGAAATTTTGTGTAAATAAAGGTTGTGTATGAATATATATATGCTTCAAATTTCATTTTCATTGTACTTATAGTAATGTGCGTTGCTAAGGAGTTTGTTTTGGCAACTTTAACCTCGATTTTGGGACTTTATTCATATTTCTGAAGCCGTAGCTATTGCAACTTAAAAAGTCCATATCTTTGTCAGTTTTTAACCTATAACAAAAATGTATACATCATTGGAAAGCTAATGCATTGCCCTTTCAGATGAGCACATAATCTCAGCTTAAAAAAAAAATACCCATGTGACTGAATTTAAGATTCCGATCTTAATTATCTTAATACGTTTTAAGAAATCATATCCAACGGCTACTGCTCAGTTTTACATTGTATATAACAATATAATTACAATGATAGTATGTGATATATATATATATAACTGTGATATAAGTCTCATATAAATCATTAACATTGAATCGCTATGTACTGTTTATTATTGTTCATGCTAATAAAATAGGTGACGAGACTATAATAAAGATTTAAACTTGTGTAATAACCCAAAGTGTATCTCCTAAAAGTGTTCATTTCTTTGAAGTAAACCCATAAGCTAAGAGCTCTATGAAATACATGAAAATCTAAAAAGATAGTAAAAATAACAAGATGGCCATGTAATTTTCTACAAAATGTTGCCAAAATCTGAACGGTTGTTGGTGAGAAAAATGTTGAAGAATTTGTGGTAATTTTAGAAGGTTTTATTCGCGACAACCTCCATTTTAACAAATCTGAAAAGGCTACACCTATGGACTATAACTGTGAAATTAGGCTACCATTGGCCAAGCGGTTTGGGTGAATAAGAATGTTTAAATCTATAATAAAAGTACGATCGTTTGACCTTTCGGCAGCCATCTTGGATGAAAACATCATTTCATTTTGATAACAATTGCATCAGATGATGATGCTTGAGCTTATGTACCATCGCCGCGGGCGAACCATGTGGGCGAACGTACTAAGATATTACTCATATATTATAAACTAAGGTGATTCAGTTGTGTGCATTAGTAAGATTATTTGAATGCCCAACAAGGCCATATATTAGGCTACAATCACCAACGTGGATAGGGACAGTACAAGAGTCACTCTATTCTGTCCCAAATCTAACATTCGTTGATATGTGAATTGTTTGATGTTTGATATTATGTGTATGGTCAGCCCGGCCATAGATTAGGCTACAAGAACCAACATATATAGCGTCAGTACAGGAGTTACGCTGTACCAACACACATCTTATATTCGATAACGTTTTAATATTTTAGATGGGTAATGTCATTTGATAACTAAGCCCGACTATAACTTAACAGGCATTTTACTTTCTATTTCATGTCAAACAGTGTTTGTTCTGGGGAGTGTGTAGCAGGAGCCTCATAATTAGGGATTGACCCAATCACTGGACAGGCTACACTCTATGATACTATTTTTGTAATAAACATTAGTTACCGTGTTTTATGTATAGTTATCGTCGCTACCGGTTGCCCATATGAGCGACGTCTCCTGAAGAGATTAATCATTTAGATGATAGTGCAATGATACAGACAGAGATCCATTCCAGGGTCACATCTGGTTATATTCCTTTACGTGCACGGTGTAAAGCATCGACACGAGACCCATCTGGAATTTTGTTAGGGTCAGACGGGGGATCGAAACTGAGACCCCTAGATTACCAGTGTCCTTTGCAAATTTATTTTTAGATTAATCTGATTTAAATTATCTCAGCATCACACGTTTAGTATAGACTTCAATAATGTTGAACCTTTTTGCGAGTGTGGATGGCTAGTGACTGTTGACATGCCGATACTAAGCTTGACTGATCTAACAACAGATTATATAAGGTGTTATACTCAACTTTTATGTTTAGTACAGTCGCCCAAATGCATGTATGTGGTGGTGACTTTAAATAAAATTATATGCATATACGGGTACCGGTAGTTAGGTATATGATATAATAATTGAACATTACCTGCAAATTATTTGCCATGTTGCTATTCCAGTTATTCCACCATTTTCCCATCCAATTCATTGCTTTTGATGTTGATGCATACAGTACTTGCTTCAGTGTTGGAATGTTTCTGTGGGTGCTGGGAGTTTTATTCTTTGCTGGCATACACCTATCGTACATTGCTAAGCAATGCACCAATGACTGAAGACTCAAGTAGAAAATGTCATTTCTATCTGCCATGACACTTTGTTCAAACAAATCAGCTGCAATTGCATAACACATGGTCCACTGCGTCAGCGAGCAGTTCTCACTACAAATACACACACACAACTGTGAGTTTAAGTATATACCATTGTTCATACATCCATAGTGCTAATGTCAGATCAGACAAAACTCAATAATTATTTTATGTTTATGAAATATAGAAATATATCAGTGAAATAAAATGTATTTTGCCTGGTTGAAAGAGGTTGAATGACACATTTTATTCACATTGCTTTACAAGTATGGTTCCTAGAGCACTTAGAAATATTGGCAACATGAACGTTTTCAGACTTAAGCCGTCGGTGACATAATTATGATGCATCCTAAAAGAGATGTTCCAACCTCATTTAAGGCATGGTAGTATTATGTTTTCTCATAAAAACACTTATTACCTGGAAAGAAACAGAAAACTTAATGTGTTCGTTTATGTGAATGATAAAATTATATGTCACTCATGAACATAGAAAGCTATCATTATAACTTGTGGTTAACAACACTCGTGATAGGTTAATATTTGTTCCAGTGTTCATTCTGTGACATATTGTTCGATCATACTTTGAAACAAACAAATATCCTCTCTGTTCTATGCTTACTCATGCTTAAGTTCTCATTCCTGCCACATCTAAATTGGTTACGTCATACATCATCTCATTGTCTTGTTCGTTAATACTGTAACAGTAGCTTATGGATGCACGTACAGTAGACACATTGTGTAAGCAATCATTCAAATGTAAAACAAATTGTTATTATTTATTAACAACTGAACCATACCTGTAAAATGTTTCTTGAAGTTGTTTCAGCAATGTTTCAATGCACTTGGTCACTATCTAAATCAAACAGCATGTATTTCTATAAATGCATCTGTATATAACATATAAAATGCGGGTTGTGTTATGAGAAATGAAGTTTGTGTTATGACTGTGTCATTATTAAACTGAAGAACATAAACGTTGCTCATCTAATTCCCACACCAACCGATTTAGACATAAATTAAAGACAGAATGGCTTTATTCATCTATTATGGTTTTGTTAGACACAGACACAATAAAGTAACAGCCTGATTTATTATTGTGGCAGCGGACAACTCAGATTTGCCGACACCTTCGACTGTAGAAATACAAAATGTATGTTTTGGGATCTTTGCTGTACATGATAACAACAGGTTCCCAGCAGAGCATAGACATGGGTGGATATTGAGGTAGAACCACTGACCTTCATAACATGGGAGCAACGATATATTCAAATTCCTTTGAACGTTCAAGATATAGTGGGCACGAAACATAGTCATTTGAACTATAAATTCTAAATGTGGCCTTCTGCACATTGATTAGTAGCATGGGTTCCAGTCTGTCGATTTTTCACTTTTTAACATCTGGCAAAATGACAGCCTGGAGAAACTGGATTTCCATCTACTTAATCCCTCATTTACGAGGGTGTAGATTTGAAGAACGACAACTCTTCTCTACAATATACTATTGCTAAATATAGAAACTGAATTATATCGGAAATCGCCGAACAGGCACGATTACACGATCATTTCCGAATATACACTAATGCTCCCGTAGCCTCATTTACATCACAAACATATAATGTTCCGTTTCTTTGCTATATCGACGAGATGGCGGATTTTAACTATTAGGTTTAAGTGGTAATGGGTCGATTCGGCGTAATTGAAGTAAGGACGACTTAAGCTTGAGAAATATGTCAAATCAGACGCACGTTGTACTTTTTAAAACTCGTTATCGTCCGTTGACCCGTAAACAATGGCGGATAATTATAAAGTTTATCAACATTGCAGTGTCTCGCTTTCGTCTAAAGTACGTCATCAATTAAGACACATGCTAATAGGCCTATTAATATGATCAATAATTACACGGACAATCCGTCCAGTTACCCAAGGCGTTGATATTATCAGAAGCTCAATACGGCCCAATTAATAGTCTTGGTTATAAATATATATATATATATATATTTATTTGACTGACCCAGGCAAAATATATCGACGCCTGTTCCCAGGCTAATTGATTAGATATGGTTAATATTTGTGCTGTCATTTTAAATGTATTATCATGGTCAAGAATAATGACGATAGTACAAAATTATCTAACTGAACTCTTAAGATTATTCTGAGTATGACATTGACATTCAATTGACATTTGCACTAAGTTTTTTACAAGTCCTCATCAAATGATTATAGGATGGAAGGATGGACAGTGAAAAGTCCCATATCCCTTCCCTATAGCAGGTAGGAGATAATAAAATGAAATATCACTGTTCAAATGTGATCAATATGCCTGCAAACCCATTTTAGCAATACGAAAAGTGTTCAATTTACTACAAGCTGTTCTCTAGAAATTTCAAAGAGCAATATCCATACACATTCTTGTGTGGAATGAGGTGAAGATTTGCAACACATATTGTGTTGAAATCAGGACCGATATTTAAGGGAACCAGTGTGGGCACACATTCTGCATCATGATATTCGACCATAGGGTCAATGCAAAAATCAATCAAGTGGAACACGATTTGTACAACTAGACTTCAATATATATTGAATCCACCAGTATAGTTCATGCAAAATCGAGGGATTAAGTTTAAAAAGTATTCTATTTCATTATGTACATACGGTATACATTGAACTTTCTAATATACACGATGTCATTAGACTTGAGATATAAGATAGATATGTAGGTCACCTTCCCTCTGTATCTCCAAAATCTCTCTCCCTCTCTCATTCTACCTCCGTGGAAGTCGTGATAGCTTAGTGGTAGCGCGCTCGCTCCAGGTGTGAAATACCCAGAGTTCACGCCCAGCTGTAGCCGTTAGGATTGTGCCCTTGGGTAAGGCAATTAAATTCCACATTGCCTGTTCTCTCTCCCGTGGCGATGGATTCTATCAGGAATGAGGTCTCGAGAGTGAATAGTATAAATTGTAGAAACTTGTTTCACAATCAAGTTAAAATAAATTTGTAAAACTACTACTTTTCAAATTCCTGCCCTCCCCTCTCTCCCTCTCTATTCATCTCCCCCCTCTCTCTCTCTCTCTCACACTGTTGAACAATGCGTATTGGAGAGGACGATATACAATGATAAAGGTGGGATGGATATATACACACACATGGATAGACTAACAGTGTCATTCAAATGTATATCAACCTTTTAAAAGTGGCGGTATAAATATTACCATTTCGTCCGAAGTTGAACATGGAAACCAGTAGTTATTATGATGGTCATAATAATGAGCAGGTCTCTTGGTCTTAACTTGATATGTCAGATTAGCTAAGCACACATCCACTGGAATCTTCCCAGTCTGAATCAAGCTGTTCAGATCTCCAAGATCAACTACCGTCATGAATGTACGTGGTAGCAGGTAGTCCATTTCAAATAATGGCTCCAAACATTCCAACACAGTCTCAAAGGGTCTGTGAAAAATACGAAGACAATCTGCAGCAGGTAATTTATAAAAATTGAAAAGAATACCCAATTCATTAGGTACATTTATACGCGCCACCGCATAATGCATTTGGGCGAGTAAACATATCTAAGAGGTTTTAAAAGTTTTACAAAGAAGATCACAAGTTCACTATAATTGTTGTATCTGTTTGGTTTTTGTTGGCCATAATGGCTGTTGTGTTGCTCAAAATGTATTCATATCATATATCCCTGGCGTCCAGTGGGGCAGTAAGTCTGTCCCACTACCGGGCAGTAAGTCTGTCCCACTGACCCTCTGACGTATGCCGGTTTGGTTTAATAAACCAGTAGTTTCAAATATTATTCTAAATATGTTCAATAATACTATTGACTATTTGTGGCTACAGATGTGTTGTGCTCTTGTTTTACTACTGTGATGGATGCCACCCAAGACCCAGAAAAAAAGCTAAGTATGTCCGATGTCCGGCACCGACATCCATCCAGCATAGTCAGTCTCTTACAATTAAAACCTCTAACTTCATTAAACCTATTTATGCTTAAAATATTTGTGATTTTCTTAAATGTATCTGTACTAAGATAGTTGGAACCATAGTACTTATACTTATAAGGTTGTATATACGTAAATAGGCACACGTGCATCAGAGGTATTGCTCGAGTGTAGTCCCAATAACTAATATAGTTCTTCTTTTGGGGGGGGGTAAAAATGCATTTTCACGACTGGCAGTGTATATTCTTTGAGAAATGATGTGACTTGAGAAGACTTCAGACTAGTTGATGTGTAGAAAAGATGTGGTATACGAATTGAGGTCATTGCAAACTGAAGGTTGGTATACTGTATTATTTGGCGGAGGAATACAGTGTGTAAATACAGTGACGTTATTCACATATGAGCACTGGCTATGCGAAACATTATATTTGGAAGATATTTGCTCTTTTTACAGTTTTAATTGAATACCTCTTCACAGTGGATGTGGTATCAGAAAAATGAAATATTGGAAATATAAATGAACATACTGTATGGTTTTACTTTTTACTGTGTATTTAATAGGCAATTTATTTGTTGTTTTACAGATAATAGTAGTAGTATTAGTATATCTTTATTTTCGTCTCATCAATGTATAATACAATATTACAGACATGTGGAAAATAAATTATCACTATAAAATATACATTGCCATTCTGGAAGAATTATAAGAGACGTTATAATAATGCTTCTAGATACACATAAATTATTTAACAATTAGTATTTTAATATAGCTATAACTATGTACAAATCTAAAACTGATAAATCTATATGAACGTTGCTAATCTCCTAATTAAAAATAACTGCAATAAAACTAGGAGGGGGTAAGACTATGAATTATCAATATAGGCACTAGCGTGCACTTGTTAAAAAATAGTTTAGAAGACCAGGTATCACCCTTGATCAGATCAATGGTGACTAGATTAGCAGCATCCATATAGCTGTGATAAAAATAATTTCAAAATTAAAAAGAGCATGACATTATTTACACATAAAGAATTGTCTAGTTTTTAAGATATTAAAACAGGTTTTAGCACTATACCTTATCATTTCCTGGTTGGACATTAAGAATACAAACTTTTCATGTGCAGTAAAACTATCAAAATTTGTATCAATATGAATTGCTTGTAACACAAGACCAGCCCTTATATCATTATACAGACAGCAATCCAGCAAAGCATGTGTTTCAGTTTCAACCGAAGTTTTACAATATGGACACAATCTATTTTCGATGGGAATATTCTCATACCTCCCACCAACCAAAACACCCCGCATCTAAACGTTGCGAGCGCAGCTCTGTGAGAAGGGGGTAGTATCATTTTACAATACATTTCAGTTTCTAGGGTAGTTTTGAACATACAATAACTTCTAAGTTTGTTACCTCCCTTATTGGATGGTCCAACTGGATTGTTAATTTGTTCTAACCAGTTTAGCTGATAATTTATAAAGACATAAGTTCACTTATAATGTTATTATTCAGAGATGTAGAAATAGGCTGGGATATGTCACACGATTCATTTAAATTAAACTCTCTGACTTTCGACACAATTATATAAAACCAATTTTTACAATTGGAGCCTGCAGACGCTGCTGCCCAAAGTGAAATGCGTTTATTAATACGACACTCATTTGTATAGGAAAGTCTGGTGTAATATTTAATGGTACTCTCCCATTGCTTAATATAAGCCGGTGTCGAACCCATTTCCCCATGCAATGCTGTATTGGGAGTGTACTTTCCAACACCAAGAAAAAATCTCATGGCACGATTTTGTACCGATTCAATACAAGAATATCGTTTAACTCCCCATATGCAAGCACTGTAATTACAGGCCATACTAATGCATCAAACAATTTAGTAAAAACACCAAAAGTAAATCTTCCCGCCAATTTGCATTTGGCTATCAATAGACCCAGTGCACGACTTGCACTCTGCGACACATATTTAGCTGTCTTAGCATACTCAAGATGTTCATGTAGTAACATTCCTAGGTACACATAAGTATCGGATAGTGAAATTACATCTTCACCACATTTAAATATTACATTCGTTTTGTTAACTGAATAATTGCGGAAATGCACTACGTTACATTTAGCCACAGTAATATTCATACTATTTGATTTACACCAATTATTCAACATATTTAGTAAAACCTGCAACTCTTCAGTAGTATCAGCCAACAAAACTATATCATCTGCATACATCAATATACATATTTTATCATTGTCACAAACAATACCTTTACCTGAAGATTTCAAAAATAGAGCAAGGTCATTGATGTATAAATTAAACAACAAAGGAGACAGTATGCAACCCTGACGTAATCCACATTTTACTTCAAACCAATCTGTATGATAATTATTGACTCTCACACATGCAGATATTGACGAATACAATGATTTAACAGACAATAGAAGTTTTCCAGATATTCCTATGTCTGTTAAACGCGTCCATAACTTACATCTATTAATATAATCATATGCCTTTTTGAGGTCAATAAACGCGCAAAATGTTGACTCGGCTTATTTAACTTTTTACGAGTTTCAATTACATTTGTTAAAGAAGAAATATGATCTACAGTGCTACGTTTCTTACGAAACCCATTCTGTTCATCCACAATTTTATTATTATCCTCCGCCCACTTAGATAACCTTTCATTTATTATTGAACAATACAGTTTATACATAGATGATGCAAGAGATATGCCTCTATAAGATAAAGGGTCACGAGGATCACTGGAGGATGCCTTCGGTATAGGGTTAATAACATATTTACCCCATATCGAAGGCATCGTTCCATTACTAAAACACATATTAAACAAAACATGTAAAAATGCAATAGAAACATCATTTTTCAAAACCTCAACTGGTATATTATCAAAACCACAGGCTTTACCACGATTAGCTCGACAGACAGCAGTTTTAACTTCTAAAATAGATATACATGTACGTTCATTGAAGATATTAGGAACTGTTTCAGATATGTCACCTGTCACAATAAAGCTCTCAATTAATATGAAAGCTCGGAGTTTTGACCAACTATCACATTATAAAGCACAAAGCTTTCTTTTTGCCAACTATGTTGTTTGAACATCCTTTCATAACACATATATTGGTCTACAATAAAATATATATATACAAAATATCCAATATATTTGTTCCAGCCAGCTGCAAAGTGGTAAACACTGCACATAGAACGTAGGTTGCAATGTGATGTACACCCTTATTAGCCATATATATATATATATATTGTACTAGGATCAGCAGTAGATTATACATGTTTTGCTTGTTTAAAAAATGGTGTGTTGCATCCCCCTGTGAGAAATTAAAATAAATAGATATTAAAATATAACTACCATCAACTCCTAGACACCGTTAACGGGTACCTTAATAGGACATTTAAACGTATAATATATTTACCAATTTTTCATATAAAATATGTTCACACCGGGGAACGCATACTATTAAGATTTTCAATATACATTCAAACGTATACGGGTTTAACATGACAGGTATACCGTTCCATAGTTCATATACGGTAATTCGGACATCAGCCATGTAGCGGCACGCCACATTGGTTTAGTGGTAATATTTATCCTTTAATAGGTTACCGGTACTTCAACAAACATAAGGCAAGTGAAACAAGGAACATATCAGTCATATCTCCGTCCCCAGATCACCAGGTCTCAGTACAGGCACGATCATAGTCACAATCGGAAGATGTAAATATCTCAGGATGTAAATATCTCAGGATGTAAATATCTCAGGAATGTGAACTAATCGACCTCCAACAAAGTAAATAAACAATTGAAATTAGGTTACGCTGCGTGAATGAGAAAGAAGCATGGCATGTGCTCTTTTTTCATTTTTATTGTTAAAATCCAACAGTTTATGATTTTGTGTTAGACATTTCTATCAGCTTTTTAAGAGAAAACCAAAAACTATTTGTTATTGTTCTAAATAGTAAATATGCTCCTAGTAGCTTATAGGGTCTAAACCATATTATATGGTCTTAATAGGATTTTATAATTTAGTTTCAAAAGTATAATCGAACTCAGTTTAATATACTAGAGGACATAGAAAATGTACAATTCGGATACGTGAAAAGCAATAAAAATATAAATACATAGTTTTAAACATTTTGGAATATTTTTAGTTCTTCAGTTTGTGTTTTGTAATAAAGATGTGATATATCTTTGATGGAATCTTTCGTATTTCATGTTCATGTAATAATAATCATATAATGTATGTGTGCGTTTTCTATGTCCTCTAGTATAAGTAAGTGTAACTAATAGCATTGGGCCAGTCGCAACTTTGGAATTGAGCATATCACCTGTTGACCTAGTAACATAGTAATCTAGCTTTTTACGGGGATCGGCTGATACCTGAAGGGAACCACGCTCCCATTAACTCGTAAACAATTTTGGACACAATTTGAGCAACTCTTTTCTTTCCCCTGATTTTCACATATCTAGATTTTGCATGGAGATGGCCACTTATCAAAATGAGCAGAAGTTTCATCAACTATGAAATATAACTATTAGCTACGATTGAACAGGAACCTTGATAGAAAGTGATATGAAACATTCTATATAAACTACCATCTTTATCTCTCCGTTGGCTTTAAAAGTGCATTGTCTTTCAATATTGCCTCTTTTGCTTAGATGCTTTGTTCGTTTCGGCAATTAACTACCGCAAAATGAAATAAATGATGATGAATATTGTTTGTCACGCTCATCAGCTTTATAAAGACTATCATTAGTAGATTAGTGAAAACTACAGAAAGATGTTTGTGACATTGGTCAGTTTTCAAAGGCCGTATATTAGTAAAAGTTGTACTTGTACATGTACTTCCAATTATTTGTTTTCAAAAGCACAATGCTAATTAAAATGAATTATAAATTATATAGATTGTGTCAGATTAAAACAATGGTTAGTGATCACTTCTCACAAATGCATCCCGGGTTCGAACCTCGGACCAGGAAATATGTGAGATGGTACAGTGGTCGCCATATCGGATAGGTGTGTTTTCTCAGTGTACTCCGGTTTCCTCCCACAAGAATGACCACATTTACGCTTCCATCTAATATTAATATACATTGTTAATGCTTGTTTTGCAATTGTTGTACACTAAATAAAGATTAAACTTTTTAAACTTTATTTATTTTATATCGTGGTTTTTCCTTCCTCAACTGATCTCCCAATAATAATCAGAAAATGATTGGTGGGTTGAAATAAATAAATATACCACCTTGTGCAACTTACTCATGCGAGCACATGTATTAAGTGACCTTTGTCGTGTGCGATCACTTTCAAATCCCCCCAATCAATGTTGCTATATAATTTAAGTGGATTAAGCGACCTATCCTGCAACGCGACCATTGACAGCTATTTGTCTGCCAAAATCGATTCATGTGTTTTGATATGCAACAATAAAGTCACAAAGTGCAATCAATATTCAAATCAATTTCGACCTGAAAATGCCAAACAAAGATTCCCAATCGTGAATTAAGGTGCCAATATTGTCATATTTAATCGAAACGTTTGAAATCTCTCACAAAAGATTGACCGTTTGACGTCCATCTTGGATGACGTAATCATCCATGTTGGTGAATAATGCATTGGAGTGATTTCCTTGTCGAAACAATCGATGCGATATATGACATAGCCATATTCGCTCCAAATTTATATTTGACACCTACTTGACCTTCCGGGTCATGCTATTTTTGATCAACGTTTCAACAACATTGCAAGAGCATTGGACATCGATCATTCCTACCAAGCTTCGTAAATCCGGCTGGAGGTTAGTGAGAATGTTATTTTAGAAGTTGAAGTTGTGGTATGTTTAGATGGCGGCAATATTGGAGTACGCAATGACGTGATTTTAATAATTATGTAATTCCCCATCTACCTAAATATCAAGAATATAAATGGTGATTATATAACACTGGTTTAATACGTTTGAAAATGTTCAAGGACAACGAACATACACATTGTGGTAACAATACCTCACGTGAGCTTTCTTTAAATACATTGCAATAAAGAACATCATTTGCCAATTATATGGCTACGATATTTCATTTTAAGTTACTGTTGGTATCTAATATAAAGCCGCATCCTATTGATTTGGTTCCTGTAACTCAATGTATTCATGTATACTACTACTTACATCGTCCATTTCTCTGACTTTCCTTTGAAAAAGTCAATTTCGTGTTGTATTTCCGATATTCCCCACCATACAGGCTTTATGGCAGCATGTGACACATCAACAACTTGCACATCATATGGTGCTATCTTGCCCGAGAGAAAATGTACCAAAGGCATCACGAACAGCCATGATGGATCTTTTGTTTTCCCTGCCAATCGTTTCACCAGAGACAGTAGTGCATTCAAGATAAACTTCCTGATAATAAAAAGTAATATAAATCAGATATCAAAGCAATAATGTGCAGCTATATGTAGGGGTAACTACCAGATCGTTGTGACTGCTTACATTCGCCTCCATCATTTGTGATTGTTGCCGAGTGCATTTCCCTACAATCTGTTAATGTTCTACGCAACTTCTGAAACAACCAGGGACAAATGAAATGTGCAAATCAAAAACCAGACCAGTGCAAACCTCAGAAAATCGTCCAAGCAAATATATTTCTGAATACTATTAGCTGAGCATCAATGTTACAAGTATATCTTGAATTTTCCCCATGTTTAAGTCTTCATAAAAGTTATGATCTTTGCAAACGGTAAACATAAATCAGGAAGGATATATTGAGAAAGAAGTATGATCAAATCTCGATTATGGTATATATTTCACGCAATTCTAATTCTCAGAGTTAATTAATATGAACTAAGGTATTGCCTCAATAGGAATCGATCATCAACAGATGTATACTCTAGGAGCATATTGTTGCATATTGAACCTTAGATGAACACAAGTGTTTTTCGAGAGGAAAATTGCGACGTAAATGACCAAATGTGGGAAACTTGAGGGAGGATAGTGGTTTACCTAATAAATCAATGTGACAATAAGCTTTACAATGCTAGTTGCTAGTACACAAAGCGCCTAGTAAACACAACCTCTACAATGCTAGTTGCTAGTACACAAAGCGCCTAGTAAACACAACCTCTACAATGCTAGTTGCTAGTACACAAAGTGCCTAGTAAACACAACCTCTACAATGCTAACCAAAAACACTACATTTTGTATTTGCATAGGTTGTGTTTTTCCTAGTGGCTTGAGGGGATTTTCGGCTGAAATCAGTTTTGTATTTCAAGCATGGTCGGGCACCAAGGTAGAGACACTCGACGATCCGCAAGCCAGCTGGATAGAAATCAGTGAACATATCTACTGTTTAGCAAAGTGGAAAGGGGCCCAATAACGGACAGAAACGTGTCCTGATAAAAACACTATTAACTTGATTGAAGTGAACAGAAACAAATTGTAACTCTGAACAGGAACTACTATTGTGTATCATGAATATCACTTGCATTTCCATTTTCCAAATGAAACATCCAATATTGAAAAACTCGTTTAAGGAAAATTCATCAAAATTGACAATCAAAATCAATTATTTTGGTTGTAGTTGTAAATCAGCTGTTCTCGTATCTCACAAATTTTGGGTTTAGTCAATTACAAACTCTATAGTGCTAATAATCACACTCATCTGGTTGGGGGATCACAGCCTTAGTGGTAGGTTGCACATATAATGTCATCAAATGATTCAATTTATCAGAACTTTTGATTTAATATTTATTGTATTCATTTAATATTACAGAGGAACAATACAAGAGTAAAATTAAAAAACCACTTGATGCATTCATAATCATATCCATCCTCACTTTCCAATATGTGTTATGTTGTTTTAATGCAGTCTCATATCTCTAACACTAGAACCCTTTTACATACATGTATGAACTAACATATGTTAGGTGCATAGTAACCAAAGACATTACGTTATAGGAAGTCATCCCAGTTACCAATATTATATATAACGGATTACAAATACATGGGGGGTACATAACGGAAAATAACTCCATTACCTGAACCAACTCTGTGGTTTAAGTTGTGATAGTGCAATAGTAGCGCGTTTGCTTCAGATGTGATATAGCAGGTGTTCGCACCCAGCTGTAGCCGTTACGCCGAGTGTACGACAACCCCCACCCCGCCGGACATATCCCCCACTCCCAAGTGTATTAACACAGGTAAACGAGATCCCACTTATAAAAACACCCATGTATGATATAATCAGCATGTGCATTACATTTTCTTCTTACAATAACAGCTTAAAATGATAAGGTTTACATATTAAAGCAACACTCCCAACACTCAATGCTGAGTATGATTGGGAGGCGCTTAAGTCAGGGACAGTGGTTAAATATCTTGCTACGTGAAAAAATAATGTGTACACATTCGGGAAAATACCCTACACACCTTAAAAATAAATATAATAAAATATATTGCTATTTAAAAATACTCTTGACAGAATGAGGCAATCATCGCTATAGTACACCTGTAAAGTTATGTACTAGTGCACAGCGTATGTTTGTAGTCCAGTAAATATGCAGGATTTGTCATAAATTAATATATAAATATTCGTCGGAACAAATATTGCGGTCTAAGTATGGGATATAAACAGCAAACGATGCAATATGTAAAATATAAAAATAATATCTTTTCTAATAATGAACTTATTTCAAATCGGTTTGCTGTTTTCGTGTACACCGGTGATTTAGGGTAGCATACCACTTGGCGTTTAACCATTCCGACATTGTACGACTGGTGCAGAGATTTCGTCAAACGGGGAATGTTACTGACCATCCACGTACAGATAGACCTCGCGAAACGACGCCGAGAGAGGACCGGTTCATATCCAGACGGGCGCGGCAACGGCCGTTCAGTATTGCTGGTGCATTTCGTGGTATTTTAGAGTTTGGAGGCCACATTAGCCCACACACTGTAATCAGACACCTCCACCATCAGGGAATGCGAGCACAACGACTCCACACTTGACATAGCCATATTCGATTTGACTGGTCACATGATCTTTTGGGGTGGACTATTTGCACATGGAGACGGGTCTACTGGTCTGGTGAAAGTCGTTTTTTTTGTTCGTGTAAGGGTTTGATGCCAACGAACACTTCATTTCAGGACAACCACATTTTGGGCACAACTGCTTTTGGGGATGGGGGTGTAACTGTCTGTGGTAGTTTTTCCTTTGACTGTAAGTTGGACTTGTACGTTCTTGGTGGTAATCTGACAGGCCAATCCATTGGATTTATATTTAATTTATTAAATTAAACGTACACATTATGATTATACAAATTGTAAATACCAGGAAATGTGTTGTTAAGTAAACTGCCCGCCGGCGATATAGCCCGAAATGGTGCTGATGCAGGCGTAAAACCCGAAATATAACATAACATAACAAATTGTAAATACCTAGTTATCTGTAACTTGGCATGGTATAACGTGTCTAAAATACAACTACGTTGTTCACTTAGTGTGCTTGGTACTTCTCAGAAATAGTTGCTATGAAAATGGATGATGTCCTGCAAAGGGTTAAGATTTTACGGAGGTTAATAAATGCAAAGTATCCCACAAAGTGGAAGACTCAAAGCACATACATATTGCTACCAATTAGTGGTGAATTATTTACAAAACAGTTGGCCCTGTTTGATTTGATGACTTATGTTTGGTAATGCGCAACCCAATAAACATACCTTTCATCAGGAAAATATTTGTCAATGAACTGAACTTCTGGGCACTGTCGGCTTCTTGTATCTGCGGTGACTAACAGTGCTTTGCAAATCCTCTGCAAATCGTTTGGCTCCTGAATTTTTATATCTAATTTTTTCATGATGTGTATAACTAGAAGAGCTCCAGTTATATTGTCTCTTTTATCTGTTTGTATTTCTGACCCTACATTGACCATTATCCAACTGCCAAGCATTGCTGGGATCAGACACTTTTCTATCTAAAATATTCAGAAACATTTCAGCAATGAATTTCAACTCAGTGGAGGCATTATTTTACATGTTACTGTAACATTTAAATAGTATTATTACCGTACATGATATGTAACAGGTCTTTTACCTGAGGGTCACAAGTTATATAATAAATAGGTCCATTCATGTTGATGGGGTAATACATGTCATGAGGGCTCGATGTGAAAGGTTGGCCAGTAAGGTGTCCTATAATACATAAACTATATACATCAAAGCACATGATAATTGCAACTCAATAAAAAAGACTGCATATTAATAAGCCTAGCTGATGATACTAATTTAATTCAAATGACCAAAAGAGAAATTCATTACATACATTTAATGAGCCATGCTCAACGAGTCTATCTTAGATATACTTGCATTCATTGACAACTTATTAAACAGATATAGTATCCCGATACGTTCTCTCCACAACAATAATGGTTGGTTAGACCAATTGTCAGCCATTTTAATATTTCCCCTCAGACCTACATTTATAACAAACACCCGGTCTCCGACATCAATTGTAGCCTCTTTAACCTTGGCTTCATAATTTGTATTGCTCTTTTTTGCACTTTATTTTTAGAAGACACTCATGACTCTGCTTTATAGGCAAATTTAAATGGTCCATCATAATGTTTCCTACTTCAGTTAAGCTAACAGGATCTGAAGAAGGCAAGTTCTAATTGCGTCTATTTCAAGACGTGGATGTTTCAGAAACATCAAAAAGAAAGGAGAGTAACTTGTACTACTATGCTTTGTAGCATTGTACGCATGTACTAACGGTGCAACTTGAGCGCAAATTGACCTACGTGTCGCATTCCAGTTAACTAAGCATTTGTATGAGTGTCTGTTTGAAATGTTCAACATCTCCATTAACAATTGGAAGAGATGGCATAGTTCTGGACTTTTGGACTCCTGCAAGACTACATAACTCTTTGATCATGTTGTTTTCAAATATTGCGACGCTGGTCAATTTGTAAACGTGCAGGTAATGTAATTTTCAAAAATAACTTTTGCTATGGACGCAACCATCTGGTTTATTGTAAATATGGCCTATGCATATTTTGTAAAAAGATCTGTAATTACCAACACATTTTGAAATCCTCCTTTCGAACGCTGGTACTAACTGAAGACTTCAGGGAAACTACTCTAGGACACATAGTAAGACCACTGGCTAAGGATGATTCAACATGATTGGTTACTGCTGACTCAGTGTCGTCTATTTCCCTAACAAACCCATGGATTGCTTTGACCTCATTCGGGTGTATCTATAGTGTGACTGCTGGTAGTTCTCACTGGAAAACTACCACATAAACTATCCATAGCTGTTTGCCATTCTTCAGGAATTCCTTTCTCTACACCAACTTCCTTACAAAACCTGATCAAATATCAAATGTGTACCTACAATTGCATGAACTTTACTATTATGCTCTGTATTAGGAACACTTAGCAATGGTACTGTCACGTAAAATGAAACAGGAACATCTGCTCCAATATAACCCTTACATGGTAAGTGTGTGCCTGTCGTACATTGAACCGATCATATTATGTTATGCCACGCAAATTCAAAACCGGCAATAGTTGCATTGAATGATAATAGTCTACCGAAATAGCAGTAATCATATAACCTGTATCTATTAATAATATATTCCATTAGTTCTACATAATAACAAGTAATAAATGAACTAACATTTGAAGAACCTAGAAGTCTATTTAAAACTGAAAGTTTTGTACAATTAATATTTAGCATATTGCATTTTGGGCTTTGAATTGTCTATGTGTAGTCTAGTTCTTCTGGTTGTCCATCAACAGAAGAACCTGCTAGTGTACATGCAAATGACTGTGAATTAACAGGTTCAGAACACCGATCACTGCAACTACTATTACTTCTACATTACCATTACATCCATATTGTATGCAATATCTACAGATCAGGCATTCACAAATAGAAATTAACATTGATCTAGCTTAACATTTTAACGAATTCCTGATTCAATAACAATACAGACACAGTTAAATGACTATTATTGATTAAACATTTAACCTCAAACTCACATACATCAAAACTCACTTCACCTTTCGGTACATCACCAGCATCACTAAATAACGGTAGTCTTAGGAAATTGACTTGGCTTATATCAAAATGCTGAGCTGTCCAAACTGAAATGGGCTGTCCAAACTGAAATGGGCTGTCCAAACTGAAATGGGCTGTCCAAACTGAAATGGGTTTTCCAAACTGTAATGGGCTGCCTTGCACAAGCACCACTGGTTACATAAGAGGGAGGCTAAGGACGCTTAACAAATGTTGCATTTTTATCAATGTTGAATAAGTTACCTTTACCTACTACAGGTGTATTAGTGGGAAACGAGGATTTCGGGAAGTATGTATTATAATCATTCTTGGAATTTCCCTAACAGAAACTCCATTATTGATGGTTTCAATGTGTTTTTTAATAACCCCTGATCACGTTGATTCTGAAATTCAGCCATGTTCAACTAATTATTTCAATAAAATGTACACAACAAATATGTGACAATTGAAATAAAGCAGAATTAAGACTACCAATACTACCTTTGCAAAATATCAAAATTGAAGTATAAAAACTAAAAAGTTACAAAATTCAATGCATAAACACAACTTACATTGAAATGTCACTGATTCAGCAAAATAAGCACAACTTTCTATTGAATCGTATAACCTTTCATAGAATCACACCCCCACACAATTGTGAACAGATGTCGACGAATAATGTATACCAGGAATGAAATCTATGAATGTAAACGGTTCAGTGATTGGGTCAATTTCTACATATGAGGTTCCGAATACATCCACGACAAAGTTCATCTCGAAAACACTAACAACAGTCCAGCACTACTCTTTGTGCAAATAGTCTTGTTCAATCGTGTGACAAACCAAACCAGATTATATACCTTCCTTAAAGATACTATAGTTCATTGTGTAACATACTGAGTTGGAATATTCAGAATAACATACTTTAAAATATTTTAACAGGGTGAGAATTTCACAGTTGATAACTTAATGATGTTTTACCTTGTCTCACTCAATCATTTATTTGTTATGTACATCCTACATGTATTGTTAATTCTACAATGTGAGGAGATTATGAACACAATTGTTGCTTTGCTTTATTCCTGGCAACCACAGATAGTATGAGAGATAGTATGAAAGACAATAATAACAAGCTCGCTGGTTGACTAATATAACATGAACAGAGCAAAGCCTCAAAGCGAGCTATTATCATAGATCCATAGCATAGCTCAATCCAAATGATTGAATAAACGACCGTGGCTAATAGAACAGTTTTCTATAGTTTTGAATATATATGTATGTGTATTTAAAAATGTATGCTTTTCAATGTACTGTTATTGTAGCTTGTGTATTACAGCAACGATTATGATACTGTTTTTATATTTTAAAAATAATTACCCGTAATTAAACCAATATTATATAATCATAGCAAAGAGTATGCAATATGATGTTTAAAAATGATATATTTGCATAAAACTATGTAATAGTACACTTGATTTCCTTCCATAAAATATAGAATTATGAAATATTCAAAAATCTATTGGGAGGATAGCCGTACTGGGATTTAACTGGAGAACGTAAAGGTGTGTTGGGATAACATAGATGCAGCTACTCTGGTCGATAGTGCGATTAGCAAGATGCACCAATGCTTATCTCTGAATTCCAACGATTTTGAATTTATTTCCCATGCTGGTGATGAACTCAGTCTGTCCACAACATTAATGATGCGATACCAGAGTAAGTGAAGACTGGACTGTTAACTGCCTGGCAAAATTGTGAAACTCTTGTTCAGGAATCAGCTTCACGTATTGTGGATAACAGGTTATACTATTATAGACTATACCATGAATACTTACCACTTAATAGGAGTTTCTACTCCCCGCACCTATAATAGGCTAATTAATCGTCATATTTTACCAATTTGAGCAAAGTAGTCCTGTTTGAATCCCACACTATTCGTACCCTAATGCCCACCCATATCAGATTCATTTTTATTTTAAGAAACTGTCTTGATATGGATACTATGTGAATCAAGTGTAAAAGGGCTTAGTTTAAGGTACAACATTGTGTATATGGGTTATTTTTTAAACATCAGTGATATTTAGGGATTTGCAGGACCGCGTGACCTTTCAAGCCCCTGTGACCTAAAAATTGCATAATTGTTTGACATAATTCATCTTGTAGTGGACATAGCCAGCGGTATTCTGAGCGGTTATTTATTATGTTATGTTGCAAACTTACCTTTTTATGGCCAATTGATCTCCCCACTACCCCTAAATTTCAATGTTTTGCCGTATCAGCAAATTTCTAAAAATGTATTCAAAGTGGCGGATTCTGTAAAACGATTGTTATACATCCACTCTGGGCAGGTGTACAACCCTATATACAAGATATCTGTGGTGGATGTACCTCTCTTTCACAAAATGATTTTGATTCGTTATCCAGGCCACTTTCTCAGTTCTGCCTCTCTACTAATTTGCTCCTGGCCCGCCGGAATTGTAGGCAAATGATCTATCGATTAGACTATGTCTTCCAATTCATATGACAGCATATTAAATGTATATAGATGCTCGCAAGTACATGCACGTTCTTTCCATCAGAATATTTAGAGTAATTAAAGCGGCAATTTTCAAATGAAAATGTGGCCATGTATTTTATTTTCCGACAATATGTATTAATTTAATTTAATTTATTTCTATCTATTATAATTTTATATAAACAATGTCGGCAGGCAGTATATACTGCAGTAAGTCAACTTGCTAGACATATTCCATGTAAGGTGCGTGCTCTACCATCGTTGATATGAGCTATATATTGCATTTAATTATTCGATATAAAATAGGTCATACTATGGACGCTACGCATCTCTGGAGGGTTAACCTATTTAACGCAATATATATATTTCAGTTTACAATAATTCTTTTGTCTTATAAATGTCAATATATTTTTATACAAATGACTCATTCAATCTCTCATATATTAATAGGATCTTATATGAGTGGTGATTTCATTTGTTTTTCATTTACTCATTTATGTACCAATATTTACAAGAATTATACATGATTATCGATAATAAATACATACATGATACAAACTACTACTAGGATTTAGTTAGTAATGTACGCATATATCAGTTTCTATAAACGAGAATTAAATATGTTATTTATTCTTTTAAATAACAAGTTGTTTTTTGTCATTTTGAAATATTCATATATTTCAGATTTCATTATATTCTTTATATTAACATGTTTCTTTCTGTTTTCGCTCATGATGTATGCCTTATATATAGAGAATCCAATTATGGTAAATAACAAATTAATTTCAGAATATTCCGAAGCTTCTATCTTGTAACCTAAAACAATGGCGGACAATCTATTAAATTCATTATCTACCAGCATTGATTGATAATTTGTATGATATTTGGCCAGAAATAATTCCACGCAAAGAAAAAATGTTCATAATTATATACACTGTTGCATAGTAGACAATTTGGAGAATAAATACTGTACCATAATATTGCATTTTTTGTTTTTATTCCACTATCAAATAGTATCTGTGAATATTAATCTGGCTCACAAGAATGCTTTCGGACTAATCTATCTCACTAAGAATGCGTTCGGACCTCGTTGCGACTCAATTAGCTCTTTCATCCTACCTCCAAGTGGCCTCCCCCTTAACTCTTCTCCCAAAATTACTTTTCCGGTACGAAGACTTTAATTTAGATAACATATCAACACTCTCTGATCAACTCCGTAATGCTTGCTATGCAAGCTAGCCCGAAGGCTTAGAACTCGCTAAAAAAAATTATACTTTATTTATTTTACAACGATTGCGAAGCAGGTTTTAAGAACTTATATTAATCACTCTCGTTGGCTCGGATGAAAGCGTATATGTGGTCATTCATGTGGGATGAAACCGGTGTACCCGGAGAAACCTCACTTGTCCGATTTGGCGACCACAATCTCACATACTTCCTGGTCCGAGGATCGAACCCGGGTTGCATTGGTGAGAAGCGAGCGCGCTAACCACTGCGCTAATCGGACACCCTCGCTAGAGCTCGCTATTAACACCTTTGGGGGGGTACTTTTTCAATCCCCAACAGACATAATACATTTCTCATGGAGTGAAGACCTATTCATTTTAGATTAGATCAACTTGTTCATTATATATACAGTGACACAGGTAACATCCCAGGTTGTCCAATGTCCAATTTACTTTTAATGATTAGTTAAATATTCCCTTTTCTCTTTTGGTCCTTTAAATTAAATAAGTATCATCGGCTAGGCTGTGTGTGTTTTACGTTTCTTTACCGTCGCTACCGGTTGCCCATATGAGCGACGCCTCCTGAAGCGATTAGTCATTTTAGATTTTTGGAGGATAGTGCAATGATACAGAGAGAGACACATTCCAGAGTCTCCTCCGGTTCTTTTACGTGCACGGTGTAAAGCACCGGCACGAGACTTCGGTTTAACATCCCATCTGAAAGACTGTTAATTTTATTAGGGTCAGACGGGGGGTCGAACCTGCGATCCCTGGATTACCAGTCCAGCGTGTTACCACTGGACTACATATTCGTCTGTATCAGCTATGCTTAAAATCTGCAGTGTTTTAGTACGTTTTCTGACTAAATTTGTGTTGAATAATATGTTTCCTGGGAAACAACGGTGGAAGAAAATATGTAAACTACGAACAGACAAACTGGTCACTGAGAATGGCTTCCTGTGTTGAATTTACAAGATTCAGAGACGTCCACGATGAACTTATCCCCGTCAGCATGTGGCGTGTAGCACTTGAAAAACCAAATACCATCGAACTTATGTCTTTTGCAGCAAAACAAGTCTGCAAACCTGTGTGTAGGCCTATCACATGCTTAAACTGTAACACCATTACATATGATGAACTGTTCCACATTGTTTATGAATGCGATACTGTTAAATCAGATAACCTCAGAAACATTTACCTGAACCATGTACATGACTATTTCTCTAATAACTTATATATGTTAATGAAAAATATATCACGACCTGCGTTCTTGAAATATTTACTAGGACATATAGACAAAGACATTGCCAGATTAATACATCCAGAACAGTATTCAGAATGTCTGTACACCAGTGCTTCATTTGGTAAGCAAGTGTATGCGATAGCATTATAAAATAAAGAAAATAATGTGTTCATATATGTGATACAAAACGATACTATTAATATCACCATGTACATCATAATGTACCATTTTCGCTTTTGTGAATCCTTATGTTGTTTTAGATGGTTGTATATTTAGTATTAAGCCCGAGAATAACTATTGACACTTTCCTTGATTTTAGGCCACAGTTATGATATTGTATTGTTTTTTACATTCTTAATTATCTGTACGTATGTTATGTTGAATGTATATTCTAATTCGTACCTGATCAATAGTTGTGTTTATAATTATGTTCTGTATTTTTTTTGTATCTTTCTTGATGATTGTATGTGACTCTTCAGAAATGGAGGAATAAAAGATAATATATAGGACACCCTACTGAACTACTTTACACATCGAACCCTCATGAAATATGTTACCCTATCAACATAAATGGACTTATTCATCATATAACTTGTGACCCTTAGATAGGAAGATCCGTCACAATGGCGTCCAACGCGGGACGCAACTGGATAAATACTAGATAGATCATGGATATTCGTGAATGATTACAATTTGGTGTAGAAGTCGGCGGTCGGACTTAACCACCAATGTGAAGATCATGTGTAAGTGCCCCAGCCAGCTCAGTCGGTAGAGCAGTCGCCCTGTAAGGTTGGCTGTACATGTTCTCACCCTGTGACAGATATTTATTAGTTGGTTGCAAAGTTATACAAGGGTATGCCAAAGTAGGAGCATACTGTCAGTATATGGAATGGAATGTGGTTTATCAACTTAAATATACACTTTTTGAATTCCTGCCTGGTCACTAGAATACCGACAATGTGATCGATTTATATTAGCCATATAACAATTTATACTGTTAAAAAAAGATATATATATACATACACATTTCGTGAATCCGTTGATATCATTCCAACACCTAGCATCCATGAAATACACCCTTTTCACAGATTCAAACAACATTTGAATTCTTTTCAATGTCTCTGAGGAACCGTTCTGTTTAATGAAAGATGCAGTAGGACAGAACTCGTGAATGGTCTTTTCGGCATGTTTTGTAAAATCCGCTTTCCATGACACTAACTCTTTCATTTTTCCCATCGATATAGTGTCTGGTTCCTTTTCAGCAAAGCCATCGTATTGGTGCCATTCATCTAAAATAGTGCATCACAAGAATAGCAAGCATGCAACATAGTTCTTCATTGAGCCTGTAAGTCGTATATTGTGTATCCATGTGAGACATGAAGTTTGCTTAATCACATGAATGGCAAGAGGGTCAAGTGGCTCAATGTGGCAACCCGAGAAAACAATGATATTCACCCATGTAGGTCACTGTGTATATTACAGCAGATGATATCAAATACTATCATAGTCCTATATAAATCTGATGATGACAATCACAGTGAAGTCAACAGGTCCGCTAGATAGAAGGACAATGCTATAATAAATATTATTTAAACAAATCATCTACGAATTAGTAAATCACTTACCAAATGTTTGATACTTTTGAGGAATAATTAGAGTCCTGTTCACTCCCTTTCCAGTTTGTCCGCATCTAGTATAATGCTCAAACCTCCCTTCCTTCTCACGCTTCTTGAAAAAGTACTTGTATGGAAAATTGTTTCCACTAGTAATCAGCCTTGTTGAAATCTCAGTTTCATACCACAGTTCATAAATACTTCCTTCTATGAGTCTGGAATGAATAGAATATATATATATGTACCAGGTCAGTTGAGTGAATAGGTAACAGTGTGTATCATGACAAACTCACAGTGGTACACACACACACATAAAGTGCATGTGTGATATTGACCTTTGATCTAGAGGCAGATATCTGGTTGTAACATGTTAAACTCTTATGATCATAATGTGTGCTAAGCTATGCTAAAATCCCTCTATGCATCACTGCGATTTAGACCGGAAAAAATTCACAGACATATGTCTGTACTCATCATTGACAGCAGGGCATGTCCTAGTTTTCATCTTTATTTCCTATGTGTGAGTCAATATTAATAGTATGTGCAAAGAGGTGATCATTTGTATCAATTGATTTCAAGAAGTGACAGACATGATTCCTCATATATACTGAACAATAAAAGAAGCATCTGATATATACATACTGTGGTGCAATCACTAATGTTTATTTTTTTGTTTTTGTTACAGGTATACACTGAACAAAACTTATAAACCGACACTTTATTAATTGCAATTTCTTGGAAATACCTTTATAGATCTTCACAAAAATTGGCAACTCTTTATTGAACACCCATATCTACCCATTTTCACCGCTAAAACATGTATCCAATGCCATGGTAGTCCAAGCGGAACAATGCTAACACATGTATCCAAGCGAAACAACACTAAAACATGTATCCAATGTCACGGTAGTCCAAGCGGAACAACACTAAAACATGTATCCAATGTCATGGTAGTCCAAGCGGAACAACGCTAAAACATGTATCCAATGTCATGGTAGTCCAAGCGGAACAACGCTAAAACATGTATCCAATGTCATACAACAACAACAAGGAACAACCTAAAACATGTATCCAATGTCAGGTAGTCCAAGCGGAACAACCTAAAACATGTATCCATGCAGTAGTCCAAGCGGAACAACCTAAAACATGTATCCAATGCCAGGTAGTCCAAGCGGAACAGCTAAAACATGTATCCAAGCGGAACAACCTAAACATGTATCCAATGCCACGGTAGTCCAAGCGGAACAACGCTAAAACATGTATCCAATGCCATGGTAGTCCAAGCGGAACAACGCTAAAACATGTATCCAATGTCATAGTAGTCCAAGCGGAACAACACTAAAACATGTATCCAATGCCACGGTAGTCCAAGCGGAAAAACACTAAAACATGTATCCAATGTCACGGTAGTCCAAGCGGAACAACACTAAAACATGTATCCAATGTCACGGTAGTCCAAGCGGAACAACACTAAAACATGTATCCAATGCCACGGTAGTCCAAGCGGAACAATGCTAAAACATGTATCCAAGCGGAACAACACTAAAACATGTATCCAATGCCACGGTAGTCCAAGCGGAACAACACTAAAACATGTATCCAATGTCACGGTAGTCCAAGCGGAACAACACTAAAACATGTATCCAATGCCACGGTAGTCCAAGCGGAACAACCTAAAACATGTATCCATCACGGTAGTCCAAGCGGAACAACACTAAAACATATATCCAATGCCACGGTAGTCCAAGCGGAACAACACTAAAACATGTATCCAATGTCATGGTAGTCCAAGCGGAACAACGCTAAAACATGTATCCATTGCCATGGTAGTCCAAGCGGAACAACACTAAAACATGTATCCAATGTCACGGTAGTCCAAGCGGAACAACGCTGAAACATGTATCCAATGCAATGGTAGTCCAAGCGGAACAACGCTAAAACATGTATCCAATGCCATGGTAGTCCAAGCGGAACAACACTAAAACATGTATCCAATGTCATGGTAGTCCAAGAGGAACAACACTAAAACATGTATCCAATGTCATGGTAGTCCAAGCGGAACAACGCTAAAACATGTATCCCATGCCATGGTAGTCCAAGCGGAACAACGCTAAAACATGTATCCAATGCCACGGTAGTCCAAGCGGAACAGCGCTAAAACATGTATCCAATGCCATAGTAGTACAAGCGGAACAACTCTAACACATGTATCCAATGCCACGGTAGTCCAAGCGGAACAACGATAAAACATGTATCCAATGTCATGGTAGTCCAAGCGGAACAACGCTAAAACATGTATCCAATGTCATGGTAGTCCAAGCGGAACAACGGTAAAACATGTATCCAATGGCATGGTAGTCCAAGCGGAACAACGGTAAAACATGTATCCAATGTCATGGTAGTCCAAGCGGAACAACACTAAAACATGTATCCAATGCCATGGTAGTCCAAGCGGAACAACACTAAAACATGTATCCATTATCACGGTAGTCCAAGCGGAACAACACTAAAACATGTATCCAATGCCACGGTAGTCCAAGCGGAACAACGCTAAAACATGTATCCAATGTCATGGTAGTCCAAGCGGAACAACGCTAAAACATGTATCCAATGCCATGGTAGTCCAAGCGGAACAACACTAAAACATGTATCCAATGTCACGGTAGTCCAAGCGGAACAATGCTAAAACATGTATCCAATGCAATGGTAGTCCAAGCGGAACAACGCTAAAACATGTATCCAATGCCATGGTAGTCCAAGCGGAACAACACTAAAACATGTATCCAATGTCATGGTAGTCCAAGCGGAACAACACTAAAACATGTATCCAATGTCATGGTAGTCCAAGCGGAACAACGCTAAAACATGTATCCCATGCCATGGTAGTCCAAGCGGAACAACGCTAAAACATGTATCCAATGCCACGGTAGTCCAAGCGGAACAGCGCTAAAACATGTATCCAATGCCATAGTAGTACAAGCGGAACAACTCTAAAACATGTATCCAATGCCACGGTAGTCCAAGCGGAACAACGCTAAAACATGTATCCAATGTCATGGTAGTCCAAGCGGAACAACGCTAAAACATGTATCCAATGTCATAGTAGTCCAAGCGGAACAACACTAAAACATGTATCCAATGCCACGGTAGTCCAAGCGGAACAACACTAAAACATGTATCCAATGTCACGGTAGTCCAAGCGGAACAACACTAAAACATGTATCCAATGTCACGGTAGTCCAAGCGGAACAACACTAAAACATGTATCCAATGCCACGGTAGTCCAAGCGGAACAATGCTAAAACATGTATCCAAGCGGAACAACACTAAAACATGTATCCAATGCCACGGTAGTCCAAGCGGAACAACACTAAAACATGTATCCAATGTCACGGTAGTCCAAGCGGAACAACACTAAAACATGTATCCAATGCCACGGTAGTCCAAGCGGAACAACACTAAAACATGTATCCATTATCACGGTAGTCCAAGCGGAACAACACTAAAACATATATCCAATGCCACGGTAGTCCAAGCGGAACAACACTAAAACCTGTATCCAATGTCATGGTAGTCCAAGCGGAACACCGCTAAAACATGTATCCATTGCCATGGTAGTCCAAGCGGAACAACACTAAAACATGTATCCAATGTCACGGTAGTCCAAGCGGAACAACGCTGAAACATGTATCCAATGCAATGGTAGTCCAAGCGGAACAACGCTAAAACATGTATCCAATGCCATGGTAGTCCAAGCGGAACAACACTAAAACATGTATCCAATGTCATGGTAGTCCAAGAGGAACAACACTAAAACATGTATCCAATGTCATGGTAGTCCAAGCGGAACAACGCTAAAACATGTATCCCATGCCATGGTAGTCCAAGCGGAACAACACTAAAACATGTATCCAATGCCACGGTAGTCCAAGCGGAACAGCGCTAAAACATGTATCCAATGCCATAGTAGTACAAGCGGAACAACTCTAACACATGTATCCAATGCCACGGTAGTCCAAGCGGAACAACGATAAAACATGTATCCAATGTCATGGTAGTCCAAGCGGAACAACGCTAAAACATGTATCCAATGTCATGGTAGTCCAAGCGGAACAACGGTAAAACATGTATCCAATGGCATGGTAGTCCAAGCGGAACAACGGTAAAACATGTATCCAATGTCATGGTAGTCCAAGCGGAACAACACTAAAACATGTATCCAATGCCGTGGTAGTCCAAGCGGAACAACGCTAAAACATGTATCCAAGCGGAAAAATGCTAAAACATGTATCGAATGCCACGGTAGTACAAGCGGAACAACGCTAAAACATGTATCCAAGCGGAACAACGCTAAAACATGTATCCAATCGGAAAAACGGTAAACCATGTATCCAATGTCATGGTAGTCCAAGCGGAACAACGCTAAAACATGTATCCAATGTCATGGTAGTCCAAGCGGAACAACGCTAAAACATGTATCCAATGTCATGGTAGTCCAAGCGGAACAACGCTAAAACATGTATCCAATGTCATGGTAGTCCAAGCGGAACAACGCTAAAACATGTATCCAATGTCATGGTAGTCCAAGCGGAACAACGCTAAAACATGTATCCAATGTCATGGTAGTCCAAGCGGAACAACGCTAAAACATGTATCCAATGTCATGGTAGTCCAAGCGGAACAACGCTAAAACATGTATCCAATGTCATGGTAGTCCAAGCGGAACAACGCTAAAACATGTATCCAATGTCATGGTAGTCCAAGCGGAACAACGCTAAAACATGTATCCAATGTCATGGTAGTCCAAGCGGAACAACGCTAAAACATGTATCCAATGTCATGGTAGTCCAAGCGGAACAACGCTAAAACATGTATCCAATGTCATGGTAGTCCAAGCGGAACAACGCTAAAACATGTATCCAATGTCATGGTAGTCCAAGCGGAACAACACTAAAACATGTATCCAATGTCATGGTAGTCCAAGCGGAACAACACTAAAACATGTATCCAATGCCATGGTAGTCCAAGCGGAACAACACTAAAACATGTATCCAATGCCACGGTAGTCCAAGCGGAACAACGCTAAAACATGTATCCAATGCCACGGTAGTCCAAGCGGAACAACGCTAAAACATGTATCCAATGCCACGGTAGTCCAAGCGGAACAACGCTAAAACATGTATCCAATGCCACGGTAGTCCAAGCGGAACAACGCTAAAACATGTATCCAATGCCACGGTAGTCCAAGCGGAACAACGCTAAAACATGTATCCAATGCCACGGTAGTCCAAGCGGAACAACACTAAAACATGTATCCAATACCACGGTAGTCCAAGCGGAACAACACTAAAACATGTATCCATTACCACGGTAGTCCAAGCGGAACAACACTAAAACATGTATCCAATGCCATGGTAGTCCAAGCGGAACAACGGTAAAACATATATCCAATGCCATGGTAGTTCAAGCGGAACAACACTAAAACATGTATCCAATGTCATGGTAGTCCAAGCGGAACAACGCTAAAACATGTATCCAATGCCACGGTAGTCCAAGCGGAACAACGCTAAAACATGTATCCAATGCCACGGTAGTCCAAGCGGAACAACGCTAAAACATGTATCCAATGCCACGGTAGTCCAAGCGGAACAACGGTAAAACATATATCCAATGCCATGGTAGTTCAAGCGGAACAACACTAAAACATGTATCCAATGCCACGGTAGTCCAAGCGGAACAACACTAAAACATGTATCCAATGCCATGGTAGTCCAAGCGGAACAACGGTAAAACATGTATCCAATGCCATGGTAGTCCAAGCGGAACAACGGTAAAACATGTATCCAATGTCATGGTAGTCCAAGCGGAACAACACTAAAACATGTATCCAATACCATGGTAGTCCAAGCGGAACAACACTAAAACATGTATCCAATGCCATGGTAGTCCAAGCGGAACAACGGTAAAACATGTATCCAATGCCATGGTAGTCCAAGCGGAACAACAGTAAAACATATATCCAATGCCATGGTAGTTCAAGCGGAACAACACTAAAACATGTATCCAATGCCACGGTAGTCCAAGCGGAACAATGCTAAAACATGTATCCAATGTCATGGTAGTCCAAGCGGAACAACACTAAAACATGTATCCAATGTCATGGTAGTCCAAGCGGAACAACGCTAAAACATGTATCCAATGTCATGGTAGTCCAAGCGGAACAGCACTAAAACATGTATCCAATGCCATGGTAGTCCAAGCGGAACAACACTAAAACATGTATCCAATGCCACAGTAGTCCAAGCGGAACAACACTAAAACATGTATCCAATGCCGTGGTAGTCCAATGAATGAATGAATGAATGGTGTTTCTACAAAGGCATGATTAACAATTGATATCACAGCTTATTATAAATTCCTATTGCCTTGATAAATGATATGATGGACTCTACTCTGATAGAGTCGAAGAGTGTTTTAATGTTGTCCACATTGTAGTACTGCAACCGGATTGGTTGAAGATCAACACAGTGTATTAAGATATGCTCCACCGTGTATAGAGTATTGCATGGGATACATTCTGGTGCATCATCTAGTGACAACAGCCATGAATGTGATATTCGAGAATGACCAATCCTGAGACGGGCAAGAATGACTTCTTCTCGACGAATAGGCCTGTAAATTGGGCACCATTCGCCAAGTGTTGGTTTGACCGAATGAAGTTTGTTAAAAATTTCACCATCCCATTGGGCCTGCCAAGAGGATTGAATTAAGGTAAGAATTGTGGATTTAAAATCAGTATAACACACTTTAATCCTAGAAATGGATAATGACAAAGCCAGCTTTGCATTCTGATCAGCCATTTCATTTCCTTTTATTCCCATATGACTCGGAAGCCAGCAGAACACAAATGTATTTGTTTCTGAAAGGGAAGAAATCCTTTCAAGCAAAGTACAAACAATAGGATTTTCAAACTTTTCATAATACAAAGCCTGTAAAAACAGACAAGGAATCAGAGAAAATGATATATTGAACATAGTGTGATTCCACTGCAAGATCTAGAGCGAGATCTATGGCCTTCAGTTCGGCAGAGAAAATTGAGGACTTGTTTGGAAGTCTACATTTCCGATTTTTATTCCCAAAGATTGCTGCTGACGCAACAGTGTCACCAGCTTTTGAACCATCTGTGTATATGGCTTTGAAGTCAGAATACAATTCCCTGATTTCATGATATTTTGTTTGAAACTGGCTCCTGTCTGTAATAGACTTTTTATCAGAAGTGAGATCAAAGCGAAACTCGGCTGTTTTAAGGGTCCAAGGAGGAGAATCTGGGATTTTATACTGTGCAATAGATTTCATGTCAATATGTAGGTCATCTAGACATTGTTCCATACGTATACCTAGTGGGGCAATAGCTCTCGGTTTTCTTTGAAACTGCACTTTAAATTGGGGTTGAAAGACCACTTTGTGAGCCGGGTTTAGAGGATTTGACTTGAGTTTCAGTAGGTATTGAAGAGCTAGCTTCTGTCGTCTAGCATACAGAGAGGGTTCATTTGCTTCAGCATAAAGACTTTTAACAGGGGAAGTTCTGAAAGCTCCAAGGACTAATCGTAGACCGTGATTATGTAATGAATGAATGAATGGTGTTTTACGGCGCATCGACATCTAAGGTCATGCAGCGCATTAAAGTTATGTTTATTGTCGAGTGTATGAAATAAAATTCTATATAAGTATATGCATTACGTAAAAATTAATACTAAGAAGTTATAAAGACGTAAGATTAATTACAGGTAATATATGAATGAATGATTACTACAAAGGCATGATTAACAATTGATATCACAGCTTATTATAAATTCCTATTGCCTTGATAAATGATATGATGGACTCTACTCTGATAGAGTCGAAGAGTGTTTTAATGTTGTCCACATTGTAGTACTGCAACCGGATTGGTTGAAGGTCAACACAGTGTATTAAGATATGCTCCACCGTGTATAGAGTATTGCATGGAATACATTCTGGTGCATCATCTCGTGACAACAGCCATGAATGTGATATTCGAGAATGACCAATCCTGAGACGGGCAAGAATAACTTCTTCTCGACAAATAGGCCTGTAAATTGGGCACCATTCGCCAAGTGTAGGTTTGATTGAATGACGTTTATTAAAAATGTCACCATCCCATTGGGCCTGCCAAGAGGATTGAATTAAGGTAAGAATTGTAGATTTAAAATCAGTATAACACACTTTAATCCTAGAAATGGATAATGACAAAGCCAGCTTTGCATTCTGATCAGCCATTTCATTTCCTTTTATTCCCATATGACTCGGAAGCCAGCAGAACACAAATGTATTTGTTTCTGAAAGGGAAGAAATCCTTTCAAGCAAAGTACAAACAATAGGATTTTCAAACTTTTCATATAATACAAAGCCTGTAAAACAGACAAGGAATCAGAGAAAATGATATATTGAACATAGTGTGATTCCACTGCAAGATCTAGAATGAATGAATGAATGGTGTTTTACGGCGCATCGACATCTAAGGTCATGTAGCGCGCATTAAAGTTATGTTTATTGTCGAGTGTATGAAATAAAATTCTATATAAGTATATGCATTACGTAAAATTTAATACTAAGAAGTTATAAAGACGTAAGATTAATTACAGGTAATATATGAATGAATGATTACTGCAAAGGCATGATTAACAATTGATATCACAGCTTATTATAAATTCCTATTGCCTTGATAAATGATATGATGGACTCTACTCTGATAGAGTCGAAGAGTGTTTTAATGTTGTCCACATTGTAGTACTGCAACCGGATTGGTTGAAGGTCAACACAGTGTATTAAGATATGCTCCACCGTGTATAGAGTATTGCATGGGATACATTCTGGTGCATCATCTCGTGACAACAGCCATGAATGTGATATTCGAGAATGACCAATCCTGAGACGGGCAAGAATAACTTCTTCTCGACGAATAGGCCTGTAAATTGGGCACCATTCGCCAAGTGGAGGTTTGATTGAATGAAGTTTATTAAAAATTTCACCATCCCATTGGGCCTGCCAAGAGGATTGAATTAAGGTAAGAATTGTAGATTTAAAATCAGTATAACACACTTTAATCCAAGGAGGAGGATCTGGGATTTTATACTGTGCAATAGATTTCATGTCAATATGTAGGTCATCTAGACATTGTTCCATGCGTATACCTAGTGGGGCAATAGCTCTCGGTTTTCTTTGAAACTGCACTTTAAATTGGGGTTGAAAGACCACTTTGTGAGCTGGGTTTAAAGGATTTGACTTGAGTTTCAGTAGGTATTGAAGAGCTAGCTTCTGTCGTCTAGCATACAGAGAGGGTTCATTTGCTTCAGCATAAAGACTTTTAACAGGGGAAGTTCTGAAAGCTCCAAGGACTAATCGTAGACCGTGATTATGTATAGGATAAAGTATTTTCAGGTACGATTTCCGTGCAGATCCGTAAATTATCGAACCATAATCCAGCTTAGAGCGAACCAATGACCGATAGAGCCGTATAAGTACCTTTCTATCAGCTCCCCAATCGGAATGTGCCACAACCTTTAAAATATTTAGAGCTTTTTGACATTTCTTTTTTAAATTATTGATATGAGGAATGAATGAGAGTTTTTTATCAAAGATAACACCTAAAAATTTGTATTCTGAGACTACTTCTACACGTGAGCCATCCAGGTAAATTTCTGGGTCTGGATGAAGTCCACGTAGATTACAAAAATGCATACATTTAGTTTTTGATTTAGAAAATTTAAAACCATTTTCATCCGACTAAGTCTGAAGTTTATTCAGACATTGCTGGAGTTGGCGTTCTATTATGTTCATATTACTAGACCTGAAGCAAATAACAAAATCATCTACATAAAGGGAGCACTCAACCCCTGGATTTATTGATTTAACAATATTGTTTATCTTAATACTAAACAATGTAACGGACAAAATACAACCCTGTTGTACACCCATCTGCTGTTCCCGAGCATCTGATAGGGTATTACAAACACGAACACGAAAAAGTCTTTCATTTAAAAATGCAGAAATAAATAATGGAAGGCGTCCTCTGAGGTCAAAGTCGTGAAGATCTTTTAAAATGCCATATTTCCAGGTTGTGTCATAAGCACTCTCAAGGTCGAAAAATACTGAAGCAACATGTTGTTTATTGACAAAGCCCTCTCTTATAAATGTTTCGAAACGAACTAGATGATCCAGTGTGCTTCGCTGCTGACGAAAGCCACTCTGGACATTAACAATTAACTGATTTGATTCGAGAAACCATACAAGCCGGTTGTTTACCATTCTTTCCATAGTTTTACATATACAACTTGTTAACGCTATGGGTCTATAGTTGTTTGGATCCTTTTTATCCTTATCTGGTTTTGGTATTGGGATGACTAAAGCCTCCCTCCAAGATGTAGGAAATTCACCAGTTTGCCATATAGAATTAAACATGTCCAATAATATAAAGAGGGAGGAGCTAGTAGATGTTTTAAGAATTGATAGTGGATTTTATCTGGACCTGGGGATGTATCATGTGCTTTTGACAAAGCAGACTTTAGTTCTTTAAGATTAAATAGTTTGTTGTAATGTTCTTTGTTCTTTGAATTGAAGTTTAGTTTTTTCTTTTCTTTAGTGTCTTTGAATTTCTGAAAGTTTTGTGAAAAATTATTTACTGATGATTTTTGTGCAAATGTTTCTGCTAAGGTGTTTGCAATTTCCAGAGGTGTGGTGATTTGTTTGTTGTTTGCAGTGAGGTGGCTAATAGGTGAAGTACCTTTGCCGTTAATTTTTCTGATCATGTCCCACGTTTTCTTAGTTGTTGTTCTGTTATTTAGTCTTGAGATGTATTGTTTCCAACATTTGCGTTTGCTGCTTTGTATTGTACGTCGTGCTTTTGCTCTATATATGCGAATGTTGTTTAAATTTTCTGTGGTGGGTCTCAAATTGAATTTTCTTATGGCCGATTTCCTATTTTGGATTGCTTTCTTACAATCATCATCATACCAGGGTTTGTATGGTCTCTTTGGATTAGGTGAAGTCTGAGGTATGGATTGTTCTGCTGCTTTTATTAGTAATGTAGTGAATAGCTGTGTTTGATCACGACAATCCTTGAATGTTTCATATGATATTGTTTGTTCACAAAGTTGTTGGAATTTAGTCCAATTTGCTTTAGAAAATTTCCATCTTCTGGGTTGACTATAAGCTGTTGGCTGATTTTCAGATATGAGGATGGGGAAGTGGTCGCTTCCGTGGAGATCATCATCGACTTTCCATGAGAAATCTGGAAGTATGACTGGGCTACATAGTGTTAGATCTATTGCAGAATAGGATCCTGTTCCTGGGTGTAAATATGTTTTGGAAGATGGATCGTTCATGTAAGAAAGAGAATTATCAGAGATGAAATTCTCTATCTGGAGACCTCTTTGATTTGTATTATTACAACCCCAGATGATGTTATGTGCATTGAAATCACCTATTAGAATATATGGAGTGGGTAATTGTATTATAAGATCATTCAGCCTATGTTCTTCAAGTGGTTTACTTGGGGGAAGATATAGTGAACACAGTGTGATAGTGCTATGTAATGACAGTCTTACAGCAACAGCTTGTAAGTTTGTATTTAACAGTAATTCCTTATGTGGAACACTATTATTGACGATGATAGATACCCCACCCTGGGCTTTATCACCTTCACTGTATATTTATTGAAAATGGTGTGATGTTTTATAGAAATTGTATCATTTTGTTTCAAAAATGTTTCTTGAAGGCATAACGCAGCAGGTTTATGTTCTTGCACTAAAAGAGAAAGCTCTGCAAAATTAGATTTTAAACCTCGACAATTCCACTGGATAATTCCATTGGCCATTATTGAGAGATTAATTATTAAAAATACTATACCGATATTTACATAATTATTATTCATAGATAAAATATAAAGTTAAAAATATATTAAGTGGCATCCTGCAACGACTGGAGGTTCTTGCTCCCGCCACCCTCGCCATCTTGCCAGGTCATAGACTCGGACTTGTCCGAGTCTGATGCCTCGCCCTCCAGATTGTCATCGTCCGTGTCCAAATCCGAGTATCTATTGCTTGTAGACACTGGACTGGATGTGTGTTTATCTGATTGTTTATCCGATTGTATATGTTTATTTTTCTGCTGTCTGGAAGTGACGGCAGATTGCTTATTTGTTGGAGTTGATGTTTGTTGAGTTGTAGATTCTCTTTTAGTAGGTATTGGTTTTGATGAAGTTGATGTTGTTTTTGGTTGAATGTGTTTTTCTTGTGTATTGCTGTTTCGTGTGTTTGTTGTTGTTGGATTCTTGTGTATGTTTGTTTTTGCTTGTTTTTGTTTGTCTGCTGTAGGTTTAGGTGTTTGTGGTGTATTTTGATTTGTAAGCGTAGGTTTAGGTGTTTGTGGTATATTTTGATTTGTAAGCCGGTCAAGATGAGAAGAACTATCAGAACCAGGGAATAACTGCATTATTTCTGTTTTTTTGTCTGGAAATATTTGACAAAGTTTGGTCAACAAGTTTTTGCAAGTTTTTGCAAGTTTTGCATTCAACAGAAGCTGTTTTAGCAACACTTGCATAGCTTGGCTGATTTTCGGATTTGTACCGAGATTCATAAATTTTTCTTGCATCCTGGAATGAAATGTTTTCCGAATATTTGATCTTAACAATTTCTTTTTCTTTTTTCCAGGAGACACAGTCTTTATAATTGGAAATATGATCTGCGCCACAATTGGCGCATTTATTTGTGTTGGGGCAGTTGTTCTCTTGATGTTGTGGAGCAGTCTCAGCACACTTGGAGCATACAGACTCGTTCCGACACCTATCCTCATGATGACCATACTTCTGGCATTTAAAGCATCTAAGAGGGTTAGGTACATATATGTCGACGGGTGACAATCTGGTAGCCGACTTTGATACGCGACGGGATGACTGGTGTGTCACATGTAATTATATGTGTTTGTTGTTTTTATTTCGTTGTTACGTTTTATTGATATTCTCTTCACGTCAATGATCCCTTGACTTGACAAACCTTCTTTGATCTCATCCAAAGAGCAGGAAGATAATTCCCTGCACCTGATGACACCTTTGGATGAGTTCAAAGATTTGTGGGGACTGACCTTCACAGAATGTCCAAAGAAGGTGTTCGTTGATAAAAAATTCTGAGATTGAGCTTTTGAAGTAATTTCAACCAAAAGACTTCCATTTCGAAGACTTTTAACAGATTTAGGTGTACCTAGGATAGATTTCATTTGCTTTTCAATGACGAAAGGGGAAATTTTTGTGATAGGTTTTGAACTGTCTACAGCCTCAATGAGAATGAAGCGAGGGAAGTTCACTCTCTGTTGTTCAACAGGATCATCATCGGATTCACTTAGTGCACGCTTGGCTTTTTTTTGAGTGGAACTCATAATAGTAATATATAGTTCATCGTCAATGCTCCCCACCCGTCTCAGAGCCCAACAAGGGGACATGATCTGGGGAAATCCATCACAAATCATGACAGGGATACATCAATGATATACTCAGAATGAAAGGACTAGACTGGACAAGTGTATTCCCACAGAAGGTCCTACCAAGTTTAGACTATCCTTGGGAGGTTACAAAAGTCAATCAAACATCAAACTTTCACCCGATTAGCCCATGAGCCACCGCCTTCTAGGGCATCAAAAAGAAGACAATGAAAAAGGATAAATATTTAGAGAATCAATATTTGTTTTCAAGATAAATTTTGAAAATATGTGTTTAAGATTAACGATGCCCTAGGGCTCGGCATGACCAGCCGATTGATCAAGGACGGGCTTTCCTGACCTCCCGTTTAACCCAACTTAAGGCCGAAGTGGTTTGTTGTGGAAACAGGGTATTATTTGCCAACACTGATTCTACTCAACCACCAGGATCCTCTCATCAGGCGACACAGGTCTCCGCCCACGGCAAACAGGCAGGCACATTTGGGGGGGTTGTACCCCTCTGTAGTGCGACAGCTGGGATATTCTAACCCCTGCCCAGCTGGGGGGAGTACAAGTGGAACAATGCTAAAACATGTATCCAATGTCATGGTAGTCCAAGCGGAATAACACTAAAACATGCATCCAATGCCACGGTAGTCCAAGCGGAACAACGGTAAAACACGTATCCTATGCCATGGTAGTCGAAGCGGAACAATGTTAAAACATGTATCCAATACCATGGTAGTCCAAGCGGAACAATGGTAAAACATGCATCCAATGTCACGGTAGTCCAAGCGGAACAATGCTAAAACATGTATCCAATGCCATGATAGTCCAAGCGGAACAACACTAAAACATGTATCAAATGCCATGGTAATCCAAGCGGAACAACGCTAAAACATGTATCCAATGCCATGGTAGTCCAAGCGGAACAATGCTAAAACATATATCCAATGCCATGGTAGTCCAAGCGGAACAATGGTAAAACATGTATCCAATGCCATGGTAGTCCAAGCGGAACAACGGTAAAACATGCATCCAATGCCATGGTAGTCCAAGCGGAACAACGGTAAAACATGCATCCAATGCCATGGTAGTCCAAGCGGAACAGCGCTAAAACATGTATCCAATGCCATGGTAGTCCAAGCGGAACAACACTAAAACATGTATCCAATGCCATGGTAGTCCAAGCGGAACAACACTAAAACATGTATCCAATGTCATGGTAGTCCAAGTGGAACAACGGTAAAACATGTATCCAATGCCATGGTAGTCCAAGCGGAACAACACTAAAACATGTATCCAATGCCATGGTAGTCATAGCGGAGCAACACTAAAACATGTATCCAATGCCGTGGCAGTCCAAGCGGAACAACGCTAAAATATGTATCCAATGCCATGGTAGTCCAAGCGGAACAACACTAAAACATGTATCCAATGTCATGGTAGTCCAAGCGGAACAACGGTAAAACATGTATCCAATGTCATGGTAGTCCAAGCGGAACAACACTAAAACATGTATCCAATGCCATGGTAGCCCAAGCGGAACAACACTAAAACATGTATCCAATGCCACGGTAGTACAAGCGGAACAACACTAAAACATGTATCCAATGCCGTGGTAGTCCAAGCGGAACAACGCTAAAACATGTATCCAAGCTGAACAACGGTAAAACATGTATCCAATGCCATGGTAGTCCAAGCGGAACAGCACTAAAGCATGTATCCAATGCCACGGTAGTTCAAGCGGAACAACACTAAAACATGTATCCAATGCCATGGTAGTCCAAGCGGAACAACGGTAAAACATGTATCCAATGTCATGGTAGTCCAAGCGGAACAACACTAAAACATGTATCCTATGCCATGGTAGTCCAAGCGGAACAACGCTAAAACATGTATCCAAGCGGAACAATGCTAAAACATGTATCCAATGCCACGGTAGTCCAAGCGGAACAACGCTAAAACATGTATCCAAGCGGAACAACGCTAAAACATGTATCCAAGCGGAACAACGGTAAAACATGTATCCAATGTCATGGTAGTCCAAGCGGAACAACGCTAAAACATGTATCCAATGCCATGGTAGTCCAAGCGGAACAACACTAAAACATGTATCCAATGTCATGGTAGTCCAAGCGGAACAACGCTAAAACATGTATCCAATTTCATGGTAGTCCAAGCGGAACAACAGTAAAACATGTATCCAATGTCATGGTAGTCCAAGCGGAACAACGCTAAAACATGTATCAAATGCCATGGTAGTCCAAGCGGAACAACGGTAAAACATGTATCCAATGTCATGATAGTCCAAGCGTAACAACGCTCAAACATGTATCCAATTCCATAGTAGTCCAAGTGGAACAGCGCTAAAACATGTATCCAATGCCATGGTAGTCCAAGCGGAACAACACTAAAACATGTATCCAATGCCATGGTAGTCCAAGCGGAACAACACTAAAACATGTATCCAATGTCATGGTAGTCCAAGCGGAACAACGGTAAAACATGTATCCAATGCCATGGTAGTCCAAGCGGAACAACACTAAAACATGTATCCAATGTCATGGTAGTACAAGCGGAACAATGCTAAAACATGTATCCAATTTCATGGTAGTCTAAGCGGAACAACACTAAAACATGCATCCAATGCCACGGTAGTCCAAGCGGAACAACGGTAAAACATGTATCCAATGCCATGGTAGTCCAAGCGGAACAATGCTAAAACATGTATCCAATGCCATGGTAGTCCAAGCGGAACAACGCTAAAACATGTATCCAATACCATGGTAGTCCAAGCGGAACAACGGTAAAACATGCATCCAATGTCACGGTAGTCCAAGCGGAACAACGCTAAAACATGTATCCAATGTCATGGTAGTCCAAGCGGAACAACACTACAACATGTATCCAATGCCACGGTAGTCCAAGCGGAACAACGGTAAAACATGTACCCAATGTCATGGTAGTTCAAGCGGAACAACGGTAGAACATGTATCCAATGCCATGGTAGTTCAAGCGGAACAACGGTAAAACATGTATCCAATGTCATGGTAGTCCAAGCGGAACAACACTAAAACATGTATCCAATGCCATGGTATTCCAAGCGGAACAACACTAAAACATGTATCCAATGCCACGGTAGTCCAAGCGGAACAACGCTAAAACATGTATCCAATGCCACGGTATTCCAAGCGGAACAACGCTAAAACATGTATCCAATGCCACGGTAGTCCAAGCGGAACAACGCTAAAACATGTATCCAATGTCATGGTAGTCCAAGCGGAACAACACTAAAACATGTATCCAATACCACGGTAGTCCAAGCGGAACAACACTAAAACATGTATCCAATGCCATGGTAGTCCAAGCGGAACAACACTAAACCATGTATCCAATGTCATGGTAGTCCAAGCGGAACAACGGTAAATCATGTATCCAATGTCATGGTAGTCCAAGCGGAACAACGGTAAAACATGTATCCAATGTCACGGTAGTCCAAGCGGAATAACACTAAAACATGTATCCAATGCCATGGTAGTCCAAGCGGAACAACGCTAAAACATGTATCCAATGCCATGGTAGTCCAAGCGGAACAATGCTAAAACATGTATCAAATGCCATGGTAGTCCAAGCGGAACAACGGTAAAACATGTATCCAATGTCATGATAGTCCAAGCATAACAACGCTCAAACATGTATCCAATTCCATAGTAGTCCAAGCGGAACAACGCTAAAACATGTATCCAATGCCATGGTAGTCCAAGCGGAACAACACTAAAACATGTATCCAATGCCATGGTAGTCCAAGCGGAACAACACTAAAACATGTATCCAATGTCATGGTAGTCCAAGCGGAACAACGCTAAAACATGTATCCAATGTCATGGTAGTCCAAGCGGAACAATGCTAAAACATGTATCCAATTTCATGGTAGTCCAAGCGGAACAACACTAAAACATGCATCCAATGCCACGGTAGTCCAAGCGGAACAACGGTAAAACATGTATCCAATGCCATGGTAGTCCAAGCGGAACAATGCTAAAACATGTATCCAATGCCATGGTAGTCCAAGCGGAACAACGCTAAAACATGTATCCAATACCATGGTAGTCCAAGCGGAACAACGCTAAAACATGTATCCAATGTCATGGTAGTCCAAGCGGAACAACGCTAAAACATGTATCCAATGTCATGGTAGTTCAAGCGGAACAACGGTAGAACATGTATCCAATGCCATGGTAGTTCAAGCGGAACAACGGTAAAACATGTATCCAATGTCATGGTAGTCCAAGCGGAACAACACTAAAACATGTATCCAATGCCATGGTATTCCAAGCGGAACAACGCTAAAACATGTATCCAATGTCATGGTAGTCCAAGCGGAACAACGGTAAAACATGTATCCAATGTCATGGTAGTCCAAGCGGAACAACACTAAAACATGTATCCAATGCCATGGTAGCCCAAGCGGAACAACACTAAAACATGTATCCAATGCCACGGTAGTACAAGCGGAACAACACTAAAACATGTATCCAATGCCGTGGTAGTCCAAGCGGAACAACGCTAAAACATGTATCCAAGCTGAACAACGGTAAAACATGTATCCAATGCCATGGTAGTCCAAGCGGAACAGCACTAAAGCATGTATCCAATGCCACGGTAGTTCAAGCGGAACAACACTAAAACATGTATCCAATGCCATGGTAGTCCAAGCGGAACAACGGTAAAACATGTATCCAATGTCATGGTAGTCCAAGCGGAACAACACTAAAACATGTATCCTATGCCATGGTAGTCCAAGCGGAACAACGCTAAAACATGTATCCAAGCGGAACAATGCTAAAACATGTATCCAATGCCACGGTAGTCCAAGCGGAACAACGCTAAAACATGTATCCAAGCGGAACAACGCTAAAACATGTATCCAAGCGGAACAACGGTAAAACATGTATCCAATGTCATGGTAGTCCAAGCGGAACAACGCTAAAACATGTATCCAATGCCATGGTAGTCCAAGCGGAACAACACTAAAACATGTATCCAATGTCATGGTAGTCCAAGCGGAACAACGCTAAAACATGTATCCAATTTCATGGTAGTCCAAGCGGAACAACGGTAAAACATGTATCCAATGTCATGGTAGTCCAAGCGGAACAACGCTAACACATGTATCAAATGCCATGGTAGTCCAAGCGGAACAACGGTAAAACATGTATCCAATGTCATGATAGTCCAAGCGTAACAACGCTCAAACATGTATCCAATTCCATAGTAGTCCAAGTGGAACAGCGCTAAAACATGTATCCAATGCCATGGTAGTCCAAGCGGAACAACACTAAAACATGTATCCAATGCCATGGTAGTCCAAGCGGAACAACACTAAAACATGTATCCAATGTCATGGTAGTCCAAGCGGAACAACGGTAAAACATGTATCCAATGCCATGGTAGTCCAAGCGGAACAACACTAAAACATGTATCCAATGTCATGGTAGTACAAGCGGAACAATGCTAAAACATGTATCCAATTTCATGGTAGTCTAAGCGGAACAACACTAAAACATGCATCCAATGCCACGGTAGTCCAAGCGGAACAACGGTAAAACATGTATCCAATGCCATGGTAGTCCAAGCGGAACAATGCTAAAACATGTATCCAATGCCATGGTAGTCCAAGCGGAACAACGCTAAAACATGTATCCAATACCATGGTAGTCCAAGCGGAACAACGGTAAAACATGCATCCAATGTCACGGTAGTCCAAGCGGAACAACGCTAAAACATGTATCCAATGTCATGGTAGTCCAAGCGGAACAACACTACAACATGTATCCAATGCCACGGTAGTCCAAGCGGAACAACGGTAAAACATGTACCCAATGTCATGGTAGTTCAAGCGGAACAACGGTAGAACATGTATCCAATGCCATGGTAGTTCAAGCGGAACAACGGTAAAACATGTATCCAATGTCATGGTAGTCCAAGCGGAACAACACTAAAACATGTATCCAATGCCATGGTATTCCAAGCGGAACAACACTAAAACATGTATCCAATGCCACGGTAGTCCAAGCGGAACAACGCTAAAACATGTATCCAATGCCACGGTATTCCAAGCGGAACAACGCTAAAACATGTATCCAATGCCACGGTAGTCCAAGCGGAACAACGCTAAAACATGTATCCAATGTCATGGTAGTCCAAGCGGAACAACACTAAAACATGTATCCAATACCACGGTAGTCCAAGCGGAACAACACTAAAACATGTATCCAATGCCATGGTAGTCCAAGCGGAACAACACTAAACCATGTATCCAATGTCATGGTAGTCCAAGCGGAACAACGGTAAATCATGTATCCAATGTCATGGTAGTCCAAGCGGAACAACGGTAAAACATGTATCCAATGTCACGGTAGTCCAAGCGGAATAACACTAAAACATGTATCCAATGCCATGGTAGTCCAAGCGGAACAACGCTAAAACATGTATCCAATACCATGGTAGTCCAAGCGGAACAACGGTAAAACATGTATCCAATGTCACGGTAGTCCAAGCGGAACAACGGTAAAACATGTATCCAATGTCACGGTAGTCCAAGCGGAACAACGCTAAAACATGTATCCAATGTCATGGTAGTCCAAACGGAACAACACTAAAACATGTATCCAATACCATAGTAGTCCAAGCGGAACAACACTAAAACATGTATCCAATGCCGTGGCAGTCCAAGCGGAACAACGCTAAAACATGTATCCAATGCCATAGTAGTCCAAGCGGAACAATGCTAAAACATGTATCAAATGCCATGGTAGTCCAAGCGGAACAACACTAAAACATGTATCCAATGCCGTGGCAGTCCAAGCGGAACAACGCTAAAACATGTATCCAATGCCATGGTAGTCCAAGCGGAACAATGCTAAAACATGTATCCAATGCCATGGTAGTCCAAGCGGAACAATGCTAAAACATGTATCCAATGCCATGGTAGTCCAAGCGGAACAACGCTAAAACATGTATCCAATGTCATGGTAGTTCAAGCGGAACAACACTAAAACATGTATCCAATGCCATGGTAGTCCAAGCGGAACAATGCTAAAACATGTATCCAATGCCATGGTAGTCCAAGCGGAACAACACTAAAACATGTATCCAATATCATGGTAGTACAAGCGGAACAATGCTAAAACATGTATCCAATGTCATGGTAGTCCAAGCGGAATAACACTAAAACATGTATCCAATGCCATGGTAGTCCAAGCGGAACAACGCTAAAACATGTATCCAATGCCGTGGCAGTCCAAGCGGAACAACGCTAAAACATGTATCCAATGCCATGGTAGTCCAAGCGGAACAATGCTAAAACATGTATCAAATGCCATGGTAGTCCAAGCGGAACAACGGTAAAACATGTATCCAATGTCATGATAGTCCAAGCATAACAACGCTCAAACATGTATCCAATTCCATAGTAGTCCAAGCGGAACAGCGCTAAAACATGTATCCAATGCCATGGTAGTCCAAGCGGAACAACACTAAAACATGTATCCAATGCCATGGTAGTCCAAGCGGAACAACACTAAAACATGTATCCAATGTCATGGTAGTCCAAGCGGAACAACGCTAAAACATGTATCCAATGTCATGGTAGTACAAGCGGAACAATGCTAAAACATGTAATCAATTTCATGGTAGTCCAAGCGGAACAACACTAAAACATGCATCCAATGCCACGGTAGTCCAAGCGGAACAACGGTAAAACATGTATCCAATGCCATGGTAGTCCAAGCGGAACAATGCTAAAACATGTATCCAATGCCATGGTAGTCCAAGCGGAACAACGCTAAAACATGTATCCAATACCATGGTAGTCCAAGCGGAACAACGCTAAAACATGTATCCAATGTCATGGTAGTCCAAGCGGAACAACGCTAAAACATGTATCCAATGTCATGGTAGTTCAAGCGGAACAACGGTAGAACATGTATCCAATGCCATGGTAGTTCAAGCGGAACAACGGTAAAACATGTATCCAATGTCATGGTAGTCCAAGCGGAACAACACTAAAACATGTATCCAATGCCATGGTATTCCAAGCGGAACAACGCTAAAACATGTATCCAATGCCACGGTAGTCCAAGCGGAACAACGCTAAAACATGTATCCAATGCCACGGTAGTCCAAGCGGAACAACGCTAAAACATGTATCCAATGCCACGGTAGTCCAAGCGGAACAACGCTAAAACATGTATCCAATGTCATGGTAGTCCAAGCGGAACAACACTAAAACATGTATCCAATGCCACGGTAGTCCAAGCGGAACAACGCTAAAACATGTATCCAATGCCATGGTAGTCCAAGCGGAACAACACTAAAACATGTATCCAATACCACGGTAGTCCAAGCGGAACAACACTAAAACATGTATCCAATGTCATGGTAGTCCAAGCGGAACAACACTAAAACATGTATCCAATACCACGGTAGTCCAAGCGGAACAACACTAAACCATGTATCCAATGTCATGGTAGTCCAAGCGGAACAACGGTAAATCATGTATCCAATGTCATGGTAGTCCAAGCGGAACAACGCTAAAACATGTATCAAATGCCATGGTAGTCCAAGCGGAACAACGGTAAAACATGTATCCAATGTCATGATAGTCCAAGCGGAACAACACTAACACATGTATCCAATGCCATGGTAGTCCAAGCGGAACAACACTAAAACATGTATCCAATGTCATGGTAGTCCAAGCGGAACAACGGTAAAACATGTATCCAATGCCATGGTAGTCCAAGCGGAACAACACTAAAACATGTATCCAATATCATGGTAGTACAAGCGGAACAATGCTAAAACATGTATCCAATGTCATGGTAGTCCAAGCGGAATAACACTAAAACATGTATCCAATGCCATAGTAGTCCAAGCGGAACAACGCTAAAACATGTATCCAATACCATGGTAGTCCAAGCGGAACAACGGTAAAACATGTATCCAATGTCACGGTAGTCCAAGCGGAACAACGCTAAAACATGTATCCAATGCCATGGTAGTCCAAGCGGAACAATGCTAAAACATGTATCCAATGCCATGGTAGTCCAAGCGGAACAACACTAAAACATGTATCAAATACCATGGTAGTCCAAGCGGAACAACGCTAAAACATGTATCCAATGCCATGGTAGTCCAAGCGGAACAACGCTAAAACATGTATCCAATGCAATGGTAGTCCAAGCGGAACAATGCTAAAACATATATCCAATGCCATGGTAGTCCAAGCGGAACAACGGTACAACATGTTTCCAATGCCATGGTAGTTCAAGCGGAACAACACTAAAACATGTATCCAATGCCACGGTAGTCCAAGTGGAACAACACTAAAACATGTATCCAATGCCACGGTAATCCAAGCGGAACAACACTAAAACATGTATCCAATGCCATGGTAGTCCAAGCGGAACAACGCTAAAACATGTATCCAATGCCGTGGCAGTCCAAGCGGAACAACGCTAAAACATGTATCCAATGTCATGGTAGTCCAAGCGGAACAACACTAAAACATGTATCCAATGTCATGGTAGTCCAAGCGGAACAACGCTAAAACATGTATCCAATGCCACGGTAGTCCAAGCGGAACAATGCTAAAACATGTATCCAATGCCACGGTAGTCCAAGCGGAACAACACTAAAACATGTATCCAATGTAACGGTAGTCCAAGCGGAACAACGCTAAAACATGTATCCAATGTCATGGTAGTCCAAGCGAACAAAGGGTTCGAATCTGACTCGAAAATCCCGTGCATATCATGAAAATGGACATAACACGTTTCAATCGAATCGTTGTTTTATGCACCAAAGTTATAACATCAAGTATGGCGAGAATGTCGGTTGAGGAACGTAATAGAGCCGTCGGAATGCTCCAAACGGGAATATCAGTGAGACAGGTACGTTGTAAATTGTGAATTATCTTTCTTTAATCGATTTTGTGCATTAACACAGTGTTTTTTGTTTTTTTGTCTAATGTTTTAAGAGTTTTCTTAAACTTATTTCAGGTTGCAAGATTCTTCAATATGCATCATACCAGTATCGTTCAGTTATGGGCGAAATGTCAAAGAACCGGAAGTGTTGCCAATGAACTACGCCGTCCTCGAGGGCGAGTACCGACGCTCCGCCAATACAGGTTCATTGTCTTATCACATGTACGAAACCGTATCTAGTGTAGGTTTATAAGTTTTGTTCAGTGTACTCCAAGTTTAGTATAGTAAGAAATGCATAAAACCTTAAGCACTAATCTCTAAACCTAACCTCGTTTACAATAGTTTACTCGACTATACTATTCTATAGACGATACCCATCAGCTATGGATCGGTTTCTCAAGCCAAATAAATTCGACACAAATAAAAACAGTCCGACTGCAGCTAAAGAATGGTTACATTGGAAACGGACGTTTACCAACTTCTTAGACTCGTTCAGTGGCGGCGATATAACACCTGCTGAGCTGGAGACTTTTTATTAACTTTGTATCAGCTTCTGTATTTGAATACATTGCGGAGTGCGGAACATTCGATGAAGCGATAGATGTCATTGAAGCCACATACGTTCGACCGAAAAATAAAATTCTCGCTCGCAACTCATCGACAACAGCTGGGTGAAACCCTTGATCAATATCGGCAGGAATTACGCCAACTAGGAAAGGAGTGTAACTGTAAGTCGGTGACAGCTGAAGTTCATAGAGAAGAAAGGATTCGCAACGCTTTCATCAATCTTCCCACATTATTCGCCAGCGACTGCTTGAAAACAAAACATTAGATCTACAGATAATGTTCGATCAAGCTAGGACTATGGAATCTGCTGCGACTTTTTCGAACTGTCAAAAACAGAGACATGTTGCCAGGTTTTGGCGTTCTCCAACTGTAAATTCAAAAGGAACTTCCGCATCATGTACGTCTGAACTCGCAGTAGTGACAGCTGCTGCTCCACAATGTTTGGCTAAAGCGGTTATTGACGTATCGATAAACGACAGGAAGTGTAACGCATCGGTTGACACTGGAAGTTCTCAAAGTTGCATGGACATGAAATTGGCTAAATTGTTGAATCTGACTATCATACCAGAATCAGGGGTTGTCTCAATGACCCCAAGTTCGCTAACCAGTCTAATATATGGTGTTTGTGATATGTCATTGAACTATGATAATCAAGAATACAAGAATGTTCGCTTGTCTGTGTTAGATACTATATGCTGTGACGTCATTCTCGGTCATGATTTTATGGATCGACATAAAAGTGTTTCGATCAGTTTTGGAGGTACAGGTCAACCCATCGATATCAAGAACACTGTTTGTAGCTTGGCTTCTGCTAGCATTGAACCACCTCGACTTTTTGCTAATCTGTCTAATGACTGTCACCCGATTGCAACTAAATCTCGTCGATACAGCGCAGATGATAAGAAGTTAATAGAGAATGAAACAAGGCGCTTACTCAGTGAAGGAATAATTGAGCTCTGTACTTCCGCTTGGTGGGTTCAAGTACCTGTGACCACCAACGAACGACACAAAAAGAGTCTAGTAATCGATTATTCGCAGATAATCAATAAATTCACAGAACTAGATGCTTATCCATTTCCAAAGATCGATGAACTTGTTTCCGATGTTGGTAAATACTGCGTGTTCAGTACTCTAGACCTCAAAAGTGCTTACCACCAAATACCGTTGCAAGAGAAGAAGCATACAGCATTTGAAACAAATGGCAGTCCATACCAGTTCTGTACAGTTCCGTTCGGAGTAACTAATGGAGTTTCATGTCTCCAGAGAGTTATTGACAAAATTGTTCTGTACAACAACCTAAAGGGAGTTTTTGTATATCTTGACAATATCACGATTGGAGTGATGGATCAAGAAGAGCATGATGAACATCTGAGAATATTCATGGAGGTCTCAACACGATATAATTTAACATTCAATGAGGACAAATGTACATATTTTGTTCGAACCACAAACCTTCTGGGATACTCAATCAGCCGGATCCAGAACGAATGAAACAACATAACGTAAAGTCGTTGAAGAGAGGTATGGGTTTGTTTTCATATTACAGTCAATGGCTACCGCGATTCTCCGATAAGATACGTCCACTAGTCAGTGTAACTAACTTTCGGTTGGACAAAGACGCGGTAGCTGCATTTAATCTACTTAAAGAGGACGTGGAATTTTCAAGCGTTAAAGTAATTGATGAATCTCAAACATTTGTCGTGAAAACTGATGCTTCAGATGTAGCTATCATCGGAAGTCTGAATCAAGGTGGACGTCCTGTAGCTTTCTTTTCACGCACGCTACATTCACCTGAGCTGAGTCATTCTCCAGTCGAAAAGGAGGCTTGCGCTGTAATAGAATACGTTAGGAAATGGAGGCATCTGCTGACTGGAAGTCGCTTTACCCGAGTCAGTCACAGATCAGGAAGCCCTGTATCCTTCATGTTCGATACATAAACAGAGGAAACACCAAGAGTGATAAAATAACTCGCTGGCGTTCTGAGTTAAGTTGCTACAGTTATGATATTATAAATAGACCTGGGAAAGATAATGCCACTGCTGACTGTTTGTCCAGAACAATCTACTCATCAGCAACATGTGATATGCTACAGGAGCTGCACAACTCATTGTGTCACCCTGGTGTGACTCGTCTAATGCATGTTGTCAGGTCAAACAATCTTCCATATGCAGTGGAAGATGTGAAGCGTATTGTCAAGCAATGTCCTGTATGTGCTACGGTTAAGCCCAACAAGTTTTACCAATCAACGTCTTCACTCATCAAAGCTACACAGCCATTTGAGAGACTTAGTGTTGACTTTAAGGGACCTTTACCTTCATCATCAAGAAGCCGTTACCTGTTGACTGTGGTAGATGAATTTTCGAGATTTCCATTTGCCATCCCCTGCTCTGATATGACATCAGAAACTGTGATAAAGTGCCTCACACAATTGTTTTCATTATTTGGAATGCCTTCTTACATACATTCAGATCTTGGACCTTCATTCATGAGTGCAGAGGTGAAGTCATTTTTGCAGGCACATAGCGTTGCCTCTAGTACAACAACTCCATATAACCCTCAATGTAATGGACAATGCGAACGTTATAATGGAATTATAAGGAAGGCAGTCACTTTGGCACTACACACTAAGGGAATGAAAGACACTCAGTGGGAATCTGTTTTGCAAGATGCACTCCATACTATTCGCAGCCTACTATGCACTGCTACTAACTGCACACCTCATGAACGATTCTTAGGATTCCGGCGTCGTTCGTCTACTGGTCGATCAATACCCACATGGCTTATGGTACCGGGTACTGTACTGTTCAAAAGACATGTGAGAACCAGCAAGTATGATCCGCTTGTTGATAGAGTAGGGTTATTGGAGGCAAATCCCACCTATGCGCATGTTCGACTTTCAGATGGCCGCGAATCAACAGTATTACCGAGAGATCTAGCTACTTGTGGTGTAAATAACACTTCTTCTACAAACCAAGTAAATCACAATGCACCAACAGATACGAATTATCTTTCCAATGTGGGTGAAATTGCAATTCAGTGATTCACAAGAATCCGGTGTTTCCGAATATTGGGTTAGACGATCAGCCAGACAATCCATACGGCCTAATCGTTTAGGTTTCAGTGACTGATCTATTACTGGGTTGGTGTATTTCAGAAGAAATTTTGTATTGTGAACAATATGTTGATTAATATGTGTGAACAATTTGTTGACTAACATATTCTATAGAGGGAGAGAATGTGGTGACATCACTAATGTTTATTTTGTTTTCTTTTGGTACAGGTATACTCCAAGTTTAGTCGAGTAATAAATGTATAAAACCTCAAGGAATAATCTCTAAACCTAACCTCGCCTACAACACATACATATACATGTATTTGATTTTCAAGTACATGCATGGTTTGATATGTCTCGTGTGGTTTTTGGTCAATTTCTTTACTTGTCTTACTGACGTTGTCAAGTGAACGAAAACGCTTCAGAATGTGCAACATTTTTAGTATGTCAAGAATACCCAATAATGTATGCGGATGCGCGATTGACAAGCTTGATGCATGTCGACAGACTGACAGTTCAAGGCATGTTGGGAGTTCTAGTCGAGCGTTACGAACTCTTCGCACGCGAGTTTGAACAACAGGATGCACAAACTACTTACCACATCAATTACATCTGCGTGTTATAACGTGTGTTCAAGAACACATTCATACGCATTCAATTGTGTAATCGATTCCATTCATAATAACAAATCAAGGCATACATGAACATTATTAAGTGGTATTCGCTTTGAGTTCGGGCTATGTCGTGTGGTGATGGGCGGATCACTGTACTGGCCCAATCACTGTACTGGCCACATCACGGTTGTCATTCTTACGGCGGTGGTTGGGTCTATGATTCATATTGCCACTTTTATCGCGAATCCAATCACTCACTCATATACTGTAATGGTGTATATATTATGATAAAATATGTTCTTATCCAATTACTAGAATCCTAGTTATATCTATATATGTATACATTTTATTTATATTTCCATATATTATTGTCATGTGCAAATGTTTAACATTTCATCTGTAATTGTGAAGCGCAATAGAATCATATTTAATATTTACGCTATATAAATGCTATGTATTTGTAAAAGTAAAGTAACAAGTAAAGTGTTTGTATATTATTTAAAGGGCCAGTCATTTCTGACTTATGAGACACCTCTTTTTACGAACATCAGTACTTACCGAATCCTATGCTTGTATGTCAGACGCCAGGCTGGTAGGCAATCGGTAACCATTATTTAACTAGCTGGCGGCTCACCAACCGACCATATCAGAACGAACCCCTCCCGCTCCGTAGGCGGACGCCTTAACCACTGGGCCACGGAGACGGTATTTGTATTTGTATCTGTATGTTTAACACCTTACAACACTTGATAAGAATTTCTCCCATTTTCTGTTTTCCTATAGAACGAGTCTGACTCCAAGATATTTGATTATATTCTATATTTACTTATTGTGGAAACAAGAAATATCCTCTCATTATTTAGGATCCGATGCTATGACGTTATCTCAACCTATATTAGATTACGATATAACTCATATACGCGCATACGTCGAAAATATATCTGGGTACGTCTGAAAGTTAATTATAGGTTTAGTGTGATGTTCAGGGTGTTGCCATAGCGTCGGTTCCTAATAATGAGACGTTTTTTTCTGTTTACCGCGATACGTTACTAAATAGAGAATCATCCTGAGGGGCCAGGTGTTGGATGACTAACATCGCTAAAGATAGATGACTGAGTGGGTGATGACGTTACGGCGTGGTTATAATGCTACGTCTTTGCTTCACATTTCCAGTAATGAGAATGTGCAACGTTACTAAGTATATCCTCTAGAGGGACCATGTGTTCGATGACTCATCCAGGCGTAAAATAGGCGGCGGTGCGTAACAAATTAAATCCCATTAGACATGTCAATTCATATTAGATTCATATTTTGATAATAATACATATTTTTAGTAATTGATTAATATATTTTTAATACTGATAAATAATATTGTTGTGTGTAAATTAATATGTCTATATTTATTAATTAATTATAATATAGTAGATTGATTGTGCAACTACATCATGGTATGTACAATGTGTATGGATGATTATGTATCATATTTCTATCTTCTATACAACTGTACTTTGGCTGAGTGTGAAAGAAGTATTACAACATTTTCTCGACACGTTCTCGAGACCGCAGTCATTATTAAATCCACCTATTAGGACTACATGTCGCTATATTCGATGCAAATGAAGATCATTGTGTAAATGATGACTTGATGTATTGGGTTACGGAGAGAAATATACACATACTTTGTTATACCACAAACAAAGTATATGTACATAATTACTCTTATATCCCTGCAGTGGGGAGGAAGGAGACCGGAAACTATATCCCGTAAAATAGACGTCTGCCGTAATTCATGCAACTGCTGAAAAGGCTGTGAAATCAGACGCGCCATCGTCAAACCAAATAAGCCTAACAACAATCAGATAGGGTGAAGACCGTTGAGTCGAGAACCAATGGGAAACAGGAGGAGGTCGAAATACTAGGCGCAAAGACGTAAATAGGTCCTAGTGAGCCATAAGAATTACGTAAAATTGGTGGAAATAACCATTAAATGGCAAGTTGTCATTATTAATGTTAAAGTGTTAGTCAAATAAAATAGAACGCATGCTTAGTTAGTTTAAGTTTGTATATATATGTGTTATTCCTCTTACATGTAAATAACCTTTATTATTATATACATTATTATTTACATAAGTTGTATATGATACGTTACTATTTACATTAAGTTGTATATGATACATTATTATTTACATAAGTTGTATATGATACATTACTATTTACATTAAGTTGTATATGATACATTATTATTTACATTAAGTTGTATATGATACATTACTATTTACATTAAGTTGTATATGATACGTTACTATTTACATTAAGTTGTATATGATACATTACTATTTACATTAAGTTGTATATGATACGTTACTATTTACATTAAGTTGTATATGATACATTACTATTTACATTAAGTTGTATATGATACATTACTATTTACATTAAGTTGTATATGATACGTTACTATTTACATTAAGTTGTATATGATACATTATTATTTACATTAAGTTGTATATGATACATTACTATTTACATTAAGTTGTATATGATACATTACTATTTACATTAAGTTGTATATGATACATTACTATTTACATTAAGTTGTATATGATACGTTACTATTTACATTGAGTTGTATATGATACGTTACTATTTACATTAAGTTGTATATGTTACGTTACTATTTACATTAAGTTGTATATGATACGTTACTATTTACATTAAGTTGTATATGATACGTTACTATTTACATTAAGTTGTATATGATACATTACTATTTACATTAAGTTGTATATGATACGTTATTATTTACATTAAGTTGTATATGATACGTTACTATTTACATAAGTTGTATATGATACGTTATTATTTACATTAAGTTGCATATGATACGTTACTATTTACATTAAGTTGTATATGATACATTATTATTTACATTAAGTTGTATATGATACATTACTATTTACATTAAGTTGTATATGATACATTACTATTTACATTAAGTTGTATATGATACGTTACTATTTACATTGAGTTGTATATGATACGTTACTATTTACATTAAGTTGTATATGTTACGTTACTATTTACATTAAGTTGTATATGATACGTTACTATTTACATTAAGTTGTATATGATACGTTATAATTTACATTAAGTTGTATATGATACATTACTATTTACATTAAGTTGTATATGATACGTTATTATTTACATTCAGTTGTATATGATACATTACTATTTACATTAAGTTGTATATGATACGTTATTATTTACATTCAGTTGTATATGATACATTACTATTTACATTAAATTTGATGTGATTATTTAATATTTACATTAAGTTATTATGTTTATTAAATGTTAAGGTCCAAATGTTAGAATTAATTAGCAGTTGCTTCACCTTTCAACTTCCATCAACCTGTCTTTCTTGTTCCATCCTCCCATCTCATTATTCCCCATCACAATGTAACAATTATGAACTGCAGGATCAAACTGAATCTTTTCGCTGGTAAGGATATGAAACTGAACCATCATCATAGGCTCTCCTAAACTTCTAGCAACACTTCTGGAATAAAATAAACATAGTTTATTAACTAGAATTGGTATCTGTGTTAAATATATCTCATAGAACAGTCAATATCTTTCAGCAAGAGACATCCATATGACTACTGAAAAGAGTAAAATGGATGTAGATGATTACAAACTACAAATAAATGCATGACGAAAACGGTTGTGTACACGAAAATATGCGGAAGTGCAATTCTAATAACTAATATAGCACATTTTTCCTTTTGGTAAAAAACGCATTTCTTTCATAACTTGTTTATCCCATAACAGTTCTAAACAACCCTAGTGCAGTCATTCTCAAGGATATTAACAAAATAATGTTTGTTTTTTTATGGGATTCAAAACCGGACAATCTTGCTCGTAATACTATAATGGAGGATTATGAGAATGGTGGACTAAGAATGATAGACATAGAATCTGTTATAACTTCTTTGAAAATAAATTGGATTAAACGTTTGCTAAACTACTAATGCAAAATGGAAACACATATATAATAAGCAGCTAGAATCCTTCGGAGGAACACTTTTATTTAGAAGCAATATAAATGAAAAAACATGCGAAAACTTAAATATAAAATCACGCTTTCTAAAGGAAATGATACAATCATGGTCAAAAGCCAATCTTGATAAAAATAAAATATCCATCTCTAAACAATTAAACTGGGATGAAATTTACACAAATTATTCTAAATATACAATTGACACAAAATTACGTGCATTTCAATACAAATACATAATGAGAAGTATACCTAACAACTCATTTCTGTTCAAATGTAAAATTATAGCTTCCAATCTCTGCCAATTCTGTAACATGTACAATGATACAAATTGACATATGTTTTGGAACTGTATTATAGTACAAGCATTTTGGACAGACTTACAGAACTTTCTGAGCAATATATTTAACAATGTGTCAAATTTAACGTATACAAATATTTCGTTTCTAAACTTCACTTCTGGCGGTAAGAGAATTGCAGTATCTTTTTTGCTAGCAAAATATTTCATTTTCAAATGTAAATGTGCAAGCTTATTACCAACGTTGATAGATTTTAGACCATACGTTTTATGGAAGCTAAATATAGAGGAGACAATTTCATTTATGAAAGGAAGCAATCGTAAATTTGAAATCCAATGGAGAGATTTTCTCAACTCCAATAACACTACTAGTGAGCATGCCTAGTTTTAACATATGTTGTTGTTTTAAGTAGGAATCCTTTCCGTAACACAAAAAATAAATTCATTTGACAATTGTTGTAATCCAAATTCAGTCTCGTTGAACAACGCTTTATTGATGGAATAGCTAGTCTCAAGCTTATTTATTAAAAAGCAAACTTTTGTATTATACCATTGTGTACAATTGTTATGTGTGTATATACCTATGTAATATGTACAATTGTTTGAATAAAAAAACATCGAAATTCAAAAAATGCATTTCTTCACTGGCAATGGATCGTTTAGGTGTATTTGAGAAACTATGACTTTAGAATACTTCATACGAGTTGATATGTAGAAACGATGTGATAAAACAAGCAGGCAGGTATATTGCTACAGTTAAACAGAGTAGTATACTATTAAATATAATCACATTTAAAAGTATCTACTGTAGTTTTCAAGAACATTTCTATATATTTGTCACAAGCAATTCGGCCCACAATCGCTATAATGCATTGATCACTGACACAACTAAGGACACCAACATATACAGACAACTGTAATGAGTTATCTAGCAATAACTATCAGATATCAAACGATCCATAACTCTGCAAAATATGTATCCAACAACTCCCTTATTCGCTCGTCATGACGATTACGCATTGTTGCCGGGATGACTAAATTTCAAACATGTTTGCTTTAGAAATGTAGTTTCCAAACTTCGATGGTGGCATACATGACACGTTTGTGTGTGCTTGTTTTTACATGCAAGCGGCGATGTCGTAATTAAGACTGTGTTATTTTGCAAATCACGTTGGCATCCACGCGCATAAACATTGTTATTAATAAGTCGGTAGTCACTGATTTTTCGAAACAACTTCTGAAAAATACGAGACACACTATACAATGATTTGGCAGAATAGACAGACACATTAAGTAGTTTATTTGGCAAATACATTTTCATAAGGAGTCCCGCTTATTAACGGTAATTGGATTGTTCAGGTCGTTGGTTCTACAGCTACATGTACTATAGTAACCCAGAAGAATAACACACAAAATGTATAAATAGGCTAATTGTACCCCCTTGGTATCATAATCTGAAGTGCATTTACTACCCTACTGACAGACACAAATTATTGTGCAAATGACCATGGACAATTCAGTGTGACCTTGACCTTGAAGCAAAGTGACTCATAGTAGCACTATTCACATTCAGTGTGACCTTGACCTTGAAGCAAAGTGATTCATAGTAGCACTATGCACATTCAGTGTGACCTTGACCTTGAAGCAAAGTGATTCATAGTAGCACTATTCACATTCAGTGTGACCTTGACCGTGAAGCAAAGTGATTCATAGTAGCACTATGCACATTCAGTGTGACCTTGACCTTGAAGCAAAGAGATTCATAGTAGCACTATGCACATTCAGTGTGACCTTGACCTTGAAGCAAAGAGAGTCATAGTAGCACTATGCACATTAAGTGTGACCTTGACCTTGAAGCAAAGTGATTCATAGTAGCACTATGCACATTCAGTGTGACCTTGACCTTGAAGCAAAGTGATTCATAGTAGCAGTAGGCACATTCGTCCCAATAGTATAGCAGTAGGCACATTCGTCCCAATAGTATCTGTTTATGTTGTGACTCCAATAAATCCAATCGATCTCATAATATTATGTTCGTGCAATACTTGCTTTGTTTTCATACTGGCTCTTCCTGTATCTGTTTGTGTTTGTTGTTTTTCCTTAAAATACAAAATAAACAATTAAACGTGTGCATGCATTTCACCAGAATATCTTTACAGTACTGTTTATCGATATGTCACAACCCAACATAGGGTATTACATGGGTGGCTGTACACGACAGGGTATCTCTAATCCGAATATTGTATTATGATGTTTCTTTCTTACCGCTTCATTCAGAAATAATTTTTAGAAAGTCATACATCCATTTGTGTAGGAATTTTAGAGAGATTATGTGCATTGTTTTGTGTAAAACTATTCAGTGGACCGTAAATCCAGCAGAAATCATCATCCATAATGGAATTAGAATATGCACAAGCAGACATAATACTGATGCTTGCTGCCAAGATTGGTGAAATCTAATGATGGGTTTTGGAGATGAAGCTTGGTCCATCTATGTTATAAGTGTTCAAATTTCCGTAAATCCGCAAAAAATCATTCATCCAGAACAGGGTTACAATACACACAACTAGACATCACACTGATGCTTCCTGTCTAGTGTTGTGAAAATCCAACAAGCTTTGCGTAACAAATATGTTCAAATGGCAGTAAATCAAACAAAATCATCCAATCGGAACGGGGTTACATTAGCATAACTAGACACCATACCAACATGTCCTGTCATGTTTGGACTATACCCTTTAAAGCGACACTATATTAGTGAAAATGCAGATTTCTACAAAAGACATTCAACCGGAACGGGATTATAATAGGCACAAGACATCATATCGATACCTGTTGCCAGGTTTGGTCAAAATCCAAAAATGGGGTTTTGAAGATGAAGCATGGACAAGTGTTGTGCTAAAGAATGTACAATAGGCCGTCAATCCACAGAAAATCATTCAACCGGAACGGGGTAAAAATATGCACACCTAGACACCATGCTGATGCCACACATGGTGAAAAAGCATAAAAGCGTTTTGGAGATGAATCACGGACAAGCGTTATGTTATAAGACTGTTCAAATGGCCATCAATTCGTAAAACAGCATCCAACCGGAACGTGATTATAAGCTCAACTAACACATCATACCAATGTTTCCTGCAATGTTTGCTCAAAATCCAACAATGGTTTTTATATGAACCACGGACGAGCGTTATGTTATAAGAATATTAAAATGGCCGTAAATTTGTAAACTTCATCCAATCATTTGATCAAAATCCAATAAGGAGTTTTGGATATGAATCACGGACAAGCTTTGTGTCATACAAATGTTCAACAGCCGTAAATACGCCAAACATAGTCCAACCGGAACGGGGTTAAAATTATGCAAAACTACACATCATACAGATGCTTCATGGTAGGTTTTGTGAAAATCCAACAAGGGGTTGACCAATGTCAAGCTTTGTGTCATAAAAATGTTCAATTGGCCGTAAACCCGCAAATAAATCACCCAACCGGAACGTGATTACTATTATGCACAACTGAACATCATACCAATGCATCCTGCCAAGTTGGTGAAAACTTAACAAGTAGTTATGGAGAATATTCGCGGACAAGCTTTGCGTCATAAAAATGTTCAATTAGCCGTAAATCCGCAAACGATCATCCAGCAAAATCGGTGTTACAATTATGTCCAACTAGACATCATACCGATGCTTACTGCCAGGTTTGGTGAAAATCCAACAAGGGGTTATGGAGAGGAAACAACTTAAGAGGACATACATACATTTAGGGAATATTCAGGGACATTAACTGACCGATGTCTCTCATTGGAACTTATTACTGTACATTATTACATGCAAAGTACAAGTGTTCATTATTGTTAATATCTTTTAATATTTCAAGTTTCATTACCGGTAGATATTAAGCTATGATGTGAAAACATCTACACACTGCATGTTAGCCATAATAGTTCTGGAATCACATAACATTGTTTTTATAGCTGTCATAGAACTAACTTCCAAATTTCCAAATGTTGACTATTGACCTTGAACCGACTTGGCTCTGCATATCATTTACAGTTCATCAGTTGGTTCAAGAGTGATGGAGCAGGTACAGCCATTAGCCATTTGAACTCTAAATTGAAAGTGTGACATTAACCTTGATGCAGCAGCAACATCGATGAAATATGTGTTCACAAAGATATTGTTGGGCCAAGTCATTTTAAAATTCCTCCGAGTATCGGTTCAAAGGTTGTAGAGCCTTACACGAAAATAGCCATTGAACTCAACGTTCTACGTGCGAACGTGACATTGAACCGACATGGCTGAAACAAACCTGCATTATCCACATCATCTCGATATGACTAACAACTGTGTCAAACTATTTCAAAATTTCATTTACATTGGTATGACAGACGGGCGGATGTTCTCACAACTAGCTACTTAAGTGGCTTCTCCATTGTTCTCTTCATTGTTCTAATAGCCACATAAAACAATTTATAACCACATAATAGGTAATCGTAGACGTTATACAATATCACTATTGTATAGCACACGTCCTAGTAAACGATTCTATATAACAAACCAATACTACATGTAATGGACACAAAGTATTGCACACATTTCTGACCTTTAATGCATAAGTGTGACCTTGACCTTACAGGTACGGATCGGGCTCTTGCGAGTTACATGTGAAATAAATACGATGAAAGTAGGAAGTCAACATGCCAATCCGTTTCAAACACTATAGATTGCACATATATCTTACATGGGATGTATAAATGTGAAATTGAAGTTGTTTCAAAATAGACCAATTGGTTTCAAAGATATAGAGCGAACACAACATATTGCACCTATGTCTGACCTGTTATGGGTAAATGTGACATTTCCCTTAAAGGTAAAGACAGCAATCTCAAGCGTGACATGATGACTTAAAATGCTAAACATAAAAACAAAAACATGTGTCAAGTTACTTTATGATATGGAGCGAACACAAAGTTCTGATATTTAATGGCTAATTGTGACTTTGGCATTACAAGTATATAAATATATCGATTGCACATGACGCGTCAACTGAATATGGTGATCACTTGCATGAACTTTATTTCAAAATATGCAGATTATTTTTGCCAGCTAAGTTGCACTGGAGATATTTTAATACAGTTAGACATATTTCAATGACAACACGCAACAATTTCTAATCATTAGCAGATGAGTGCCACCTTGATATTGCAGGAACGAATGTAGGTCGTACACACAACATGTCTACTCAATATGGTGAACATCTGTGTCAAGCAATACCAAAACAGTCAGATCGGTATTAAAGAATATTTAGACAGGGAGCGAACACAAATATTAAATCTTCAATTGTGATCTTGATGTTACAGTTGTGTAGTGTACGCAACATGCCGGCTCAATATGGTGAACATTTGTATGAAGTTATTGAAAACTTGTGATTCAAAGAAATGGAGCACACACGAAAATCGGATGGATGCCCAAACTGATGGACTTTCAAACATAAATTATGCAAAACAATATATCCCACTTTCTTCCAGAAGGTGCATAAAAATCCCGCATCTTCAACTTCTTCTTAGACATCTGTGAAATGTCTGCCCATTATGAAATAGATTAGGGACACGCAACCTTTTCAGGAAATATATATGAACCGACATAATGACAAATCTATATACTCCCTCTTTAAGACGCAATAAGCCGGAAACCTCTTGTTATTCTGGTTTAATGTTTTAGGCCATAACAATATGTTATTTAAAAGCATGTGCATGTTAGGTGAGTAGTTGCTATATGGATATTCAATGAATTGGTGTAATCGCAACCCAAACGTTTCTTTACGGCCAGGCCCGTATGGAATTTTCCGTCATGCATGAATAAATGATGGTTTCCGATCTGTATTGAGGTCTTAAAAGTGTGGGTATATATACAAATACAATGTATATAAATAAACCATTGGACTCTCTGTTGTACTATATAGATTAGCAATGTCTTGTATTATTTTTTACATATTTACATTCCGTGGTGTGATGTTTTTTATTATTAAACAATAAGTAATTCTATATCATCAAATTCTCTTTCAAATAGCCATAACATTTACTTCAGTATTTTCACAAAATTCAAGCAGTACTAATATTTCTAATTTACTGTACCAGAAAACTACAAAGCAAAGTAAATGTTTACCTGTGTCTTAGGCATAGTTTGTTGTCCTGTGTCAATATCAGTGCTGCCATCGGTCACCATATGAGTGTCAATAGCTTTTCCAACTCCATGTCCTTCTTTGTTGCTAGTATTAAACAAGCTCGGTTGTATAGGATCAGATAGTGGCGTTGTATTAGATGGCTGCTCATTCTTCCACGAATTGGCATTTCCAAAATCTTTACCTTCAACCTCATTCTTCTGCTGTAGCTCTTCGGTCTTTACAGTCTCTGATGGACAATCTTTATGACTAACTTCTGAATCCGTATTTCCAACTGCAGAGTTACTGCTGTTGACTGCTGTGTTTGGTTTTTCATCTTGTGGTTTATCTTTAGGTACACATATTTCATCTCTGTCATTCTTCCCCTGTGTCTTATTTTTCTTTTTATGCTGCTTTGTGTTGCGCTTAGTCTGCTCATTATCCGCATGTGTAGCTGCAGCATTTGGTGAAAGGGATAGGTCACCTATATCATCTGAAGTATCACTGTCATGCATTGAATCCTTGTCAGAGTCAGACACTATTTTATCTGGATTACCATCATTGGTTAGTTGCACACCATCTTTAATAATCATCAGCTTTCCATTTGTTTCAGTGTCACGTTTAACTTGTTCAAGCTGTATTGATAATTCCTTGCTAGGGTCTGGGTTTACATTGTTCAAGTTCCCAGTATGTTGTTGTTTACCTTCGTCCTGAATAACAACTGATTCCCTTGTACCACTTTCATTAGTCATTTCAATATCTCTCTGAGAGATTCCTGGAATGGTCTCCTCAAGTGTTCTGTCGTTCGTATTTGACATATGTATATCGCTTGTTTCCATGTCTGCACCATCTGTGGTTCCTGATTTATTTCCGACATCAACTGTCATTACAGTGTCCACCGTACATGTGTCAGGTGTTAGCAGTGGCACATTTTCATGTTTACTGGAAAGTGCATCTGAATTCACTTGTACTTCTTTAAGCGCCTTCCTATGATCTGTAGTAGGATCATCAATACCTTCAGTCGACAGATTTCCAGCAAGATCCATAGAACTAGTCTGCTCGATTTTTGCTACAGGCTCCATTTCATTTACCCCTCTTGATCTGCTGACAACACTAACGGCTGATTCATTTTCTCCTGTTACAACTGATGACTGGTCTGTTAGGATCAAAAGTAGCAATATAAATAAATGTTTCATAAATACGATGTACATATTATATTCTCTATAATACTGTTTGCTAATGTAACCGGGTTTATTTCTAAGGGAGACAACTCTGATAGGATTTGTTACAACGGCTAGTGTAAGAGTTGTCTACCTTCTACGCTTTAGTGGTTTTTATTATTATACCGAATTGGCTTCTGGGAGAGCGGGTTTTGAATATAGTACGAACAGCCATCTTTATAACAAGTGAATTTAAATAATTATCAGTAATCTTCAATGGTTTCAATGGTTATTATTTAACTTGAGTATTTAACTTGCATTTGTTAAATGACATAAGAATGTGCTATAGGAATCCATACTTTGTTTTGGGAATAATAATAACGGAACTTTGGTTCGTTCGCATTCATAATTCGCGACTGACTTTCAGAACGACATCTATTTCTTATTTTCAAATCGTTCCTTCATCTCATGCACTGTTAATATCGTTTACAGTTCTAACAGACACCGGTGTGGAGTGGCGAGAATGCGACTGCTGTTACACTTATTCCCATAGAATGGTAAGTCATCAGTCAAGTGTTGTATACTCAGTATTGTTTATGTATCTATTACGTATTGATTACTGGTATAGTCTATTGTTGAGTTTAAGGGCCACTAGTCATATATATATTATCTAATAGGTGATAAGGTTAATGTGAATAAGAACATGTGTACACTTGTTATTATATAGTGTTTTAAATGTATACTTTCAGAGTGTAAGCTGTATAAACTGTAGGCTGTAAGCCTAGTATATGTAAATAAAAGGATGACACCGGATCTGTCGTTGATACTCTATAACCCTCCCTCAGAAAAGGGGAACCAAGAAACCAGAAGGTTACACTAGCACGGCATTTTTATTTTGCAGAGTTATAAATACATTGTGTGTAGATTTCACGCACATACATGTATAATGAGAGACATCGGCAAGTTACTGCCCTTGAATACATCCGATTGCATAGATACTCTCCATGCAGCTCTGACATATACACATGTATGCGTCCACACTGTGTTCAAATATCAATAAACTTTAAAATAAAAGCCTTGTTTTAAAAATGATAAATAAATAAGTACATCCATTGTGCGTGCGTGCGTGCGCGCGCGTGCGTGCGTGCGTGCGTGCGGATAAAGCCGGAGCAGACAAAAACATACTGGGATAGCGGATTAGTAGTCTGGTGGTTAGCTATACTCAGTAATATTACGTATATCATAAGTGAGGATGAGAATTTAAACAGAGATCTTGTGACAGTGCTTTACACCTAGTCCAAATATGTATAGACTTGAAAAATGTGACTATTATCTAAGGCATTTTCCGAAATAAACAGATACAAAACAATTGATGTAGATATCTTATATATAGGATTACTTTACATCGTGCACGTAAAAGAACCAGAGTGGACTCTGGAATGGGTCTCTGTCTGTATCATTGCACTATACTACAAAGTCTAAAATGAATAATATCTTCAGGAGGCGTAGCTCATGTGGGCAACCAGTAGCGACGATAAATAAATAAATGTAAAACACACACATACAACATATCTGGTAAGGATGTTTAATGATCGGGAACATATTACACGTGCCTGTACAAGATGCTTGCGTGCGTGCGTGTTTGTGTGTGTGCGTGCGTGCGTGTTTGTGTGTGTTGTACAAGATGCTGAAATAAATATGGAGGCCATTTTCCAGCATATTACACAATTTAAATATGTTGAATTTCTTCAATGTCACTAACGCCACAAAACGATCTTAACATATATTGAACAAATGTGTGATTCCAAATATGGACGTGCTGTAGACCTATATATAAGACTCTACATAATCTGTTATTTGAAAAATGCCTGGATAGTAAAATGTCTCATTTTTCAAGTCTAAATATTTAGACTAGACGTGCCGGTGTCAAAGTGTTGATAGGTTATATCAGTATGTAGTGACAGCTCGGGGAACATCACCCCTGACCGGCACTATATACTCGTATACCCCATCAACAAACGAAATAACATATTATATGTATGTATCCGTACACTAGGTGTTCAATATAATTATACGACAAGTATACTGCATGTACATTCTTGCACAGGGAACCATTTTCACAGTGATAATTGTCAAATATTATGTCATACAATAAAACAAATAATTGTTTCTTACTGTTTCACCATAAGCCTGATTCATAATTTTAAATATGAACTATTTCTCTGCGCACTGATCTCCATTCATCATAGTTTTAAACATGAACTATTTCTCTGCGCACTGATTTCCATTCATCATAGTTTTAAACATGAACTATTTCTCTGCGCACTGATCTCCATTCATCATAGCTTTAAACATGAACTATTTCTCTGCGCACTGATCTCCATTCATCATAGTTTTAAACATGAACTATTTCTCTGCGCACTGATCTCCATTCATCATAGTTTTAAACATGAACTATTTCTCTGCGCACTGATCTCCATTCATCATAATTTTAAATATGAACTATTTCTCTGCGCACTGATCTCCATTCATCATAATTTTAAATATGAACTATTTCTCTGCGCACTGAACTCCATTCCTAATAATTTTAAATATGAACTATTTCTCTGCGCACTGAACTCCATTCCTCATACTTTTAAATATGAACTATTTCTCTGCGCACTGATGATCTCCATTCATCATCATTTTAAATATGAACTATTTCTCTGCGCACTGATCTCCATTCATCATAATTTTAAATATGAATTATTTCTCTGCGCACTGAACTCCATTCATCATAATTTTAAATATGAACTATTTCTCTGCGCACTGATCTCCATTCATCATAATTTTAAATATGAACTATTTCTCTGCGCACTGACCTCCATTCATCATAGTTTTAAATATGAACTATTTCTCTGCGCACTGATCTCCATTCATCATAATTTTAAATATGAACTTTTTCTCTGCGCACTGAGCTCCATTCATCATAATTTTAAATATGAACTATTTCTCTGCGCACTGAACTCCATTCATCATAGTTTTAAATATGAACTATTTCTCTGCGCACTGATCTCCATTCATCATAATTTTAAATATGAACTATTTTACTGCGCACTGACCTCCATTCATCATAGTTTTAAATATGAATTATTTCTCTACGCACTGATCTCCATTCATCATAGTTTTAAATATGAACTATTTCTCTGCGCACTGATCTCCATTCATCATAGTTTTAAATATGAACTATTTCTCTGCGCACTGATCTCCATTCATCATAATTTTAAATATGAACTATTTTTCTGCGCACTGATCTCCATTCATCATAGTTTTAAATATGAATTATTTCTCTACGCACTGATCTCCATTCATCATAGTTTTAAATATGAACTATTTCTCTGCGCACTGATCTCCATTCATCATAGTTTTAAACATGAACTATTTCTCTGCGCACTGATTTCCATTCATCATAGTTTTAAACATGAACTATTTCTCTGCGCACTGATCTCCATTCATCATAGCTTTAAACATGAACTATTTCTCTGCGCAATGATCTCCATTCATCATAGTTTTAAACATGAACTATTTCTCTGCGCACTGATCTCCATTCATCATAATTTTAAATATGAACTATTTCTCTGCGCACTGATCTCCATTCATCATAATTTTAAATATGAACTATTTCTCTGCGCACTGAACTCCATTCCTAATAATTTTAAATATGAACTATTTCTCTGCGCACTGAACTCCATTCCTCATACTTTTAAATATGAACTATTTCTCTGCGCACTGATGATCTCCATTCATCATCATTTTAAATATGAACTATTTCTCTGCGCACTGATCTCCATTCATCATAATTTTAAATATGAACTATTTCTCTGCGCACTGAACTCCATTCATCATAGTTTTAAATATGAATTATTTCTCTACGCACTGATCTCCATTCATCATAGTTTTAAATATGAACTATTTCTCTGCGCACTGATCTCCATTCATCATAATTTTAAATATGAACTATTTCTCTGCGCACTGATCTCCATTCATCATAGTTTTAAATATGAACTATTTCTCTGCGCACTGATCTCCATTCATCATAATTTTAAATATGAACTATTTTTCTGCGCACTGAACTCCATTCATCATAGTTTTAAATATGAATTATTTCTCTACGCACTGATCTCCATTCATCATAGTTTTAAATATGAACTATTTCTCTGCGCACTGAACTCCATTCATCATAATTTTAAATATGAACTATTTCTCTGCGCACTGATCTCCATTCGTCATAGTTTTAATATGAACTATTTCTCTGCGCACTGAACTCCATTCATCATAGTTTTAAATATGAACTATTTCTCTGCGCACTGATCTCCATTCATCATAGTTTTAAATATGAACTATTTCTCTGCGCACTGATCTCCATTCATCATAGTTTTAAATATGAACTAATTCTCTGCGCACTGATCTCCATTCACCATAGTTTTAAATATGAACTATTTCTCTGCGCACTGATGATCTCCATTCATCATAATTTTAAATATGAACTATTTCTCTGCGCACTGATGATCTCCATTCATCATAATTTTAAATATGACCTATTTCTCTGCGCACTGAACTCCATTCATCATAATTTTAAATATGAACTATTTCTCTGCGCACTGAACTCCATTCATCATAATTTTAAATATGAACTATTTCTCTTCTCTGCGCACTGATCTCCATTCATCATAGTTTTAAATATGAAATATTTCTCTGCGCACTGAACTCCATTCATCATAATTTTAAATATGAACTATTTCTCTGCGCACTGACCTCCATTCATCATAATTTTAAATATAAACTATTTCTCTACGCACTGAACTCCATTCATCATAGTTTTAAATATGAACTATTTTTATGCGCACTGATCTCCATTCGTCATAATTTTAAATATGAACTATTTCTCTGCGCACTGACCTCCATTCATCATAGTTTTAAATATGAACTATTTCTCTGCGCACTGAACTCCATTCATCATAGTTTTAAATATGAACTATTTCTCTGCGCACTGAACTCCATTCATCATAGTTTTAAATATGAACTATTTCTCTGCGCACTGATCTCCATTCATCATAATTTTAAATATGAACTATTTCTCTGCGCACTGAGCTCCATTCATCATAATTTTAAATATGAACTATTTCTCTGCGCACTGATCTCCATTCATCATAGTTTTAAATATGAAATATTTCTCTGCGCACTGATCTCCATTCATCATAATTTTAAATATGAACTATTTCTCTGCGCACTGATCTCCATTCATCATAGTTTTAAATATGAATTATTTCTCTACGCACTGAACTCCATTCATCATAGTTTTAAATATGAACTATTTCTCTGCGCACTGATCTCCATTCGTCATAATTTTAAATATGAACTATTTCTCTGCGCACTGACCTCCATTCATCATAGTTTTAAATATGAACTATTTCTCTGCGCACTGAACTCCATTCATCATAGTTTTAAATATGAACTATTTCTCTGCGCACTGACCTCCATTCATCATAGTTTTAAATATGAACTATTTCTCTGCGCACTGATCTCCATTCATCATAATCAGCACAATAACGATCAGTGCACAACTAAATCATTTTCGAGAAACAATATGAAACAGAAAATAAAATTTGGAGAATGACACAGTCTTTCTTGTAATATAATTTTCTGAAAATATGTTTATTTATATAACATGTTTATTTATATAAACAGAAACTGAAAGTAGACTTTTTATCTTTTCATAGAAAATAATACAATCATATCAGATTACAATGTAAACTTTTATGAGCATTGTTGAATAATGACATTGTATATGTGTGGAACTGCAGGGCTCGACAAATCCACTCGTCCGCTCGTATTTACGAGTGACTTTTCGATCTGGACGAGTAGAAATTCCAAGTCGCTTGCCCAGTCGGACGAGTTCAGCTAAATATCCAATATAAATCGTAGGAACAAAATAAAATAATATCCGTTTTACTTTCTTCGGAATGATTACCAGGCGTGATAATGGGAAATCACCGAGGATATTTTAATGTGTTTACGCTGCCACAATAAACAACTCACACATTGTAGACTGGTGTTGGACTCTTGCTAAACTTGGGTACAATAGTTGCAGCCTATATTTGTTTTACGAAACCCGTCCCGACCAATCACGCGTCGTCTGCGTGCCAGCATCTCAGAAAACAACAATGTCGACTGACATTCGGCGATTTTTGCAGGGAGGCCGTACACAAACGTGAATCTGATAAGGCCAAAGCTGTTACGGGTATAAATTAATAGGAATTAGTGTACGTGCGTTATGTTGCAGAAAACGGAGAAGTTAAGACTAGTCTAGCTGAAATTGTTGATCTGGAACATGGGCATGCGCACGGGGTGAAGGATGGCTGGTTGAAGGGACTTAATTCCGTAGGTGTCAGTAAGGACACTATCGCAGAAAAGCTAGTAAAGAGATCAGTTGCTGATGTCTATGAAAATATATTGGCGAACCAGGACGTGGAGCATCTGAAGAACATACTCCCTCTGGTACAGATAATGTTGACAATTCCCCCCCCCCCAACGACCGCAGAGTGCGAACGGGGCTTCAGTAAGATGAACCAGATCAAAACGGACACCAGAACGTCACTCAAGCAGAGCACTGTCTCCAGACTGATGCGTATCAACCTGGATGGAATAGCTCTCAATGACTACAACCCAACTAAAAGTATTGTGAACTAGTTGAATGCGGGGAAGGGAAGCAGGCACACAAGAGGGCATGTGTGTCCAGATCCGAGGAAACGGACAATGCATAGTGATACTACTAGCCCAGATAATGAGCCAGCGGTAGCGGGAACAAGTGTTGACTGAATTAAAAATCCCACTAGGTTCGAGTCTGCACAACGGTTAGCTCTCGATCTGTGACTGAAGATTACTGAATGTCTGATCAGTTATCGTAACCCCGTGACTAAGCTCAGACATGATGTAGCTAATTGATATGATTGAGAGTTGGATACTCAGTTTGAGATATGTGCAAGGCTATACACCAATGTTGTGACCAAAACGGTTACCTGAATGTGTCGTGTAATAATAATTGTATGATGCGTGCATTACTACTTGTATCCTCAACAGGCGAGTTGATTACAAGTCATAATTTTGTTTCTGAATAAAAATGTGTATAAACCACACGAATATAAACCATGCTAGTTTGTGTACCTTGATCAAAATTCTAAATACATGTAGTGACATAATTGCACTTATTAATAAATTAAAGGGCAATTCTGACGATTTTTATATTTTCCTAAAACACATGGGACGAGTGGTGGTCCAATCTGGACGAGTTGAACTGTGGCATCACTCGCCCAGTAGGACGAGTAAGAAATTAAAAATGTGTCAAGGCCCTGGTGGAAGCTGTGATAGCGCAGTGGTAACGAGTTCACGTCAGGTGCGATAGGCCTGGAGTTCGAGCCTCGCTGGAGCCGTCACGATTGAGCCCTTTGGCAGGGCGTTTACCTTCCACATGCCTCTTCTCTCTCTCTCTCTCTCTCTCTCTCTCTCTCTCTCTCTCTCTCTCTCTCTCTCTCTCTCTCGCTATCTCTCTCTCTCTCCTCTCTCTCTCTCTCTCTCCTTGTGGCGATGGATTCCATCAGAATGGGGTTTCGAGAGTGATTAATATAAGTTATACGAACTTGTTTCGCAATTGAGAGCTAAAATAAATGTGTATAACCTATCTAATACAGGACATTAAAAGCAATTATCGTAAGACTGTGTGTACTTTATTTACATGTACATATTCACTGGCAATCCAAATCCACGTATAGTAATATACTATATGGGAACCCTAGTTAGCTTGTAAGGACATGTTTGTTCTAGTTTTCGTACTATGCATTTTTCAAAAATGATAAAATGTATTCCATACGTGTACTGTTCTCGTTTTGTATTGACCGACTATATTATTTACTGATTGCGGGCCATATAAATTACATCAACAAAGGATCCTTCCTATACACAGACGGATCGGTAGTCTAGTAGTTAACATGCTGGACTGGTAATCCAGGTTCGATCCAGCGTCTGACCATGATAACATTAAGTCTTTCAGATGGGACTCTATAGTTTATACCGAGGTCTATTGTCGGTGCTTTATACCGTACACGTAAAAGAACTAATGGAGACTCTGGAATGGGTCTGTATGATTGCACTATCCTCAAAAAATCTAAAATAACTAATATATGGGCAACCGGTAGCGACGATGAATAAACACACACTCCTTCCTATACGAACACCAGGTTATCATGGTTGAACATATATGTAAGTTCCAACAACATTCGCCTAATATATAAACCGAAAATGAAAGTAGCCTTTTTTATCTTTTAGAAAATAATGCAAGTATATATATGTAACATGGGGGTTCTGGCTCAATTCACGAGCCAACGCTCGTGAATCGATCCAGAAACCCCCCATGTTACATATATATGAACTTTTGAGGGTTCTGGCTCACTCTGTACCACCCTGAGGGTTCTGGACCACTTAATAAAAAATCCTGAACTAGCAAACAATAAAAATAGTAACAATAAAAATATCTTATTTAAAAATAATATTATATAATAAAAAACAATGACAAACATCTCAACAGCCCTCTTCGATGAACTACTTGAAGAACAAACTACTAACATTAGCAAATGGGTAGATTTGCCACAAGATAAAATATTCACAGTCAAAGATACAAGAATGATAGACACAGAATATGGTGAAGCACTTGTATTGAAACTATCAGATGACACAGAATTATGGGCTCCTGGACATATGATTAAAAAAATGAGACCAGATGTATATCCATTTCATTTTAGATCTACCGGATTGAAGCAGTGTAAAAAGAATAAAAAAAATAAGTATCATTCGTTTGATATAGTGTATCCAAGGTGTTGATTTTTTTTTTCATAAAACTATATTCCCCAATCTCAAACATTCTGGCAGTTAGCCAGCCAAGGACAGGCCTGTCCCTGAGTCATCTCCCGATATGAGTATGTGATTTTTAATGATAACATCAGTAGATAACATTAAACTGATAATAAGTACAATGTAGTAAAAATGATTCTATTCAGAATATGCTGGTGGAGTTGCATACTCATTAACATATACAAACTTATTAAACAAAATTATGTGTCTTTTATTTTTTTTTGAATTGCACTTAATGCCTGTGCCTTTCCTTCTTCTATTAACTTCTTCCTTTCTACCTCACTCATTCCTGTCTGTTTTAAGCGCGCCTTATCTTTGAGATCATTATATCTCTCTAGTTCATCCAGAACCATCGTAAATTCTTGTTCTGATATTTGACCATCATTCAATGCCTTTGAAATCAAATCCTTCACGCTGTTTAACTTGCTCTCTGCAATCACCTTAATTTCATAATGCTTCTCAGCTTTTGAATGCAGTCGTCTTCTAATAAACTTGACACACACCCCTGTTATACCACAAACCATTGCAGCTATTTCCAGAGGCAACATTAATGGTATCGCCAAGCCAATGCCACCCATAATCACACTCACAGAAATGAGAGTTGTATCAACTCCATCTGTAATATTTATACTCCGTTTATATTTCTTATACAATGACTGCCTAATGTCTCGTTCTTTAATTAGCGTCTGCTCTATCTCAGATATTTTCTGTAATCTATACCCATCTGGTAATTCCGGATACAGAGGTGCTGTTGGTTGCTTCATGTTTTATTGTAAAACATTTTAAAAAAATTAAAACAATTCAATCAACAAAGCTACAACACTAGCAGTGGTCTCCTTAGAGCTAGCCGTCGACATGAAGTTAATAACTGATCCAGCCTCAACATAGTAAGGGCTATCAAAATGTTTAAAAACAGATTGATCACCCTTAGGTATAGAAACGCCATAAGATGTATCAACACCGTTGACGGAAATGTTAACAGCTGCACTACCCGAACTAACCTGTGGTGCCGTTAGTGAGATCATAGTAATATTACCAGATCTCATCATCGTATATCCTGAATTCTTATCTGTTGCTCCGTTCCCAAAAGACCATTCAAATCTTCCCTTTGTTAAAAACCCAGATTCTTCTGCCCAAACAGTTATTACAACAGGTTTTGGTGCAGGTACAGATGGACCAAATATACTCATTTTTTTTATGCATAACAAATTAAATAAATTCCAGCACAACAGAAATCTGTAACCCATGATTGTCAAGGGTATTGTTATTCTGATCTGTAACTCTAACTTCCAATTCAGAAATAGTACCATCAGCAAGACGTCTGAACTGTGGATTCTGATAACATATGTTAACAATATGCCCAAATAACTTATCCTCTATTGGAACAACTGCAATCAGATCACTCGGGGCTCCATCATAAAAGTTATTTTCTGTGTTTACCTGATTCAAATGAACATGCAAGGCGCGCATAGGAGCAAAGTCTATTGACTTGGCAGCAATATGTGTCCCGGGGCTATAGTAGCCCTTAGCTGTGAAACCAAGCATTGTCTTCAATCCATCAGATAGAAGAACCTTGTAATCAGGAGGAATGGTCATTGTTATAACACCGTTTGACATATTACAATACATTTTCACACCTGTATGAATTAGAATAGATTTTAATTCATCAAATCCATACAAACCCGGCTGAAGTATGAATTCAACAGGAGGCTTGTTTCCAATCTTCCAACGCACATACTCATGTGTAATGTTGTACCACCCGACAATATATGTAATAGAGCGTAGACCAACTTTAATGTCAGATTTACTATTATCTATGTACTGCTGAAGTGGAACTATTTTATTAGTATTTGAAATTATATGTTGCATTTTAAAAATCTATGGTAAAAAAAGAATTTAAATATAATCCGACTGCCGGCTATCCTCATTCAAGTGTCTATAACAACAAACATATAGACATTATAAACCAGGAAATAGCTGTCACATCTAATGATAAACAATTCAAGATTGCTTTCATTGATATATTTGAAAAATACGTAATGCCTTATGTCAATCAACCTGCCATTGTATCACGGTGGGACACAGATTTAATGGACTTCTGGCAGAATCAGCTTAACTTTGCAATATGGTGTGCAACAACAGGCTGTGGTGTGGATTATGAAAATCATCTAAAAGAAAAAGGTCTACTAGGTTCATTCTTCAAGTTTCATGTTTACTACCAAACAAGAAGAATATTATTTGAGATGGTATCAGCACTTCCACAAAACAAAACATGGAATGCATTTAAGAACACATACAACAGACAAGCATATGAAAGAATATGCAGTGAATTCAATGTAGACAGAAATGCTGACTGGCGTATTCCTGGTAAGAATCATGGATTTGGCAGGCCCTATGAGAAGTGGCCTAATGCAGCAGGTAATCGTGTAGCGAATATGGGTACTATACCACCCAATTACATATTTGCAAGTTTCTCACCTAGAGGTAAGTGGGATATTCTGTGGATAAAACAATTCCCTGGTGATGTTCATCAATCGTGGTCTACTCTTATTCTAGATAAATCCAATGGCTTTACAAAAGCAGGAGTTGAACGAATAAATGACAGTATCAGAACTTATTGTTGGGCTATTCTTGGGGCACAATCTCAAACAAGAACGAATATCATTGGTACTGGAACTGCTTTTGATGCTCAAAAACAGTTTCTTGCAAATGTGGAAGATGCTATTAACAGTCCAGTAGACTTACCAAGTCAAATATCTAGATATGAAAACGTATTAAAATATGCAAGAAGTAAAGTAGACTTTGTATTTGGCACAGGTCTGTACATGTCACCAAGTAACATGGAACTTGAGATAGCTGTCAGCATCAAAGGATACAACAACAATATAATCATTGCAACACCACAACAAGCAATAGGTCTTAACAATGATGTCAATCTGGAACCTGTGCCTCCTAAAATCATTCATAAAGTGATAGGAACCCTTACAACACCTCCTAAAATCACTGCTCCTAAAATCACTGCTCTACCTCCTGCAGATAAAACCTTGCCGATGAATAACCCTGTAAATCTACCTCCTAAAACCTTGCCGATGAATAAACCTGCAGATAAGGTTGTATCATCACTAACGCATAGCGAAAAAAAGACAGCCATCATCTTTGGTTCAATGATGATTGGTATAATAGCATTTGCTGCTTATAAATTCACTTAACATACTTCACTGCTGCTGCATACAAAAGTCCTGCAACAACAACAATCAATCCCCATGTATTACTAGCAAACCAATTAATTACTTTACCTGTAGCTGAAAGCAACCATGACACAATACTCCCAATAACACCTGGTAATGCCAAAGCAGCTTTACCTGCTAAAGATGCAAGTAGCTTGCCTAAGTTATTGAGTTGTTTTTTAATCCAACTTTTACTGTTAGCACCACTAGCACTACTACCCCCAACAACTGTCGCAGGAATAAATGCTTCAACTAATACCCCAATCAACAAACCAAGTGCAGTCAAAATACTAGCAATGGTAATCCCCTGTTCTTTAAACAAAGTTCTTAACTTCTCTCCTATAGTAGTATCACCATCGAGAACACGCGTGATGGTTTCACGTATTCTGTTAATCTGCCCTCTCAATGCATCTTTATTCGCAGATGCAGCTTCTAATCTTGCTTCTCTTTCACTACGTAAATCTTTCAAATATGTACTCATTGTTTTCTGTGTTTCCTCATCTTGACCACCCACAGCTATATCACCATTTTGTTGCTTAATAGATTTATCTATCTCAGTCAGTTTTGCAAGATTATTTGTAAGCTCCCCTCTGGTTCGTTGTAGTGCTTTATCAAGACCTTCTAGTTCACGTAGATCATATCCATCTGTTTGACTTCCAGTGGTTTCCTTATGGAGTTCATTATGTAATCTATCTAATATAGTTTCATTATGATTTGCAGTGTCTACAACTCTTTTAACCTCAGTAGTGCTAGACAAATCCTGCATAGGAATCTGTTCTAAGCTCATTTCTGCTGTATTCAAGGCCTTTGTCACAGCCCTTAATTTAGATTTATACCCATCCAATCCCAGATTTGTTCGAATAGCATGAGTTCCTCCTTTACCATACTTTTGAGCTAATGTATCAAGAGACACAAATGACAGTTTACCTCTTGATGTTGTCATGGTGATATCTTTACCGTCCACTTTCCAGTGCAAAACACTACCATTATCCTCTAACTTAAACTGTTCCATATTAACCTCACGAGTAGGTTCTAATCCGTATTTATCCTTTATAAAGCTATAAAATTTCTCAGTATATTGTTTAATCCTAATCAAAGGCTTTTCCAGCTCACTACGCATTTCACCAATCTCTTTCGTGCTTCCAGGTATTTCTGGCAATATCGTATCACCTTCATTATCGTCATGATCAAAATCCATTCCACCTTCAGCCATTTATTTAATAAAAACAAATAAAATCCTCCTCTTTTAAAAATAATGTTATCAGCATACGGATACAAACTCGATCCTTATAGGAAACTTAGAGAACCACGTGGTGTTAAAGGTATTCGTCAATCGATTGTTATAACCAACAACCCTAGTACTATTGATCAGAATCAACAGCTTCTAGTGAGATTCCCCAATCTCAGCAACACAGATGTTATTGTGCCAAGGTCTGCAAGATTGGCTTTTGAACTGACTATTGATAGCAAGGATGCTAATGCAACACTGTTTCAAAACGTTGGGAGAACGATAGTGAAGAAGACAACGATAAAGATAAGTGGGAATGAAGTCATGTCAATCGATGATAGTGATATATTTCACTGTTATACAGATTTGTGGAAATCTCCTTCTGAAAGAATAAACATGGCTTACCAAGGTGTTGGTGAACCAAACATGATTAAACATAGAGTCGGGGCTGGAGATGCTACATCTGATGATGGAGATAAAGCTGTTGCATTGGCATATGGTAATCGATTCTTCATTCCACTAGATTTTGAATTACTAGAAACAGATATGCCATTTTACCAAGCAGGTCTGGGTGATAGGCTTGAATATGAATTGACATTCAATGACTATGGTAAAGTGATAAAATCTACTGATAAAGATTCAAAATATGTAATAAGTAATATATGCCTTGAAATAGATACAGTCTCCAATGAAACACTGGCACGACAAATAAATGATAATTATAGCAACCACACTACGATATTATACGACAGAATACTGAGACATAGAAAAATCACTAAAGACAAATCTGATACTTTATGGAATATAAACGTTAATGTACCAGCCCGTAGTATGAAAGGTATTCTAATGGTGTTTGAAGACCCAGACAGAGAAAGCAGTGAAGAGTACTATAATCCTGGAATAGAGAAAGTGGAGCTTACAATAGAAGGTGTGCCTAACCAGCTTTATAGTCAAGGTATGCGTGCTTATCAACAATGGGATGAAATAAACAAGTTCTTTGCTTTGACATCTAAACGGAATAAAGAAACAGATAAAATACTGCACGACATTACACTAAGTAACGTTAATGTGGAAAAATATATATCATCCAACTATGCATTGTGGTTAGATCTACGATCCACGGATGATAACTCCCTTCACCGAACCGGAAGAACGATACAAAATGCCAGTGAAGGAATAACTATCCAAATCAGTAAGAAAGCAAATACTGCAGATCCAATAAATGTTTATCTCTATATAATACAAGATGCACAAATTAACTTCCAAGATGGACGATTCAAAGAAGCTCTCTATTAATTACCCAAAATACCCACATTGTGCTGTGATATGTGGTCAAACTGGGTGTGGTAAGACAGAGTATGTACTTGATTTATTAGAAGATGAATATCAAGGTGTATTTAGAAATATAATTATATTATGCCCAACCATAGCATGGAATAAAGCATACAAAAACAGGTCATGGATTGGTGATGTGAAACATCCGAGAGACAAAAAAATAAAGATCGTTAACCCAGTTTCCTCTGATGGGACTGAAAAGCTACAGGAGCTATTGAGGGTCTTTTTTAATCAATATGCTGGTACACCTACCCTCTACATTATTGATGATTGCTCTGCAACGAAGGAGCTTACGAAGAAACGAGACATGCTGTCTGAACTTGCCTTCTCAGGTAGGCACGCAGAACAGTCTGTCTGGGTATTAACACAAAGATATAATTCTGTGTTAAAAGATTTGAGAGACCAAACAAAGTGGCTTTGTATGTTTTATATGAAAGATAGAGACAGTTATGAGATGTGTTTACGTGAAAACGATGTTATTCCGTGTGATGAAAGAAGTGTAATAAGGAAAAATCTGGCAAAGACAAAACATGTAAAATTAGTACTAAGAACAGACCAGCCCACTGGGTATTGGTTGATTTTATGATGGTCATCATGAGTAATGCTTGAGTAATACTGAGTAATGCTTGAGTAATACAACAACATTACTGAAATCCTTGATAAGCATCATGTTTTTTTTATGGTTATATTTCAGTATTGTTGAGTAATGCAATTGAGTAATACTGAAACACAAGTAATGCTTGAGTAAATACAATTTCTTCTACTAAAAATGCTACTTGATTTATTAAACGCAACAGCAGCTGTTGTTAATATTACTTTTGGATGTGTGTTTGTGGTTTATTTCTTGAAAATAAAAAAAAATATACAAAGAATAAAAATGGAAGTTGAAGAACTGTTGCAAAACGATGATGTAAAAAGAGAACGATTATCTGCTATAATTGCAGGAGGGAATAGCACCCAATATCTAGGGCATCAATACCAATTAACAGACATGGATAGCATGTCTACAGAAACTATTAACAAACTTTACTGTATATATGAGGCGCGTCTTGGTGCAAGTATGACTAAAACACTAGGCAACTCATTTATTAGTCTTTATGTCATGGGGGTAGCTAAGTATTTTAATGTGATAGATCCACCAAAACTAATCAATGATTTAGAGGAGGACCCGTTTGTGAATCATGCTTTGACAAGCACATGTTGTGAGTTGTATTATAGATATGGTACGTATTTAGCTCCCTTCACTACAATGTTAACCACAGTTAGGCATATTGATTTAAAAAAAAATATAGACATCAACAAAAATGGAGGAGACGACGAAACCAGTTAAAAACCCAAAACGTGTAGCAGCAGGTATAAAAGCAGCTGTAGCAAGGAAAACTAAACTCCTTATGCAAATTACATCTGATGATGATATCCAAACACATATCAACATCTGATGATAAACATGTTGACACCTATACCAATCTATTAACGCAACACAAAATCATAATTGGTAGTGCTGTTTTAGCTGTTATTGCAACCATATTTATGTGGAGAACCAAACCAAATGCTAAACCTGATGATGAACAGCCTACCTCCCATAGAATAGATCCTTTTGAATTTAATTAAAATCTATTTTTTTTAATTCATAAACAAAAATGACGACCATCGATAGTAAACATATAGTTAACATGGCGTATCATGCAGGTGTTGAATCTATTCTTACAATAGGTTATTCACAGCTTACAAAGAAAATACTTAAAATGCAAACTCCTAAAGTAGATTTTAATATGGGTGATATAGGGTTGCTGACAGTTGATATTCTATTGGCAATGTATACACGTGATGTACTAGTTAAGCAAGGTATCATTCCTGCTGATATTATGAAGTAATTTTTTTTTCACCCTAAACAAATGGCGACAATAGCAATCATGGTAGGTGGTGCATTAGTGAATGCATTGGCGTTCAGTGGTTCGAATTATTTATTCTCACATATGTCTGGGGATGATAGGAAACGACATGATAAAGCTATTGAAGATCTTCAAGCTGCACAAGCTGCATGGAGTAAAAAAAGAGCTGAACGGTTAGATTATTTGAATTCAAGGATGACTAAGGAAATGCATGCAAAACAAACTTTTGATGATGTTGATGAGGCTATGAGTCAGTATTATTCATTGACTGGAAAGAGACTTGCATCATTACCTGAACCTACACTTAATGATTTTTACACACCATCACCGGAGCAGAAGAATAGAGAGTTGTTATTTGTGGGTTTAGGTATGGTAGCTACTGGTGTTCTGGCATATAAAATGTTATAATCACAATAAAAAAAAATGGAAAAGATATATTACAGTCCAAAGGGATTCTGGAGAGGTGTGTCTGCAGTTAAAAAATTAGCAAAAGAAGCAAAGGTCAGTGATAAACAAGCATTGGAGTTTTTAAAGAAGCAAGCAGTATGGCAGATATACTTACCTGCACCAAAGAAAATAGTTAGACCAAGGTTTGAAGTTTATGGTAAGAATGAAGTGCATCAAGCTGATTTATTATTTTTACCACATGATGGTGTCGGACGCAAGACATATAAATATGCTTTAACTGTTGTTGATATTGCAAGTAGGTATAAAGAAGCAGAACCGGTAACTTCCAAGGACAGCAAAGAAATTGCACAGGCATTTGATAAAATATATAAGAGAAAACTAGCATATCCGAAACTATTACAAGTAGATCCTGGGAGGGAGTTTATGGATGCAGTATCACAGTTGATGGAGAAGCACAAAGTTAAGATAAGAAGAGGAAGAACAGACATTCACAGAGACCAAGCTATTGTAGAGAGATTCAACAGGACACTGGCTGAAAGACTGTTTGGATATCAGTATGCTAAGGAAATGGAAAATCCAAGCAAACGTAATAGAGAATGGGTAAAGAGATTACCTAGTGTAATTGCAGTACTAAATTCAGAGACGAAAAAACCTCCACCTGTTATAACAAGAACTGTTGACACAGCTATTTGTCCAAATGCCAGTGTTAGATATTTATATCAACCAGGGGAACAAGAAGGTGGTAAACGCAGAGCTACAGATCCAGTATGGAGTGTGGATATTCATAAGATTAATTATCATATTATAACGCAAGGCATCAGAGTTTATTATTTGAAAACACCAGCTCCACAGAGAGGGTTTGTTAAAAAAGAATTACTTATTGTTCCTGCTGATACCCTAACGCGTATGTTGTGATTCCATCAGATGATATATATCTTTTTGTGTCTAATGGTGAGAGTGTTTTCTTACTAACTGTTAGACCATATATTTGATGTTTTTGTGAACGCAGCATATTCATTTCATGTGTGTATGTTTTTTTATTGAATAATGCATCTTTGTAGTTTTCAAAGTTTATATGTTTTTGTATTACATATTTTTTTACACCTTTTGCTTTTTTAATGATTTGTTCATCTGCTCTCATTATAGCATACAACTTTGGTCTTAATCCTATGTATTCTACTATCGGAATACCAGCACATTCATCTTTCATTTTTCCTATAACCTTTTTGTTTGTTGTATCATGTAATGGATGGACTATGGGATAATCAGATAGATCATATTCATCTTTCATTTTTGACATATCATCATACACATCTTCTGTCTTAATGTCAACAAGTAATGAATCTGTATCAGTATACAGCATGGTGCAGTTCTTACCGTACTTCTTTTTCAATGTATTATAATACCAGTCATACATCAGATGCTTTGATAAATCTAATACACACATTCCAACATAGATTGGTTTGTTTAGTTTTAGTTTGTTTTTTTTTACATGAATTGCTGATAAATCATCAGAGAATTTAACTCTTCTATTGAAATTGGGTTTAGCAATAATCTTGCGCAGCCTTTCATTTTCAGTTCCATCAGTCTTGACAATCTTTATGTCAATCCTTTTACGAATGTTTTCCATTGTTTTACCAAATACAGAGTTGTTCATTAACTTATAGAAGTCTTTCTCAAACGTTGTTTTAGCTTTTGTACGGAAATCTGTGTTTAACCTGATATATGGTTCCATCCATGGTTTCTGATCAAACTCCAAAATACGGTGTATTTTTGTTATTTTCATACCAAGATCCCTATAAAGCCTTAATATTTTGTAATGCACAATATAATTTTTCTTATTCATTAGATTTGGAACGAGTTTTTGATGTATCATATCACCTTCCATCAAGTCTGTCTGATATTTAGATAGCCATTCTTTTTTTACTGTTAATTTTTCTGGCGCAAGAGGATAATCATTATGATATTCATGTAAGTGTGCTGGATATTCTAAATCTACTTCAAATATCCGACCCTTGCCTTTTGGTATACGTCCTGCACCTGCTTCTAACCATTTGAAATTACCATAAGGAAGAGGTTGACTCATTGCATGACCGTATAGATTATTTGCATCATAATACATGATGTGATTGGTTTCTTTGCTAGAATCATAACCAGTAACATTAGGATTATTTGCTTTAGCATGTCTTTTGGATACCATACTTATACCACCACGCATTCCTCTTTCTATGAATAAATGCATATCAGGGTCTGATAGTAATTCTAGGTTTATTTTGGAATGTTTTAAAAGAGCATCCCAAGATAGACCTGGAGCTGTATAATAATGTAGTGGATCAAGCTTATATGCATTCATACAGGTTTTACGAAATGTCTGAAACACATCTGACAGGAGAAGAACATCTGTTTTTAGATACAAGTCATGATAGTCTCCTAATGTTTTGCAACCAAATTCTTTCCATACTTTTTGAGCATGCTCATAATCTTCTAGTGAGATAGTTGAATCAGATAAACTGCTATAGAACTTATCAATGTTTCATCAAATCTTTCAAAACTATCCATGTATTCATAGGGGTATATACCTTTTTTAGACACTAATTCTGTTTGATCTCCAAATTCTTTTTTGATATTAGTGAAAACACCTGTTGCTTGCGCTAGTTTGTCTAAAGATGAAGCCATGAACATGAAGCTGTCCAAGAATTTAAGTTGACCAATGCTGAATGATATGTATTTTTCTGCATTGTTTGGAATAACTGAAATGTTACCTTTTACTTCAGCTATCTTTTGCATGATAAGATGACTGTCATATCCTCTTAGATTATGGAATACAACAGGGATTTTAGTTTTATGTGGATTTAGTCTCAGTTTAAGATTGCAGGATTTATGTGCAGCACCTCTGTATTTGCCAGTTAAATGACAGTGATCTTTTACTGTATCTTTTTTTGGTATACCATCACATATCCAGCAATGTGTTGCAGTATTGTGTTCATCTTCACTTGACATTATTATTGGTTTTGGATATTTGAACTTATTGTTGATGGTAGATAATTCACATTCTAGATTATTAAGAAATATTTCTACAGCTTCTTCACCTCTGTAAATTACTGGTTTGTCTGCTTTACCATCATAGCGAACAACTTGATATCCAAATCCACATGCTTTATGGATGCTTTTGATTTCAGATTTATTTCCTGCTTTTATTGTTTGAGGGACTATTATGCTTTCAAAATCAGCATAAATCACATATGGGACAGGCATTTGATTTTTATGATTTTTGAATTTGATAAATGTTCCTTTTTCAGGCACTTCTATTGTTAGGGGGGATTTATTGATGCTTTCACAATCCTGTCTATGTTTTATGAGTAGATCTTCTTTTGTGAACCCATAGAGGCAGCGATCGCAGAAGTGTGTTTTGTGTTCATGTTTATTTTGATTATGCAAGAGACGATCAAGACTTTTAATCCAGCAATAGTGGTATTTTGTTATTTGTGGTGTTTTTTTATCATCACTAGGATCATCATCTTTACATATTAGTAGTAAGTTAATTCTAGGGATCTCTTTTGGTCTATCTGATATGTAGTATGGGAAGATTGAAAGTGCTTTTTTTTTCTCTGTCAAAGAATAGCCATAAACATTAATTCCATAAGCTGGATACTTTTTTTCTATTATTGGTATATCTGATATTGGACAAGGGAAGTTAACAACACCTTTAAGATTATAGTATTTTTCAGTATAACTTGATAACCGATCTGAATGTGTTTTAGCAGGATAGATAGCAGAATTAAGTGCGACTTCTATACAATCATTACCTTTGTTTTTTACGTTGATTATAGCTTTTTTTAATGCTAATTGTTCAGGTAATTCAATATATGAACCACCTTTAAGAGGAACATACTTTGCAAAATTAAGGTACATATCACCACATCTATCTATTTCCAATCCTGATGCTGTATTTGTGAATGTTTCAATGAACACATCAAGTTTAGCATCTATTTCTGAATAGAATTCATTTACTTTACTTACATCAAGAAGGGTATATTGGTCACTGTTGAATACTGCTGTTACTGTCTTTCGTGTATTACCATCATCTTTGAACATCTCTATTATCATGGCTATTTGAAATTTGAAGGATTTGTATTCTTTGAATTGTTTAGTTATTTGTTCTATCATTATTTTACGTTTATCTTCAAGAAGGATATGGGGGTCTTTATAACTGTCACCTGATAATTTGTATGCTTCAAAATAATCACATTTAGGTTTATCTACTAACATTAATTCAGATGATATAATATCATCATTAATAGGGTGTTTTTTACGCTTTTTCTTTTCCCTACGTCTTTTACGCAGATTATCTAATGCACTCCCTGTTTGGGAATCTATAATCTTTCTTAATTGTTCGTCGTCAATTACACCATCATGGTGTAGTTTCATAGTATATTCAATCGTTGTCATTTTCATTACTTTTATTTTCTTTTTAATATAAATACATAATAATAAAAATATGAAATGCCAATTCCTAAGAATCGGTAATCATAAACCATGTGAAAGAGAGCCAACAAAGAGATCTGTTTGCTGTAAAATACATAATTATCTTAACAAAAAAAGTAAAGTAGTGCTGTGTATTAAATGTAATAAAGGAACAACAGCAAAATATCATATATGTGCTGCGTGTGGAGCAAATATGATAAATACACGACATAGATATTTTTTCATTACGGAGTGTTTGAGGTTGGGGAATATAGTTTTATGGAAAAAAAAATCAACACCTTGGATACACTATATCAAACGAATGATACTTATTTTTTTTATTCTTTTTACATGGCTTCAATCCAAGAGATCTAAAATGAAATGGAAATACATCTGGTCTCATTTTTTTTATCATATGTCCAGGAGCCCATAATTCTGTGTCATCTGATAGTTTCAATACAAGTGCTTCACCGTATTCTGTGTCTATCATTCTTGTATCTTTGACTGTGAATATTTTGTTTTGAGGTAGATCTGACCATTTGTTGATATCAGTAGTTTGTTCTTCAAGTAGTTCATTGAAGAGGGCTGTTGAGATGTTTGTCATTGTTTTTTATTACTTATATTTTTTCTTAAATAGGATTTTTTTTTGTTACTATTTATATTGTTCACTAGTGATTAGTTCAGATTTATAGATATATTGGATTTTGGTCCAGAACCGGCAAGAGGAAAAAATACATGTGTTGGTTGGTCCAGAACCGGTAAGAGGTGTTGGTCCAGAACCGGCAAATTCATATATATACAAAGTGCCGGTTCTGGATCGATTCAGGAACGATAGTGAGTGAATTGGTCCAGAACCGGCACTTTGTATATATCTGTCATACAAACACAATGTCAAACTAACACACTGTCATACAAACACAATGTCATGCAAACACAATGCCAAACTAACACACTGTCATACAAACACACTGTCATACAAACACAATGTCAAACTAACACACTGTCATACAAACACAATGTCATACAAACACAATGTCATACAAACACAATGTCATACAAACACAATGTCATACAAACACAATGTCAAACTAACACAATAGCATACAAGCACACTGCCATACAAATACACTGTCATACAAACACAATGTCATACAAACACAATGTCATACAAACACAATGTCATACAAACACAATGTCATACAAGTACAATGCTTTTAATATATTTTTTGTTTCGTCAACAGAGATAAAGATATCAGTGAGATTGCCAGATACCTATACCGACAGATCTGCCGTAAATACACGTTTGAACGCTTTACGGTAAGCCAAGTCATGATATTTAAAACTTTTATTTGACGGTTTGAAGCAATGGTCAACTTCACTCTCAACGTTAGAAACCGAGTCTATTGATTGGTAGATTGGACAAATAGTGGAGTAGTGTGTCTGTAAACATGTACTAGCGATGTGGTAGGTTGAAATTAAGACACTCAAATCAACCATTCAGAAAGCTTGAGGAAAATCTGGGACCACCGTGGTCAGACAGTTATGGTATTTGCTAGGCTGGGACCTCCGTGGTCGGACAGTTATGGTATTTGCTAGGCTGGGACCTCCGTGGTCGGACAGTTATGGTATTTGCTAGGCTGGGACCTCCGTGGTCGGGCTGTTATGGTATTTGCTAGGCTGGGACCTCTGTGGTCGGGCGGTTATGGTATTGTCCGGGATGGGATCTCCGTGGTCGGGCGGTTGTGGTATTTGCCGGACTATGACCTCCGTGGTCGGGCGGTTATGGTATTGTCCGGGATGGGATCTCCGTGGCCGGGCGGTTGTGGTATTTGCCGGACTATGACCTCCGTTGTCGGGCGGTTATGGTATTGTCCGGGATGGGATCTCCGTGGTCGGGCGGTTATGGTATTTGCCGGACTATGACCGCCGTTGTCGGGCGGTTATGGTATTTTCCTGGCTGGGTCCTCCGTGGTCGGGCGGTTATGGTATTTTCCTGGCTGGGACCTCCATGGTCGGGCGGTTATGGTATGTGCCGGGCTGTGACTCCCGTGGTCGGGCGGTTATGGTATTTTCCTGGCTGGGTCCTTCGTGGTCGGGCGGTTATGGTATTTGCCGGGCTGTGACCCCCGTGGTCGGGCGGTTATGGTATTTTCCTGGCTGGGTCCTCCGTGGTCGGGCGGTTATGGTATTTGCCGGGCTGTGACCTCCGTGACCAGGTGTTTATGGTCATTGTCGGACTATGACCTACGTGACCAGGTGTTTATGGTCGTTGTCGGACTATGACCTCCGTGGCCAGGTGTTTATGGTCGTTGTCGGACTATGACCTCCGTGGCCAGGTGTTTATGGTCGTTGTCGGACTATGACCTCCGTGGCCAGGTGTTTACGGTCGTTGTCGGACTATGACCTCCGTGACCAGGTGTTTATGGTCGTTGTCGGACTATGACCTCCGTGGCCAGGTGTTTAAGGTCGTTGTCGGACTATGACCTCCGTGACCAGGTGTTTAAGGTCGTTGTCGGACTATGACCTCCGTGACCAGGTGTTTATGGTCGTTGTCGGACTATGACCTCCGTGGCCAGGTGTTTAAGGTCGTTGTCGGACTATGACCTCAGTGACCAGGTGTTTATGGTCGTTGTCGGGATTGGCTAACAGTTTCCGGTAAATCCTACTCTCACTATTTGTTTCGCCTACTTAACAGAAAAACATTATCATTTCTCAAAATTGTCACAAAGTTATGGTTTTGAACCTTCGCATACACATCCAAGGAATAATTATCTACACCCACAGTATGTCCCCACCTCAAAGAATGGCCTCGATCACAAATTAGTTATGCTTAAAAACACACTCAAGCATAAACATTTCTCAAAACAATTAAAGTTATTGCTTTAATCGACAACGGTATATATAACATTCATTTAAGCGACAGCGGTATATAACTGTCCTTTAAGCGGCAGCGGTATATAACTGTCCTTTAAGCGGCAGCGGTATATAACCGTCCTTTAAGCGACAGCGGTATATAACTGTCCTTTAAGCGACAGCGGTATATAACTGTCCTTTAAGCGACAGCGGTATATAACTGTCCTTTAAGCGGCAGCGGTATATAACCGTCCTTTAAGCGACAGCGGTATATAACTGTCCTTTAAGCGACAGCGGTATATAACTGTCCTTTAAGCGACAGCGGTATATAACTGTCCTTTAAGCGGCAGCGGTATATAACCGTCCTTTAAGCGACAGCGGTATATAACTGTCCTTTAAGCGACAGCGGTATATAACTGTCCTTTAAGCGACAGCGGTATATAACTGTCCTTTAAGCGGCAGCGGTATATAACCGTCCTTTAAGCGACAGCGGTATATAACTGTCCTTTAAGCGACAGCGGTATATAACTGTCCTTTAAGCGACAGCGGTATATAACTGTCCTTTAAGCGGCAGCGGTATATAACCGTCCTTTAAGCGACAGCGGTATATAACTGTCCTTTAAGCGACAGCGGGTATATAACTGTCCTTTAAGCGACAGCGGTATATAACTGTCCTTTAAGCGACAGCGGTATATATAACATTCACTTAAGCGACAGCGGTATATAACTGTCCTTTAAGCGACAGCGGTGTATAGCTGTCCTTTAAGCGACAGCGGTATATATCTGTCCTTTAAGCGACAGCGGTATATAACTGTCATTTAAGCGACAGCGGTATATAGCTGTCCTTTAATCGGCATCGGTATATAGCTGTCCTTTAAGCAACAGCGGTATATAGCTGTCCTTCAAACAGCAGCGGTATATAGCTGTCCTTTAATCGGCAGTTGTATATAGCTGTTCTTTAAATGGCAGCGATATATAGCTGTCCTTCAATCGACAGTTGTATATAGCTGTCCTTTAAATAGCAGCGGTATATAGTTGTCCTTTAAGCGACAGCGGTATATAGTTGTCCTTTAAATAGCAGCGTACATAGTTGTCCTTTAAGCGTCAGTGGTATATGGCTATCCTTTAAGCGACAGCGGTATATAGTTGTCCTTTAAATAGCAGCGTACATAGTTGTCCTTTAAGCGTCAGTGGTATATGGCTATCCTTTAAGCGACAGCGGTATATAGCTGTCCTTTAAATAGCAGCGGTATATAGTTGTCCTTTAAGCGTCAGTGGTATATAGCTATGTTTAAGCATCAGCGGTATATAGCTGTCGTTTAAGCATCAGCGGTATATAGCTGTCCTTTAAGCATCAGCGGTATATAGCTATGTTTAAGCATCAGCGGTATATAGCTGTCGTTTAAGCATCAGCGGTATATAGCTGTCCTTTAAGCATCAGCGGTATATAGCTATGTTTAAGCATCAGCGGTATATAGCTGTCGTTTAAGCATCAGCGGTATATAGCTGTCCTTTAAGCATCAGCGGTATATAGCTATGTTTAAGCATCAGCGGTATATAGCTGTCGTTTAAGCATCAGCGGTATATAGCTGTCCTTTAAGCATCAGCGGTATATAGCTATGTTTAAGCATCAGCGGTATATAGCTGTCGTTTAAGCATCAGCGGTATATAGCTGTCCTTTAAGCATCAGCGGTATATAGCTATGTTTAAGCATCAGCGGTATATAGCTGTCGTTTAAGCATCAGCGGTATATAGCTGTCCTTTAAGCATCAGCGGTATATAGCTATGTTTAAGCATCAGCGGTATATAGCTATGTTTAAGCATCAGCGGTATATAGCTATGTTTAAGCATCAGCGGTATATAGCTATGTTTAAGCATCAGCGGTATATAGCTATGTTTAAGCATCAGCGGTATATAGCTATGTTTAAGCATCAGCGGTCAGGGCCGTCGCTGGAGCTATTTTTATGATACGCACAGCCAAATATGCTTGTTTGTCGAGTGAGCATAGCGAGCGAGTACGCTAGGGGGGTCCAGGGGCATGCCCCCCCCCCCCTGAGATTTTTTGAAATGAAGCAATTTCCTGCATTCCAATGCATTTTGTAGCATACAATTGCAGGACTAAAGTTCTTACGACAATCCGTATACAGGTATAAATTAAGGCTAGATGTATAATATACATGATCTATCGCCCTTATCAATTAAAATAACACAAACTAAATTTCGACACATCATCACGGCGCCTATGTATCCCTACTACCCCCGGGGGTATTATAGAGTTTTCATTTTTTTTCATTTTCTGAGACCAATGATACGCACGTGCGTACTTGCGTATGCCCAGCGACGGGCCTGGCGGTATATAGCTATGTTTAAGCATCAGCGGTATATAGCTATCCTTTAAGCGACAACGGTATATACTACACCAGTGTTATAATTACAACACTATCTAATTTCAATCCATCTTATTTTCAGATTGAAGCTGAGCTACAATCATCCATGAGACCTGTGTCTATATCTAAGCACAATGATTTAGCCGAGAGAGTCCGCACCAACGAACAAACGGAGCGACTCATTCAGAAGACATGTCTTCTTACACAGAGACCAAAAGCTATGCACGGTACATAATTGAAATAATTAATAATACAAGATAATCATGATGAAAACTGTCTTTGTCTGAATCAACTATAGCACTTACATTGTCATCCTTTACCAATATCTGTGTCTGGATATAGCTCAACAATAGCAGTTACATTGTCATCCTTTACCAATATCTGTGTCTGGATATAGCTCAACAATAGCAGTTACATTGTCATCCTTTACCAATATCTGTGTCTGGATATATATCAACAATAGCAGTTACATTGTCATCCTTTACCAATATCTGTGTCTGGATATATATCAACTATAGCAGTTACATTGCCATCCTTTACCAATATCTGTGTCTGGATATATATCAACTATAGCAGTTACATTGCCATCCTTTACCAATATCTGTGTCTGGATATATATCAACTATAGCAGTTACATTGCCATCCTTTACCAATACCCGTGTCTGGAGATTTATCAACTATAGCAGTTACATTGCTAATACCCAGGTAATATAGTCACATTGCTAATACTTTTGTGGAGTTACAGCCCTTTGAAAATTCTTATAACACAAAGCTTGCCAGCGCTTCATCTCCAAAACCCCATGGTTGTTTTTATTAAACTTTATTAAAAACAAATTCCGTGTTTTGTCTCTTCTGAAAAGTTGCAAAAATGCAGGATCTGTTGCAAAAATGCAGGTTCTGTTGCAAAAATGCAGGTTATGTTGCAAACATGTAGGTTCTGTTGCAAAAATGCAGGTTCTGTTGCAAACATGCAGGTTCTGTTGCAAAAATGCAGGTTCTGTTGCAAAAATGCAGGTTCTACATTTCAAATGGAGATATTGATATTAATGTACTCCTTCAAATATTTAACTTTTCTTTGCACTGACATCATGTATTTCACTTCCATTGCTTTCTAGTTTTTAATACATGTATTATGAATATACTTCGAAATAAACTAATAACAATTGTGCTCAGTTGTATATTTTGTAAATTTCTGTTTCAGTGACAGGAAACATTGGCAAGATTGCTGGAGAGTTGGTGAAGTGTGATCCTAGCCTGATAACACGCGGTATTGAGACAAACAAGATGAGCAAGTTGCAGCCATTAAGTCTCAAAGAGCCAAATACACCAACAATGGAATCCAGTTCTCTCATTACGGTTAGTAAATAACTGTCACGTTGCAGATAATAAATTTGGATAAGATGTTGACCTCTCGGTAAATGTACAATCCAGACGCATGGCTTGATGTTTAAAGGATAGGCTAATGAAACGTATTGTCATTAGTATTCGCGACATTAGACAACGGCCCGTCAAGCTAACGTTTGATTAAATTAAGTTTAGTTTCTTTTTTGAAAAGAGTACGCAAAATATGGTAATACCAATTAATTCTCCTGAGATAGGCCTCACATTACATTACACCATCCTTAATACCAATTAATTCTCCTGAGGTAGGCCTCGGATTACATTACACCATCCTTAATACCAATTAATTCTCCTGAGGCAGGCCTCACATTACATTACACCATCCTTAATACCAATTAATTCTCCTGAGGCAGGCCTCACATTACATTACATCATCCTTAATACCGATTAATTCTCCTGTGGTAGACCTCACATTACACTCCTAGACCGTTGTTTATCTTTGAACAGATTACTGACTATGATCAGCTAGATGGCGTTGCAACCAGTGTGATGGTGGGGGAGATAACAATGGCCGGGACAATCACCAGCCAAACTGATGCGAGGGGAAATGCGCTCTTTGGAGGTAAAACAATAATACAAAGTTATCATGTTTGCATTTAATGCAATTGTCTCTAAGCTGATATTGCATAATCGATGTCTAACATAAAATTCACGTTCACTCGCTTGTGATTTCAACATGGTGTCGTAAAAATGACCTCGTGATAGCGCAGTGGTAGGGCTTTCGCTTCATGTGTGAACGGGCAGGAGTTCGTTCCCTGCTGGAGCCGTTATGATTGTACCATTAGGCAAGCAAGGCACGTTCCACATGTCTCTTCTCTCCGCTCCCTCGTGGCTGTGGATTTCATCAGGAATGGGGTCTAGGTTAGCTTAATACTATTTTGTTGCAATATATACAACAATACAAAGATTGACACACAAGTGAAAGCCAATGGGTTGGGTCACAAGTTCTATCAACATTAGTAATTGAAATTAAACAAAACAAGTTCAACTGAATTGTCGTAATTATATGTCACGTTTGTTCTAAATAAAAAAGAATAGTCATAGTACGCAGTACATGCATACATGCATAACCCCTCATATTGATGTACCCCTCCCCCTCAGCTGGCAATTTCAACCGAATCTAAGGTTCAGTTTCACCGACAACAGTTCAGCAAATATATAATTAAAAGAACTAGCATGGTTACAGAGTTGAAGTTGAACATGTGAACACGTTGAACATGTGTGCAATATATTAGTAGTTAAAACGTTTTGAATGCTTAATGAATTTCTGTACAGCTGTAATTATTAGTTTGTTATCGTCCAAGCTCGAATGGGGTCTCGAGTGTGATTAATATAAGTTGTAAGAACTTGTTTCGCAATCGAGCTAAATTAATTTGTATAAACTTCAAAAATGACCTACTTTCGGCGGACCAATGAAAATCCATGTAACGGAAAGGTTGATTACAGTTACGTTTCAAAAAGCTTAATGACATTTGGCATAGTAATAATTGTTACTTGCAACGGAATTTGACACCAGCAAATTATGATTCCTCTTCAAAATGAGGTACGCTGTGTCATGGAAATGTCACATAATGTGGAGGGTGGCACACCATACTGTCTGGCTGCTGTTTTACTTGCAACAATACCTCTTACAGCCCCATATACATTTGTTAGTGCACTTGGCGAATAGAGACGCCAGATTGTAATTGTAATCCCTGTCTTTATTACTTGTATTGGATATTAGTGTGTTAGTTAGTTCTCTTAGATATTGTTGTCATGTTTAGATCAAAATAATATGTGTGCTTTATGTTTATTTATCGACGCTACCGGTTGCCCATATGAGCGACGCCTCCTGAATAGATTAGTCATTTTAGATTTTTGGAGGAGATTTTTGATACAGAGAGAGACCCATTCCAGGGTCTCCTCTGGTTCTTTTACGTGCACGGTGTAAGCACTGACACGAGAACTCGGCTTAACGTCCCCTCTGAAAGACAGTTAATTTTATTAGGGTCAGACGGGGGATCGAACCTGCGATCCCTGATTACCAGTCCAGCGTGTTACCACTGGACTACATATCCGTCTGTGATATAATATTTGTACATATATTTACCTTATTTATAGTCGAATAAAACTTGATTTGTCGTTCTGAGCGCCGGAATTAACCAATCAGGACTACGGACTGTGTGGTTAATTCCTACGCACCAGAACAACTCTAAACCATGTGTTATTCGCCAATAAATAACTGAAAGACAACTATTATTTCTTAACCACAACAGATATCCTAAATGCCAGTGAAAACAACGGTATGTTCACGTGGATGTTCTTTAAAATTAAACATTATAATTATTATGCCAAATATGTTTAGCAACACGTTTAGAAATGCTGCGATTTATTTAATTACAATGTTCATCTATTTCATAAAATGTGTACATGCCTGGCATTATATACGACAAACCAACTGCGTGTGGTCAAAACCCGGTCTGGCTTGATTTCCCCGTGCAATGTTAAAGTTCCATGCACATGCAGAGTGTTTGCATACATTGCAAACGATTTGAAGAGTGTATTGCACGAGGAATGGCATAATGTACATGTTGCTAGTGTAAACACTCATTGCAATCAAAACTAAAATGCCCAGGTGTTGCAAAGCATATTTTGCATAACGTCCATACACGCCTATAAGACGATCTCGTCTATAAGATAAACCCTTTACGTTGGTCCTGAAATCTGTGGAATAAATCTTATCAACCGAGCACTAGCACCTGTTGACAGTTCTGTACTATTGTAATATGCATATTAACAGTTAGTCTACCTTTTTAAGGTCAAAATAAACATTGTCAGCACAGCACTAGCACCTGTTGGCAGTCGTGAACTATTGTAATATGCTCGTTACATTTGTATTTTCAGCACCCCACGACCAAAGCCGTCCATCGACAAGTAATGTCGCAAGTGCGCACTACATTGAAGCTTAAAGAGCAATACATTTGGATACACCAAGGTTGACTGTGAATTCTGAGATCGAATATTGCGAGGGAGTTGTTATTTTCTGAAAATGTGATTATTTTGTGTTTGCGATCATTGAGAAAAAATCAAAAACAAATCCAAAACAAACAAAACATCCAAAAAAATGTTCCTGTTATTTTGAGAATGATATTTTGGTGAAATTTTGATTATTTGAAACTGATCATTTTGAGAACAAAAATCTGAGATTATTGCGAAACAGTGAGTATTTTGTGACTGTGAATTCTGAGATCGATTATTGCGAGAGAGTGGCCATTTTGTGTGACTGCATTATTTCATTGAGACTGATCATTGAATAAAAATCAAAAACATCCAAAACAAATAAAACATCCAAAATAGTGTTCCTGTTATTTTGAAACTGATCATTTTGAGAGCAAAAATATGAGAGAGATTATTGCAAAAATTTTATTTGAAACCAATCATTGATAAAAAATCTAAAAAAAAACAAAACAAACAAAAACATCCAAAATAAATTTCCTGTTATTATGAGAATGATATTTTGGTGATATTTTGATTATTTTGAAACTGATAATTTTGAGAACAAATATCTGAGATCGATTATTGCAAAACAGTGACTATTTTGTGACAAGTCACTGTGATTTGTGAGACCAATCATTGATAAAAAATCTAAAAAAAAATAGAAAAACAAACAAAACATCCAAAAAAAATGTTCCTGTTATGTTGAGAATGATATTTTGGTGAAATTTTGATTATTTAAAACTGATCATTTTGAGAACAAAATTCTGAGATTATTGCGAAACAGTGACTATTTTGTGACTGTGAATTCTGAGATCGATTATTGCGAGAGAGTGGCCATTTTGTGACTGTGAATTCTGAGATCGATTATTGCGAGAGAGTGACTATTTTGTGACTGTGAATTCTGAGATCGATTATTGCGAGAGAGTGGCTATTTTGTGTGAAAATGTGATTATTTTGTGACTGCATTATTTATGAGACTGATCATTGAGAAAAATTCAAAAACAAATCCAAAACAGATAAAACATCCAAAAAGTGTTCCTGTTATTTTGAAACTGAACATTTTGAGAGCAAAAATCTGAGAGAGATTATTTGCAACTGACTATTTTGAGACTGTGATTTTTGAAACCAATCATTGATAAAAAATCTAAAAAAAATCCAAAACAAACAAAACATCAAAAATAAATTCCTGTTATTATGAGAATGATATTTTGGGGAAATTTCGATTATTTTTTGAAACTAATCATTTTGAGAACAAAAATCTGAAACAGATTATTGCGAAACAGTGCACCCCTCTTAATTACAACATTCTCATCTTCTGTAATATCTACGTGTTCACCATTCTGTACAATTTCAAAATCAGATTTAACCCGGTAATTCACTGGGAAAAGATGATTACGATGCATATGCTTAATTCTATCTATCTCGTTACCCTTTATTATAAAAACTGGTATCTCTAAATACAACTCCTCTTCAAATTGTTCAGCTATGTAATGCTTGAAAGTATCTTTACAAGTACCTGTCTCCTACTTCTAGTTGTACTCCTCGTATCTTCCCGTCATAGTACCTCTTTTGTTTCTGCTTGGCTCTATCTACATACGATTCTACAATCTATCTCGTCTTCTTCATTCTATCGCGAAAATCATCCATATACTCTTGCATGTTCTTTTGGAGATTTCTGTCGTCTTGGGAATTCTGGAACATGATATATATTGGCAGATTTGGTTTGCGACCGAACATAAGCTGATATGGAGAAACTCTAGTGGACTTGTGTGGTGTACAATTGTATGCATATAGCAACGAGTTGATGTACCTTTTCCAATCTGCTTTCTGTGTATTTTCTAGAGTACCCAACATGCTGATCAATGTTCGGTTAAATCTCTCAGGATCCGTATTACCTTGTGGGTGATAGACGGTAGTATGTGGCTTGCGCATGTTTGTTAAATGACAAAGTTCCTTAATTATTTCACTTTCAACGTTTGCACCTTGGTCCGAGTGTAATCTCGTTGGAATACCGTAATGGGTGATTAAACTGTTGCAAAGCGTTTCAGCGGTGGTCTTGGCAGTTTCCTGATTTCTTGTTGGAATTTCAAGGGCAAATTTCGTGAAATGATCGGTGATAGCTAGATGTTGGCGTATCCACCTTTGGAAGTTTCAAGTGTCAACAAGTCAATATAAACGAGCTCTAACGGATATGTGGTGTTCATGCTGCTCTCGTATTTGTTGCCGTTTTCCTGCACAAACACCGGTCACACTGCTTTACCATATGTTTCTATGTCAGATGTCATCCCGGGCCAAACGAATCTCTCTTGTATCAGCCATGTGTTTCTCTAAATACCTTGGTGACCCACATCTGAGTGCAGACCCATAAGTATGCCTTCTCTATAACACTTCGGTACAAGTTGCGCTAATGTTTGATCGGTTTCCGTAATTTCACTGACTAGCAGACCCATTTTGATCTTAACGCTTTTGAAACTTCGTCTCATTACCATGTCTTCTTTGGAATATTTCTGACTAGGAATCTTCTGATATATTATCTCGATTCTCCACTATCTATTATCTGTTTCCTATGGATTTCTCTTCTCTCTATTTGATTTGATCCATAGTCGTTCCGGTATTCTCTGTGGACTCCACTATATCAACGTTTATAGCCGGAAGACATTCCATATATGGTGTTGTGACTGTCATATAACTATATATTATTCTCACAACATTATGATCAAGTTATGTTCTATCTTCTGCATGATCATCACGACAAATATTTACTTTTTCATGTGGAAATCTGCTTAGTGCGTCAGTATCTGCATTACTGGACCTTGGACGATATGATATTTCAAAGTTATATTCTCCTAATGCTGCTACCCAACTTTGTCCGGCAGCATCCACTTTCGGTAATGTAAGAATATGTGTCAGAGGATTAGTGTCTGTGTAAACGGTGAAATGATTACATGCCAATCATCCGAGATTTTTCCCTTAACAGCCCATTTTACTGCCAAGAATTCCAATTTATGAGTAGAATACTTTTCCCGACTTTGATAATGCATATGCAATAGCACATGTGTGGTACTCATGTTACTGGTATAGTACTGTGCCAATGCCCAAGTTTGAGGCATCGGTGTGACGCTCAAACGGTATGTAAAAATCGGGATAGGCTAGTATCGCCGTTGTTGACAAAATGACCTCCCAGATCGTTGATAAGGATATGTTGTTCTTTCTCTGTCCATAGCCAATCTTTGACCAGCCGCTTCAACTTTGAACCTTTCTTTGATGTTGGATGTTGTATTATTTCGGCGAGAGCTCGCGTTAGTCGGCTGAAATACGCCGATAATACCCCGCGAACGCCAGGCATGAGTGTAGCTCTTCTGTGTTGTTATGTGTTGGCCAATTGCAAATCTTATCTATTTTATCTGGATCCGTTTCTATTCCTTCTTTGCTTACACAATATCCCAGGAAGTTGACACGTTCTTCTTATTATGCATCTCCTCTTCAAATTTATCAGCTATTTTATGCTTGCCCTCTCCTCTGGATAGTATCTTTACAAGTACCCGGTCTCCTACTTCTAACTGTACTCCTCTTATCGTCATAGTACCTCTTTTGTTTCTGTTTGGCTCTATCGCCATGCGATTCTACAATATATCTCGTCTTATTCATTCTATCGCGTAAATCATCCATGTACGTTTGCATGTTCTTTTTGAGATTTCTGACATCTTGGGATTTCTGGAACAAGATATCTATTGGCAGTTTTGGATTGCAACCGAACATAAGCTGATATGGAGAAACTCTAATGGGCTCATGTGGTGTACAATTGTATGCATATAGTAACCAGTTCATGTACCTTTTTCAGTCTGCTTTCTGTGTATGTTCTAAGAGTACCAAACATGCTGATCAATGTTCGGTTAAATCTCTCAGGATCCGTATTACCTTGTGGGTGATAGACGGTAGTATGTGACGTGTGCATGTTCGTTAAATGACAAAGTCCCTTAATTATTTCACTTTCAAAGTTTGCACCACGAGTGTAATCTCGTTGGAATGCCGTAATGGGTGTTAACATGTTCTTTTTGGCAGTTTGATTTCTTGTTGGAATTGCAAGGCCAACTTTCGTGAAATGATCGGTGATAACTAAATGTTGGCGTATCCACCTTTTGCACAAACACCGGCCATACTGCTTAACCATATGTTGCTATGTCAGCTGTCATCCCGGCCCAATCCAATCTCTCTCGTATCAACCTGTTTCTCTCAATATCTGTGTGACCCACATCTGAGTGCAGACCCATAGGTATGCCTTCTCTATAACACTTCGGTACCGCACGTTGCGCTATTGTTTGATCGTGTTCCGTAGAATAGCAGACCCATCTTGATATGGAAGCTTTTGAAACTTCGTCTCATTACCTTGTCTTCTTTGGAATAGTTCTGACTAGGAATCTGCAGATCTATTACCGCGATTCTCCACTATCTATTATTGAATCCCCCCTCTGTTTCCTAAGGATTTCTCTTCTCACTATTTAAGCCATAGTCGTTCCAGTATTCTCTGTTGACTCAGTTATAGCAATGTTCATAACCGGAAGACTTTCCTTATATTGTGTTGTGACTGTCATAGAACTACATGTTGTTCTCACAAGATCATCACCACAACATTTTACTTTTTCATGTGAAATCTGCTTAGTGCGTCAGCATTTGCATTAATGGACCCTGTACGATATAATATTTCAAAGTTGTATTCTCCTAATGCTTCTGTCCAACGTTGTCCGGAAGCAACACATTTCGGTAATGTGAGAATATGTGTCAGAGGATTATTGTCTGTGTAAACGGTGAAATGATTACATGCCAATCATCCTAGATTTCCCCTTAACGGCCCATTTAGGTGCCAATAATTCCAATTTATAGTACTTTCTCTGACTTTGATCATGTGCGGCATCTGGTTTGTGGCATATGTATGACGCTCAAACGGTGTGTAAAATGCTGGATAGGCTAGTATGGGCGGTATGGACAACATGATTTTCAGATCGTTAACGATATGTTGTCTTTCTCTGTCCATATCCAATCTTTGGCCAGCCGCTTCGACGTTGAACCCTTCTCTTGTGTTGGATGTTGCATTATTTCGTCGAGAGGTCGGGTTATTCGGCTGAAATACGCCGATAATATTCCGCGAACGCCAGAAATAAATGTAGCTCTTCTGTGTTGTTAGGTGTTGGCCAATTGCGAATCTTATCTATTTTATCTGGATCGGTTTCTATTCCTTCTTTGCTTACACCATGTCCCAGGAAGTTGACACGTTCTTTAAATAATTGGCATTTTTCATGAGCTAATTTCAGATTGTATGCTTTCAATCTAGTAAGCACCTGGTCCAAACATCTACATGTGCTTCAGGTGTACTACTGTAAATGATTAGGTCGTCCAGATAAATGTTACCAATGGTTTGTTAAGAGATCCTAAGCATTCTTCCACCAATCTATGATATGATACTGGACTATTACTTAACCCAAAATATATTTTATTAAACTCACATAACCCGCCTACAGTAAATCCAGTGCTCTCCTTATGATTCTCTTCTACCTCTACATGATAGTTACCCGATTTCGTTCATAGCACCACGTCTCACTTCACCTTTAATAATAAACACCCATGCCTCACTACCAACGATAGTCCAGATGCTTATATTAAATCACTGTGGAATAAGGTCATCTACATAATATCTTTAAAACTGGTATTAAAGTCAAATTGCTCATAATTCTTACTTCATAATAACACTAATAACCTTCCTGTCAGTATATATCCATGTTAATAAGCGCACCAGACGCCACCATGGCTTCCAACGCTTGACACCGGGAATCGTGTGGTATGTTGCTCATTCCATACATGACGGTCTGATCGATTTTGGATGGGGGCTTCCGCGTCCGATCAGATTTCCTCAGTGGATCTGGTGGTAATATTCGACGATGTTTTCTTCTATTCTTCTAGCCCACTCTTTAATTGCGCCACATATATCTTCTACTTCCACTTTTCCATCAAGCAATCTCTCACTAACTACTGTCTCATCTGCATATAAATGTAGTATATGATGGTCTTTCCTTCTTACAATCCTATCTGTTCTAGCTTCTTCCTCTACAGTTTCAGCCACTGAATTCTCATAAAGCACTGTGTCCTCTGTTTCTTTTGTGATTTCCATCACGGTTTCCTTTTCCGTGTATCCTGTCATATATTGTACCTGTTCGTCAGTTCCAGTTTCTTCCTCCAGTGAGTCCATTGCATCATTTACTACTTCTTGTATCTCATTTATTGATTCTGCGATGGCAGTATCCACTACTCTTGTACATTCATGTCCCTCTTCGTCTCCATCAAGTGTTGATTCTGCTGTGGCAGTATCATATAGTATCATACCATCAGAGTCTGTGGTTTTCTCTATGTCACCTGAAATTTCTTATTTTACAATCTCTTCCGCATGATTTATTTTGATTCCACAAGCGTCCGTGTGTATGTTTGTTTTCTGGGACAACTATCAACTTCATCATCAGAACTCTCTCTCTCTCTCTCTCTCTCTCTCTCTCTCTCTCTCTCTCTCTCTCTCTCTCTCTCTCTGTCTGTATCTGAGTGCACCCCTCTTAATTTAAAGACTGGCATCTATGGTACTGGCTGTTCCGTAGTTGTATGCATCTCCTCTTCAAATGTGTCAGTTATTTTATGCTTGCCCTCTCCTCTTGAAAGTATCTTTACAAGTACCTGGTCTCCTACTTCTAGTTGTACTCCTCTTATCGTCATAGTACCTCTATTGTTTCTGTTTGGCTATATCGACATGCGATTCTACAATATATCTCGTATTCTTCATTCTATCGCGTAAATCATCCATGTACTTTTGCATGCTCTTTGTGAGATTTCTGTCGTCTTGGGAATTCTGGAACAAGATATCTATTGGCAGGTTTGGTTTGCGACCGAACGTAAGCTGATATGGAGACTCTCTAGTGGACTCGTGTGGTGTACAATTGTATGCATATACCAATGAGTTGATGTACCTTTTCCAGTCTGCTTTCTGTGTATGTTCTAAGAGTACCCAACATGCTGATCAATGTTCGGTTAAATCTCTCAGGATCCGTATTACCTTGTGGGTGATAGACGGTAGTATGTGACTTGCGCATGTTTGTTAAATGACAATGTTCCTTAATTATTTCACTTTCAACGTTTGCACCTTGGTCCGAGTGTAATCTCGTTGGAATGCCGTAATGGGTGTTAACATGTTATAAAGCGTTCTGTTTGGCAGTTTGATTTCTTATTATAATTGCAAGGCCAACTTTCGTGAAATGATCGGTGATAACTAGAATGTTGGCGTATCCACCGTTTGCACAAACGCCGGTCATACTGCTTAACCATATGTTTCTATGTCAGATGTCATCCCGGCCCAATCGAATATCTCTCATATCAACCTGTTTCTCTCAATACCTGTGTGATCACATCTGAGTGCAGACCCACACGAATGCCTTCTCTATAACACTTCGGTACCGCACGTTGCGCTATTGTTTGATCGTGTTCCGTAGAATAGCAGACCCATCTTGATATGGAAGCTTTTGAAACTTCGTCTCATTACCATGTCTTATTTGGAATAGTTCTGACTAGGAATTTTCAGATCTATTACCGCGATTCTCCACTATCTATTATTGAATCCTCTGTTCCCTAAGGATTTCTTTTCTCTCTATTTGAGCCATAGTCGTTCCGGTATTCTCCGTTGACTACGCTATAGCAATGTTCATAGCCGGAAGACTTTCCTTATATTGTTTTGTGACTGTCTCACAACATTATGGTCAAGTTATATTCTATCTTCTGCAAGATCAATACCACAATATTTTACTTTTTCATGTGGATATCTGCTTAGTGCGTCAGCATCTGCATTAATGGACCCTGGACGATATAATATTTCAAAGTTATATTCTCCTAATGCTTCTGTCCAACGTTGTCCGGCAGCACCCAATTTCGGTATTGTAAGAATATGTGTCATAGGATTATTTTCTGTGTAAACGCTGAAATGATTACATGCCAATCATCTTAGATTTTTCCTTTAACGGCCCATTTAGGTGCCAATAATTCCAATGTATAGTACTTTCTCTGACTTTGATAATGTGTGGCATCTGTATAAAGCTCAAACGGTATGTAACATTCTGGATAGGCTAGTATGGGCGGTGTGGACAAAATGACTTTCAGATCGTTAACGATATGTTGTTCTTTCTCTGTCCATAGCCAATCTTTGGCCAGCCGCTTCGACTTTGAACCCTTCTCTTGTGTTGGATGATGTATTATTTCGTCGAGAGGTCGGGTTATTCGGCTGAAATACGCCGATAATATTCCACGAACGCCAGAAATGAGTGTATCTCCTCTGTATTGTTAGGTGTTGGCCAATTGCGAATCTTATCTATTTTATCTGGATCAGTTTCTATTCCTTCTTTGCTTACAACATGTCGCAGGAAGTTGACACGTTCTTTAAATAATTGGCATTTTTCATGAGCTAATTTAGATTGTATGCTTTCAATCTAGCAAGCACCTGGTCCAAACGATCTAGATGTGCTTCAGGTGTACTACTGTAGATGATTAGGTTGTCTAGATACATGATACCAATCGTTTGTTAAGAGATCCTAAGCACTCTTCCATCAATCTCTGATATGTTGCTGGACTATTACTTAATCCAAAATACACTTTATTAAACTTCCAGAAAGTCCCCCTCCGTGGTCGAGTAATTAAGGTCGCTGACTTGTATGCCACTGTAACCTATCATCACTTATGATCACGGGTTCGAGCCCCGCTCAGGCCGTATCTCATTTATATGAAAAAATTGGCAGTTTCTTACGAAGGTTGGTGCACCAAAGTACTGGTTAACCGCTGGAGCCTGCCCAGGAAAGGTGTTGTTAAGTATAAACTGCCCGTCGGCGATATTGCCCGAAATGGTGCTGATGTAGGCGTAAAATCCGAAATATAACAAAACAAATAAACTTCCAAAATCCGAGAGCGCCTACAGTAAATCTAGTTCTCTACTTATGAGTCTCTGCTGATTATTTTGTGGAAAATGTGATTATTTTATGAAAAAATCATACAAAAAAAGTGTTTCTATTATTGTGAGACTGATAATCTGTCTGTATCATTGCACTATCCTCCAAATATCTCTTCAGGAGGCGTCGCTCATATGGGCAATCGGTAGCGACGATACATTAACGTAAAACACGCAAGTGAAATTGCGATTATTTTGAAACTGATCATTGAGAACAAAAATCTGAGACAGATTTTTGCGAGACAATGATTATTTTGTAATTTCTGAGACTGGCTATTGTTGATAAATGCTCATATTATTGGGAAAATGATTTTTTGGGGATATTGCGATTATTTTGAAACTGGTTATTTTGAGAACAAAAATCTCAGACAGATTATTACGAGACAATGGTTATTTTGTGAAAATGTGATTAGTTTGTGAGTGTGATTTTTGTGAGACTGATTATTGTGGAAAACTCGAATATATGTTCCTATTATTATGAACCTAATTTTTGGTGACATTTCGATTATTTTGAAACTGATTATTTTGAGAACAAAAGCTTGAGACAGATTATTGCGAGACAGTGATTATTTTGAGAACAAAAGCTTGAGACAGATTATTGCGAGACAGTGATTATTTTGAGAACAAAAGCTTGAGACAGATTATTGCGAGACAGTGATTATTTTGAGAATAAAAGCTTGAGACAGATTATTGCGAGCCAGTGATTATTTTGAGAATAAAAGTCTGAGACAGATTATTGCGAGACATTGATTATTTTGAGAACAAAAGTCTGAGACAGATTATTGCGAGACAGATTATTGCGAGATTATTTTGTGAAAATGTGATTATTTTGAAACTGATTATTGCGAAATTGTGATTTTTAAATCACTTAAAATAAAAGATTACACACATTACGTTTTGTCAATCTATTCTGTCTGCCACCCTGTATATAGTAAATACCAATAGTTCATACAGAACCAGGGGTATCCATTCCCCAAATGTAACATTGATATGTATTAAGGAAATTAATATAAAGATTGGAATTTAACACAAACGATTTCAACAGCAACAGCAAAGTACACAATGTATTGTTGTTGCATACGTAAATCCTAGTACCTGACTTGAAGCAACACAAGTCAAAACAGCAGACAGCATTGTTAAATAGGCAAGTCCCATGTAGAACATTGCTATACGAAGCCATTCAGCTAAAATCCCCGCTATCTAACAGGAGTGGAGAGGTGCAACATCGTGATAACAGGAAACACAACATGAAATCTCCCACACACAATATGCCACACCTAGTCACCCAACCGCAAGGAGTGTTAACCAATACCCCAAATATCATGCGTTAAAAACTTATCCCATTGTAGATCCTCATTATCTCACGCTGTGGATCCTCATTATCTCACGCTGTAGATCCTCATTATCTCACGCTGTAGATCCTCATTATCTCACGCTGTAGATCCTCATTATCTCACGCTGTAGATCCTCATTATCTCACGCTGTAGATCCTCATTATCTCACGTTGTAGATCCTCATTATCTCACGGGAATGAGGCGTAGGCTCCAACATCATGACAGAGAGAAAGCACAGCTGGAAATTGGAATGTGGCTCGGAGATGAAGTTTGAAACCGCCAAAATTTGGATCGCCAGCTCTCGACAGGTGGATTTTTCCGCCACAATAAATTTCCAAATTTATCCCCCACAAGTTCAACAGAATCTCGCAATGGCAACCTGGTCTGGATGTAGTTATAACACTATTTCAATCTCAAACTTCTGGTTGGTTCTGCAGTGTAAGACGCACATACAACCAATCAAATTACGTGAGTTTGAAATTTGAGAACAGTTTTATAACTTCCCACCCTGTTGTTCGCATCAACTGCAATAATATGGATTGCACAAACGATAATCTGTGATTCATACAAACGGCAACATGTACATCTGTCTGAAGAACACATAGAAGCATGTGAGTCAATGGATGGTTGCATGAACTGCCTTGCTATAGAATATCCAAACATAAAGTTCTGTAAGATTAAAGCTTCAGATGTTCGTCAAAATAAAAGGTTTTCTGTAAATGGTGTGCCTGCGTTACTGATCTACAAGAGCGGACATTGATCGCTATAACTACATGCGACTGTTCGATGAGTTTTGAGATGATTTCTACGCAACTGAAGTATTTTAATAAACTTGTAATTTAGTGGTGTGACAACTACACATCCGTCAGCAGGAGATACTTCCAGTCTTGTAGTGTTTATTGTCAAATAACTCCTGTAGTATATTTCACAATTATCGTGAGCAACATGCCAGTGTGTCCACGTACACAATTACCGTGAGCAACATGCCAGTGTGTCCACGTACACAATTATCGTGAGCAACATGCCAGTGTGTCCACATACACAATTATCGTGAGCAACATGCCAGTGTGTCCACGTACACAATTACCGTGAGCAACATGCCAGTGTATCCACATACACAAGTATCGTGAGCAACATGCCAGTGTGTCCACGTACACAATTATCGTGAGCAACACGCCAGTGTGTCCACGTACACACTTATCGTGAGCAACATGCCAGTGTGTCCACGTACACAATTATCGTGAGCAACATGCCAGTGTGTCCACGTACACACTTATCGTGAGCAACATGCCAGTGTGTCCACGTACACAATTATCGTGAGCAACATGCCAGTGTGTCCACGTACACAATTATCGTGAGCAACATGCCAGTGTGTCCACGTACACAATTACCGTGAGCAACATGCCAGTGTGTCCACATACACAAGTATCGTGAGCAACATGCCAGTGTGTCCACGTACACAATTATCGTGAGCAATATGCCAGTGTGTCCACGTACACACTTATCGTGAGCAACATGCCAGTGTGTCCACGTACACAATTATCGTGAGCAACATGCCAGTGTGTCCACGTACACAATTATCGTGAGCAACATGCCAGTGTGTCCACGTACACAAGTATCGTGAGCAACATGCCAGTGTGTACACGTACACACTTATGAGCAACATGCCAGTGTGTCCACATACACAATTATCGTGAGCAACATGCCAGTGTGTCCACGTACACAATTACCGTGAGCAACATGCCAGTGTGTCCACATACACAATTATCGTGAGCAACATGCCAGTGTGTCCACGTACACAATTACCGTGAGCAACATGCCAGTGTGTCCACGTACACAATTATCGTGAGCAACATGCCAGTGTGTCCACGTACACAATTATCGTGAGCAACATGCCAGTGTGTCCACATACACAATTATCGTGAGCAACATGCCAGTGTGTCCACGTACACAATTATCGTGAGCAACATGCCAGTGTGTCCACATACACAATTATCGTGAGCAACATGCCAGTGTGTCCACGTACACAATTATCGTGAGCAACATGCCAGTGTGTCCACGTACACAATTATCGTGAGCAACATGCCAGTGTCCACGTACACAATTATCGTGAGCAACATGCCAGTGTGTCCACGTACACAATTATCGTGAGCAACATGCCAGTGTGTCCACATACACAATTATCGTGAGCAACATGCCAGTGTGTCCACATACACAATTATCGTGAGCAACATGCCAGTGTGTCCACATACACAATTATCGTGAGCAACATGCCAGTGTGTCCACATACACAATTATCGTGAGCAACATGCCAGTGTGTCCACATACACACTTATCGTGAGCAACATGCCAGTGTGTCCACGTACACAATTATCGTGAGCAACATGCCAGTGTGTCCACGTACACAATTATCGTGAGCAACATGCCAGTGTGTCCACGTACACAATTATCGTGAGCAACATGCCAGTGTGTCCACGTACACAATTATCGTGAGCAACATGCCAGTGTGTCCACGTACACAATTATCATGAGCAACATGCTAGTGTGTCCACGTACACAATTATCGTGAGCAACATGCCAGTGTGTCCACGTACACAATTATCATGAGCAACATGCTAGTGTGTCCACATACACAATTATCGTGAGCAACATGCCAGTGTGTCCACATACACAATTATCGTGAGCAACATGCCAGTGTGTCCACATACACAATTATCGTGAGCAACATGCCAATGTGTCCACATACACAATTATCGTGAGCAACATGCCAGTGTGTCCACGTACACAATTATCGTGAGCAACATGCCAGTGTGTCCACGTACACAATTATCGTGAGCAACATGCCAGTGTGTCCACGTACACAATTATCATGAGCAACATGCCAGTGTGTCCACGTACACAATTATCGTGAGCAACATGCCAGTGTGTCCACATACACAATTATCGTGAGCAACATGCCAGTGTGTCCACGTACACAATTATCGTGAGCAACATGCCAGTGTGTCCACGTACACAATTATCGTGAGCAACATGCCAGTGTGTCCACGTACACAATTATCATGAGCAACATGCCAGTGTGTCCACGTACACAATTATCGTGAGCAACATGCCAGTGTGTCCACATACACAATTATCGTGAGCAACATGCCAGTGTGTCCACGTACACAATTATCGTGAGCAACATGCCAGTGTGTCCACGTACACAATTATCGTGAGCAACATGCCAGTGTGTCCACGTACACAATTATCATGAGCAACATGCCAGTGTGTCCACGTACACAATTATCATGAGCAACATGCCAGTGTGTCCACGTACACAATTATCATGAGCAACATGCCAGTGTGTCCACGTACACAATTATCATGAGCAACATGCTAGTGTGTCCACGTACGATATACATATAGTACTCCAGTTTTATCGGGTCTGGCTATGCCACAGAAGCATCAAGTGTGGCTATGCCCCGGCTACGCATCGAGTCTGGCAAATGCTCCGGTCTACATCAGGTATGTTTATGCCCCGGTCTACATCAGATATGGCTATGTCCCTACCCTACATCAGGTCCGGTTATGTTCCGGTCTACATCAGGTTTTCATAGTCGCAGTCTACATCAGGTCCGGCTGTGCCACTACCCTACACCTGGTCCGGCTATGCTCCGGTCTACATCAGGTTTTCATAGTCCCAGTATAGACCAGGTCCGGCTGTGTCACTACCCTATATCTGGTCAGGTTATGCCCGTCTGCATCAGGTCTGGTTCTACCCCGGTCTACACAAGTCTGTATATGACCCTACCCTACATTAGGTTTGTCTATTCCCCAATCTACATCAGGTATGTATATACCTCAATATACATCAGGTCACTATATGCCCCACTTTACATTAAGTATGTCTATGCGCACGTCTACGCCAGGTATGTCTATGTCCCAATCTACATCAAATCTGTATATGCTCCTTTCTACATCAGGTCTGGATATGCCCCGGTCTGCATCAGGTATGTCTATACCCTGGTCTATATCAGGTATGTCTATACCCTGATCTACATCAGGTCTAGCTATGCCCCGATCCACATCAGGTATGTCTATGCCCCGGTCTGCATCAGGTATGTCTATACCCTGGTCTACATCAGGTATGTCTATACCCTGGTCTACATCAGGTATGTCTATACGCTGATCTACATCAGGTCTGGCTATGCCCCGGTCTGCATCAGGTATGTCTATACCCTGGTCTACATCAGGTATGTCTATACCGTGGTCTACATCAGGTATGTCTATGCCCTGATCTACATCAGGTATGTCTATACCCTGGTCTACATCAGGTATGTCTATACCCTGTCTACATCAGGTATGTCTATACCCTGGTCTACATCAGGTATGTCTATACCCTGTCTACATCAGGTATGTCTATACCCTGGTCTACATCAGGTATGTCTATGCCCCGATCTGCATCAGGTATGTCTATGCCCCGGTCTGCATCAGGTATGTCTATACTCTGTCTACATCAGGTATGTCTATACCCTGATCTACATCAGGTCTGGCTATGCCCAGATCCACATCAGGTATGTCTATGCCCCGGTCTGCATCAGGTATGTCTATACCATGTCTACATCAGATATGTCTATACCCTGATCTACATCAGGTCTGGCTATGCCCCGATCCACACGAGGTATGTCTATGCCCCGGTCTGCATCAGGTATGTCTATACCCTGGTCTACATCAGGTATGTCTATACCCTGATCTACATCAGGTATGGCTATGTCCCAGCCTACATCATGTATATCTACACTCTACACAAACATTTCCTAATCGGTCACCTGGTGGACATAGGCATTTCGAAATATGTGTCTTGTTGTTTAGGGTCTGTTGACGAAAGCTTTATTTACGTATCCGATGAGTATTAAGTAATCAGGCAACATCGTGATGATGATTGAGCCGATTTACCCACGCCGCCGGCGTTCCATCGTTGAACTGGACGTGACTTATATACTTATAGAGTACAAGATACATTCCGGAAACAGGGTAAGCAAGTTAACTAGTTCTATCGCGGCCAACACATGGTGATCACCATGTCCAGTTGTGTGTGTTTTACGTTTATTTATCGTCGCTACCGGTTGCCCATATGAGCGACGCCTCCTGAAGAGATTAGTCATTTTAGATTGTTGGAGGATAGTGCAATGATACAGACAGAGATCTATTACATAGTCTCATGTTGTTCTGTTACGTGCACGGTGTACAACACCGACACGATACCTCGGTTTAACGTCCCATCTGAAATACTGTTAATTGTATTAAGGTCAGACGGGGGATCAAACCTGCGATCCCTGGATTACCAATCCAACGTGTTACCACACTCGCCGATTGTGATCGTGCCTGTGTAGACATCTACTACTATTTAATGTGCATGCCGCTGGAGAAACATGTCTAGCGAGCCCGGAACTCGAACTCAGATAATACATGTTCATATGTTGGCATATTATGTATAATCAACAGGGTTAGCCAATCTGGTATATCTCGGGTTTGACATTAATGGAACATGCATATAACGCGTTTGCCTCAGATGTGCGATGGCCGGAGTTGGCGCCCAGCTGTAGACGTTACGATGTATGTAGACCCCCCCCCCCCCCGATATATATTCTCCCCTTATTATCACGAAATAATTAACAGAACAGAAGAGAACAGCACTTACGTTCATCGTCATCCTATGTTATATACAAAACATGCGTGAATATGTACAGCAAGTGTGAATATTATTAACATTAACATAAATTGGGAAAATTAAGCGCTGCATCACTTCACTATAGTCCTGTTCAATAAGTTGTTAACTCCCCTTCGCGAGTTATCGTTATTGATTAAAATCTACTTCCGGAGTGGAAATTTCTGTACAAAATGTCGTCTAACAAAGCAATCGTTGAACCGTGCGACTTTGAAAAGCAAACTGTGCGTGAATTAAGGTCGTTTTTAAGAGACAGAGGTGCACATGTGTCAGGAAATAGGCCAGAATTAATCAAGCGTGCTAAAGGAATAGTTAAATTGAGGACACGTACTCTGAGTGAAATACAAACCGAGGACAATAAACAACATAAACAGCGTCAGGCGGAACTTTTCTGTACACCACTTGGAGAGAAATTACCGAACCCCAAGGATTTGAAAGGCGTTTGGGACAGTAATTGAAACAGTAGTTTATAAATGCCACTCAAGACATTGTTTCTGGCATCCGGGTAGAACCACTGACCCACCAATTAAAACAGTAGTTTATAAATGCCACTCCAGACATTGTTTCTGGCATCCGGGTAGAACCACTGACCCACCAATTGAAACAGTAGTTTATAAATGCCACTCAAGACATTGTTTCTGGCATCCGGGTAGAACCACTGACCCACCAATTGAAACAGTAGTTTATAAATGCCACTCCGGACATTGTTTCTGGCATCCGGGTAGAACCACTGACCCACCAATTGAAACAGTAGTTTATAAATGCCACTCCGGACATTGTTTCTGGCATCCGGGTAGAACCACTGACCCACCAATTGAAACAGTAGTTTATAAATGCCACTCCAAACATTGTTTCTGGCATCCGGGTAGAACCACTGACCCACCAATTGAAACAGTAGTTTATAAATGCCACTCCAGACATTGTTTCTGGCATCCGGGTAGAACCACTGACCCACCAATTGAAACAGTAGTTTATAAATGCCACTCCTGACATTGCATCCGGGTAGAACCACAGACCCACCAATTGAAACAGTAGCTGATACATGACCCTCCAGACATTGTTTTGGGTATCCAAGTAGAACCACCAATCCACTGAATGCTAAACGGATAACTTCCTCACTTGAAAGAACTGACAGCGGTGAGGGTTAAGTGATTTAACCAAACTTAAGAAAATAATAAAACATGATGAATAAAATACATGTATATACTTTAATATAATACATGTACACAGTAACACACTTTGACCTAACAATAAAAACAGTCTTATTTTTTACATCGCTGAAAACTACATAATTTGTTGGATTATGGTCCTGCAAATTAATCATCACCATTTTTCCTCTCCAAAGATTTTAACAGTATGCTAATTTTATCTTTACCTGTGGAGAGCGCGCAGGGGAAGTAATTAATCAGGGGCAGATAACAACTTATTGAACAGGACTATAGCACAATTATTTAACACATGTGCACATAAACGTCATGTCATATTTACAAACATACATAATTTTACACATATGCTAAATGATTTTGTCTCTATTTAAATGCTTTGATACAAAATACCGTGCAATGTAATGTTTTCTTGGAATATCATATTCTGGACATATTAATTCAAAATGATTTTCGTCTTCAATGGCATTTCGTTCACATAAAGTACATTTTCTTCCATTTCTTTCAATATGATTGGGTCGTCCAGTTTCAATTATGAACTAATGAGCCATAGCTTAGCTTAACACAGTACAATTTACTTAAGTAGTCTGAAATTGCAAAATTGTCTTTAGTTCTCTAAACAATGTTAATGGTGATTTTATACACATATCTTGTCTCCACTTATATAGTGCATACTATATTTTAAGCTCGTTTTATGTATATCTAACACTCGTCTACGTAATAAAGGTATAAACATCTTAATTTCAACAGAAATATATATAAAAAAACATATATATAATTACATATAATTAACATGTGCTTTACATTTTCTTCCTACAATATAAGCTTAAATTATAAAATTTAAATATGTACGCAATACTCCCAACACTCAATGCTGAGTATGACTGGGAGGCGCTTAAGTTAGGGATACTGGTTACATATCTCTTTAAGTGAACATGATAAAAAGGATGGGTACACATTCACCTTAAAAATAAATATCATAAAATATTTATGTTGCTAAAATACTCTTGACAGAGTGAGACAAGCAATAGAGATGATGATGATTACATAAGTTACAACCATCAGTAGGTCCTATGTCACACTTGTCAAATGCTATACTAGTGCACACCGTCTGGTTGTAGTTTTGTAATATGCAGGATTTGTCACATAATTATCATATTGTGGAAGTCGTGATAGCACAGTGGATGCGCGTTCGCTTCAGGTGCGAAAGGTCCGGAGTTCGAGCCCCACTGGAGCCGTTACGATTGTGCCCTTAGGTAAGGCATTTAAATTCCACGTTGCCTCTTCTCTCTCCCTCATGGCGATGGATTCCATCAGGAATGAGGTCTCGAGAGTGATTAATATAAGTTGAAATAACTTGTTTCGCAATCGAGCCCAAATAAATTTGTATAAATTACATAATAATACATATACATTCGTCGGAACAAATCTTGAGTCTATCCACTGCTAAATTTCTAGATTATGCTGACTAATTATATTACAATTGTGGTGTTTATACACATTTATTTTAGCTAGATTGCGAAACAAGTTCTTTCAACTTATATTAATCACTCAGCATCTTGCACAGATGTATTACACATCATCGAATAAGGTCTGTTCGCCACTTGCTATATATGTCCGACAGGTCTGCTCGCCACTTGCTATATATGTCCGGCAGGTCTGCTCGCCACTTGCTATATATGTCCGGCAGGTCTGCTCGCCACTGACTATATATGTCCGACAGGTCTGCTCGCCACTTGCTATATATGTCCAACAGGTCTGCTCGCCACTTGGTATATATGTCCGACAGGTCTGTTCGCCACTTGCTATATATGTCCGACAGGTCTGCTCGCCACTTGCTATATATGTCCGACAGGTCTGCTCGCCACTGGCTATATATGTCCGACAGGTCTGCTCGCCACTTGCTATATATGTCCGCAGGTATGCTCGGAACTTGCTATATATGTCCGGCAGGTCTGCTCACCACTGGCTATATATGTCTGCAGGTCTGCTCGCCACTGCTATATATGTCCGACAGGTATGCTCGCAACTTGCTATATATGTCCGACAGGTCTGCTCGCCACTTGCTATATATGTCCGCAGGTATGCTCGGAACTTGCTATATATGTCCGGCAGGTCTGCTCACCACTGGCTATATATGTCTGGCAGGTCTGCTCACCACTGGCTATATATGTCCCGCAGGTCTACCCGCCACTTGCTATATATGTCTGGCAGGTGTGCTCGCCACTGGCTATATATGTCCGACAGGTCTGCTCGCCACTGGCTATATATGTCCGACAGGTCTGCTCGCCACTGGCTATATATGTCCGACAGGTCTGCTCGCCACTTGCTATATATGTCCGCAGGTATGCTCGCAACTTGCTATATATGTCCGGCAGGTCTGCTCGCCACTGGCTATATATGTCTGGCAGGTCTGCTCACCACTGGCTATATATGTCCCGCAGTTCTACCCGCCACTTGCTATATATATCCGGCAGGTCTGCTCGCCACTTGCTATATATGTCCGGCAGGTCTGCTCGCCACTTGCTATATATGTCCGCAGGTATGCTGGCAACTTGCTATATATGTCCGGCAGGTCTGCTCGCCACTGGCTATATATGTCTGGCAGGTCTGCTCACCACTGGCTATATATGTCCCGCAGGTCTACTCGCCACTTGCTATATATATCCGGCAGGTCTGCTCGCCACTTGCTATATATGTCCGGCAGGTCTGCTCACCACTTGCTATATATGTCCGACAGGTCTGCTCGCCACTTGCTATATATGTCCGTCAGGTCTGCTCGCCACTTGCTATATATGTCCGCAGGTATGCTCGCAACTTGCTATATATGTCCGGCAGGTCTGCTCGCCACTGGCTATATGTCTGGCAGGTCTGCTCACCACTGGCTATATATGTCCCGCAGGTCTACCCGCCACTTGCTATATATATCCGGCAGGTCTGCTCGCCACTTGCTATATATGTCCGGCAGGTCTGCTCGCCACTGGCTATATATGTCCGACAGGTCTGCTCGCCACTGGCTATATATGTCCGACAGGTCTGCTCGCCACTTGCTATATATGTCCGACAGGTCTGCTCGCCACTTGCTATATATGTCCGCAGGTATGCTCGCAACTTGCTATATATGTCCGGCAGGTCTGCTCGCCACTTGCTATATATGTCCGACAGGTCTGCTCGCCACTTGCTATATATATCCGGCAGGTCTGCTCGCCTCTTGCTATATATGTCCGACAGGTCTGCTCGCCACTTGCTATATATGTCCGACAGGTCTGCTTGCCACTTCCTATATATGTCCGCAACTTGCTATATATGCCCGACAGGTCTGCTCGCCACTGGCTATATATGTCCGACAGGTCTGCTCGTCACTTGCTATATATGTCCGCAGGTATGCTCGCAACTTGCTATATATGTCCGGCAGGTCTGCTCGCCACTGGCTATATATGTCTGCTCACCACTGGCTATATATGTCCCGCAGGTCTACTCGCCACTTGCTATACATGTCCGGCAGGTCTGCTCCCCACTTGCTATATATGTCGGACAGGTCTGCTCGCCACTTGCTATATATGTCCGCAGGTATGCTCGCAACTTGCTATATATGTCCGGCAGGTCTGCTCGCCACTGGCTATATATGTCTGCTCACCACTGGCTATATATGTCCCGCAGGTCTACTCGCCACTTGCTATACATGTCCGGCAGGTCTGCTCGCCACTTGCTATATATGTCGGACAGGTCTGCTCGCCACTGGCTATATATGTCTGGCAGGTCTGCTCGCCACTGGCTATATATGTCCGACAGGTCTGCTCACCACTTGCTATATATGTCCGCAGGTATGCTCGCAACTTGCTATATATGTCCGGCAGGTCTGCTTGCCACTGGCTATATATGTCTGCTCACCACTGGCTATATATGTCCCGCAGGTCTACCCGCCTCTTGCTATATATATCCGGCAGGTCTGCTCGCCACTGGCTATATATGTCCCGCAGGTCTACCCGCCACTTGCTATATATATCCGGCAGGTCTGCTCGCCACTTGCTATATATGTCCGGCAGGTCTGCTCGCCACTGGCTATATATGTCCGACAGGTCTGCTCGCCACTGGCTATATATGTCCGACAGGTCTGCTCGCCACTTGCTATATATGTCCGCAGGTATGCTTGCAACTTGCTATATATGTCCGGCAGGTCTGCTCGCCACTGGCTATATATGTCTGGCAGGTCTGCTCACCACTGGCTATATATGTCCCGCAGTTCTACCCGCCACTTGCTATATATATCCGGCAGGTCTGCTCGCCACTTGCTATATATGTCCGGCAGGTCTGCTCGCCACTTGCTATATATGTCCGCAGGTATGCTGGCAACTTGCTATATATGTCCGGCAGGTCTGCTCGCCACTGGCTATATATGTCCGACAGGTCTGCTCGCCACTTGCTATATATGTCCGACAGGCCTGCTCGCAACTTGCTATATATATCCGGCAGGTCTGCTCGCCACTTGCTATATATGTCCGGCAGGTCTGCTCGCCACTTGCTATATATGTCCGACAGGTCTGCTCACCACTTGCTATATATGTCCGCAGGTATGCTCGCAACTTGCTATATATGTCCGACAGGTCTGCTCGCCACTGGCTATATATGTCCGACAGGTCTGCTCGCCACTTGCTATATATGTCCGACAGGTCTGCTCGCCACTGGCTATATATGTCCGGCAGGTCTGCTCGCCACTGGCTATATGTCTGCTCACCACTGGCTATATATGTCCCGCAGGTCTACTCGCCACTTGCTATACATGTCCGGCAGGTCTGCTCGCCACTTGCTATATATGTCGGACAGGTCTGCTCGCCACTTGCTATATATGTCCGCAGGTATGCTCGCAACTTGCTATATATGTCCGGCAGGTCTGCTCGCCACTGGCTATATATGTCTGCTCACCCAGGTCTGCTCGCCACTGGCTATATATGTCACTGGCTATATATGTCCCGCAGGTCTACTCGCCACTTGCTATACATGTCCGGCAGGTCTGCTCGCCACTTGCTATATATGTCGGACAGGTCTGCTCGCCACTTGCTATATATGTCCGGCAGGTCTGCTCGCCACTTACTATATATGTCCGAAATGTATGCTCGCCACTTGCTATATATGTCCGCAGGTATGCTCGGAACTTGCTATATATGTCCGGCAGGTCTGCTCACCACTGGCTATATATGTCTGGCAGGTCTGCTCGCCACTGGCTATATATGTCCGCAGGTATGCTCGCAACTTGCTATATATGTCCGGCAGGTCTGCTCACCACTGGCTATATATGTCCCGCAGGTCTACCCGCCTCTTGCTATATATATCCGGCAGGTCTGCTCGCCACTGGCTATATATGTCCCGCAGGTCTGCTCGCCACTTGTTATATATGTCCGACAGGTCTGCTCGCCACTTGCTATATATGTCCGGCAGGTCTGCTAGCCACTTGCTATATATGTCCGGCAGGTCTGCTCGCCACTTGCTATATATGTCTGCAGGTATGCTCGCAACTTGCTATATATGTCCGGCAGGTCTGCTCGCCACTTGCTATATATGTCCGGCAGGTCTGCTTGCCACTTGCTATATATGTCTGCAGGTATGCTCGCAACTTGCTATATATGTCCGGCAGGTCTGCTCGCCACTGGCTATATATGTCTGGCAGGTCTGCTCACCACTGACTATATATGTCCCGCAGGTCTACCCGCCACTTGCTATATATATCCGGCAGGTCTGCTCGCCACTTGCTATATATGTCCGGCAGCTCTGCTCGCCACTGGCTATATATGTCCGACAGGTCTGCTCGCCACTTGTTATATATGTCCGACAGGTCTGCTCGCCACTGGCTATATATGTCCGACAGGTCTGCTCGCCACTTGCTATATATGTCCGGCAGGTCTGCTCGCCACTTGCTATATATGTTCGATAGGTCTGCTGGCCACTTGCTATATATGTCCGGCAGGTCTGCTCGCCACTTGCATTATATGTCCGACAGGTCTGCTCGCCACTTGCTATATATGTCCGCAGGTATGCTCGCAACTTGCTATATATGTCCAACAGGTCTGCACGCCACTGGCTATATATGTCCGACAGGTCTGCTCGCCACTTGCTATATATGTCCGCAGGTATGCTCGCAACTTGCTATATATGTCCAGCAGGTCTGCTCGCCACTGGCTATATATGTCTGGCAGGTCTGCTCACCACTGGCTATATATGTCCCGCAGGTCTATTCGCCACTTGCTATACATGTCCGGCAGGTCTGCTCGCCACTTGCTATATATGTCTGCTCACCACTGGCTATATATGTCCCGCAGGTCTACCCGCCTCTTGCTATATATATCCGGCAGGTCTGCTCGCCACTTACTATATATGTCCGCAGGTATGCTCGGAACTTGCTATATATGTCCGGCAGGTCTGCTCACCACTGGCTATATATGTCTGCAGGTCTGCTCGCCACTGCTATATATGTCCGACAGGTATGCTCGCAACTTGCTATATATGTCCGACAGGTCTGCTCGCCACTTGCTATATATGTCCGCAGGTATGCTCGGAACTTGCTATATATGTCCGGCAGGTCTGCTCACCACTGGCTATATATGTCTGGCAGGTCTGCTCACCACTGGCTATATATGTCCCGCAGGTCTACCCGCCACTTGCTATATATGTCTGGCAGGTGTGCTCGCCACTGGCTATATATGTCCGACAGGTCTGCTCGCCACTGGCTATATATGTCCGACAGGTCTGCTCGCCACTGGCTATATATGTCCGACAGGTCTGCTCGCCACTTGCTATATATGTCCGCAGGTATGCTCGCAACTTGCTATATATGTCCGGCAGGTCTGCTGGCAACTTGCTATATATGTCCGGCAGGTCTGCTCGCCACTGGCTATATATGTCAGACAGGTCTGCTCGCCACTTGCTATATATGTCCGACAGGCCTGCTCGCAACTTGCTATATATATCCGGCAGGTCTGCTCGCCACTTGCTATATATGTCCGGCAGGTCTGCTCGCCACTTGCTATATATGTCCGACAGGTCTGCTCACCACTTGCTATATATGTCCGCAGGTATGCTCGCAACTTGCTATATATGTCCGACAGGTCTGCTCGCCACTGGCTATATATGTCCGACAGGTCTGCTCGCCACTTGCTATATATGTCCGACAGGTCTGCTCGCCACTGGCTATATATGTCCGGCAGGTCTGCTCGCCACTGGCTATATATGTCTGCTCACCACTGGCTATATATGTCCCGCAGGTCTACTCGCCACTTGCTATACATGTCCGGCAGGTCTGCTCGCCACTTGCTATATATGTCGGACAGGTCTGCTCGCCACTTGCTATATATGTCCGCAGGTATGCTCGCAACTTGCTATATATGTCCGGCAGGACTGCTCGCCACTGGCTATATATGTCTGCTCACCACTGGCTATATATGTCCCGCAGGTCTACTCGCCACTTGCTATACATGTCCGGCAGGTCTGCTCGCCACTTGCTATATATGTCGGACAGGTCTGCTCGCCACTTGCTATATATGTCCGGCAGGTCTGCTCGCCACTTACTATATATGTCCGAAATGTATGCTCGCCACTTGCTATATATGTCCGCAGGTATGCTCGGAACTTGCTATATATGTCCGGCAGTACTGCTCACCACTGGCTATATATGTCTGGCAGGTCTGCTCGTCACTGGCTATATATGTCCGACAGGTCTGCTCACCACTTGCTATATATGTCCGCAGGTATGCTCGCAACTTGCTATATATGTCCGGCAGGTCTGCTCGCCACTGGCTATATATGTCTGCTCACCACTGGCTATATATGTCCCGCAGGTCTACCCGCCTCTTGCTATATATATCCGGCAGGTCTGCTCGCCACTGGCTATATATGTCCCGCAGGTCTACTCGCCACTTGCTATACATGTCCGGCAGGTCTGCTCGCCACTTGCTATATATGTCGGACAGGTCTGCTCGCCACTTGCTATATATGTCCGGCAGGTCTGCTCGCCACTTACTATATATGTCCGAAATGTATGCTCGCCACTTGCTATATATGTCCGCAGGTATGCTCGGAACTTGCTATATATGTCCGGCAGGTCTGCTCACCACTGGCTATATATGTCTGGCAGGTCTGCTCGCCACTGGCTATATATGTCCGCAGGTATGCTCGCAACTTGCTATATATGTCCGGCAGGTCTGCTCACCACTGGCTATATATGTCCCGCAGGTCTACCCGCCTCTTGCTATATATATCCGGCAGGTCTGCTCGCCACTGGCTATATATGTCCCGCAGGTCTACCCGCCACTTGCTATATATATCCGGCAGGTCTGCTCGCCACTTGCTATATATGTCCGGCAGGTCTGCTCGCCACTGGCTATATATGTCCGACAGGTCTGCTCGCCACTGGCTATATATGTCCGACAGGTCTGCTCGCCACTTGCTATATATGTCCGCAGGTATGCTCGCAACTTGCTATATATGTCCGGCAGGTCTGCTCGCCACTGGCTATATATGTCTGGCAGGTCTGCTCACCACTGGCTATATATGTCCCACAGTTCTACCCGCCACTTGCTATATATATCCGGCAGGTCTGCTCGCCACTTGCTATATATGTCCGGCAGGTCTGCTCGCCACTTGCTATATATGTCCGCAGGTATGCTCGCAACTTGCTATATATGTCCGGCAGGTCTGCTCGCCACTGGCTATATATGTCAGACAGGTCTGCTCGCCACTTGCTATATATGTCCGACAGGCCTGCTCGCAACTTGCTATATATATCCGGCAGGTCTGCTCGCCACTTGCTATATATGTCCGGCAGGTCTGCTCGCCACTTGCTATATATGTCCGACAGGTCTGCTCACCACTTGCTATATATGTCCGCAGGTATGCTCGCAACTTGCTATATATGTCCGACAGGTCTGCTCGCCACTGGCTATATATGTCCGACAGGTCTGCTCGCCACTTGCTATATATGTCCGACAGGTCTGCTCGCCACTTGCTATATATGTCCGGCAGGTCTGCTCGCCACTGGCTATATATGTCTGCTCACCACTGGCTATATATGTCCCGCAGGTCTACTCGCCACTTGCTATACATGTCCGGCAGGTCTGCTCGCCACTTGCTATATATGTCGGACAGGTCTGCTCGCCACTTGCTATATATGTCCGCAGGTATGCTCGCAACTTGCTATATATGTCCGGCAGGTCTGCTCGCCACTGGCTATATATGTCTGCTCACCACTGGCTATATATGTCCCGCAGGTCTACTCGCCACTTGCTATACATGTCCGGCAGGTCTGCTCGCCACTTGCTATATATGTCGGACAGGTCTGCTCGCCACTTGCTATATATGTCCGGCAGGTCTGCTCGCCACTTACTATATATGTCCGAAATGTATGCTCGCCACTTGCTATATATGTCCGCAGGTATGCTCGGAACTTGCTATATATGTCCGGCAGTACTGCTCACCACTGGCTATATATGTCTGGCAGGTCTGCTCGTCACTGGCTATATATGTCCGACAGGTCTGCTCACCACTTGCTATATATGTCCGCAGGTATGCTCGCAACTTGCTATATATGTCCGGCAGGTCTGCTCGCCACTGGCTATATATGTCTGCTCACCACTGGCTATATATGTCCCGCAGGTCTACCCGCCTCTTGCTATATATATCCGGCAGGTCTGCTCGCCACTGGCTATATATGTCCCGCAGGTCTACCCGCCACTTGCTATATATATCCGGCAGGTCTGCTCGCCACTTGCTATATATGTCCGGCAGGTCTGCTCGCCACTGGCTATATATGTCCGACAGGTCTGCTCGCCACTGGCTATATATGTCTGGCAGGTCTGCTCACCACTGGCTATATATGTCCCGCAGTTCTACCCGCCACTTGCTATATATATCCTGCAGGTCTGCTTGCCACTTGCTATATATGTCCGGCAGGTCTGCTCTCCACTTGCTATATATGTCCGCAGGTATGCTGGCAACTTGCTATATATGTCCGGCAGGTCTGCTCGCCACTGGCTATATATGTCCGACAGGTCTGCTCGCCACTTGCATATATTCCGCAGGCTGCTCGCACTTGCTATATATTCCGGCAGGTCTGCTCGCCACTGCTATATATGTCCGCAGGTCTGCTCGCCACTTGCTATATATGTCCGACAGGTCTGCTCACCACTTGCTATATATGTCCGCAGGTATGCTCGCAACTTGCTATATATGTCCGGCAGGTCTGCTCGCCACTGGCTATATATGTCTGGCAGGTCTGCTCACCACTGGCTATATATGTCCCACAGTTCTACCCGCCACTTGCTATATATATCCGGCAGGTCTGCTCGCCACTTGCTATATATGTCCGGCAGGTCTGCTCGCCACTTGCTATATATGTCCGCAGGTATGCTGGCAACTTGCTATATATGTCCGGCAGGTCTGCTCGCCACTGGCTATATATGTCCGACAGGTCTGCTCGCCACTTGCTATATATGTCCGACAGGCCTGCTCGCAACTTGCTATATATATCCGGCAGGTCTGCTCGCCACTTGCTATATATGTCCGGCAGGTCTGCTCGCCACTTGCTATATATGTCCGACAGGTCTGCTCACCACTTGCTATATATGTCCGCAGGTATGCTCGCAACTTGCTATATATGTCCGACAGGTCTGCTCGCCACTGGCTATATATGTCCGACAGGTCTGCTCGCCACTTGCTATATATGTCCGACAGGTCTGCTCGCCACTGGCTATATATGTCCGGCAGGTCTGCTCGCCACTGGCTATATATGTCTGCTCACCACTGGCTATATATGTCCCGCAGGTCTACTCGCCACTTGCTATACATGTCCGGCAGGTCTGCTCGCCACTTGCTATATATGTCGGACAGGTCTGCTCGCCACTTGCTATATATGTCCGCAGGTATGCTCGCAACTTGCTATATATGTCCGGCAGGTCTGCTCGCCACTGGCTATATATGTCTGCTCACCACTGGCTATATATGTCCCGCAGGTCTACTCGCCACTTGCTATACATGTCCGGCAGGTCTGCTCGCCACTTGCTATATATGTCGGACAGGTCTGCTCGCCACTTGCTATATATGTCCGGCAGGTCTGCTCGCCACTTACTATATATGTCCGAAATGTATGCTCGCCACTTGCTATATATGTCCGCAGGTATGCTCGGAACTTGCTATATATGTCCGGCAGTACTGCTCACCACTGGCTATATATGTCTGGCAGGTCTGCTCGTCACTGGCTATATATGTCCGACAGGTCTGCTCACCACTTGCTATATATGTCCGCAGGTATGCTCGCAACTTGCTATATATGTCCGGCAGGTCTGCTCGCCACTGGCTATATATGTCTGCTCACCACTGGCTATATATGTCCCGCAGGTCTACCCGCCTCTTGCTATATATATCCGGCAGGTCTGCTCGCCACTGGCTATATATGTCCCGCAGGTCTACCCGCCACTTGCTATATATATCCGGCAGGTCTGCTTGCCACTTGCTATATATGTCCGGCAGGTCTGCTCGCCACTGGCTATATATGTCCGACAGGTCTGCTCGCCACTGGCTATATATGTCTGGCAGGTCTGCTCACCACTGGCTATATATGTCCCGCAGTTCTACCCGCCACTTGCTATATATATCCTGCAGGTCTGCTCGCCACTTGCTATATATGTCCGGCAGGTCTGCTCTCCACTTGCTATATATGTCCGCAGGTATGCTGGCAACTTGCTATATATGTCCGGCAGGTCTGCTCGCCACTGGCTATATATGTCCGACAGGTCTGCTCGCCACTTGCTATATATGTCCGACAGGCCTGCTCGCAACTTGCTATATATATCCGGCAGGTCTGCTCGCCACTTGCTATATATGTCCGGCAGGTCTGCTCGCCACTTGCTATATATGTCCGACAGGTCTGCTCACCACTTGCTATATATGTCCGCAGGTATGCTCGCAACTTGCTATATATGTCCGACAGGTCTGCTCGCCACTGGCTATATATGTCCGACAGGTCTGCTCGCCACTTGCTATATATGTCCACAGGTATGCTCGCAACTTGCTATATATTTCCGGCAGGTCTGCTCGCCACTGGCTATATATGTCTGGCAGGTCTGCTCACCACTGGCTATATATGTCCCGCAGGTCTACCCGCCACTTGCTATATATATCCGGCAGGTCTGCTCGCCACTTGCTATATATATCCGGCAGGTCTGCTCGCCACTGGCTATATATGTCCCGCAGGTCTACCCGCCACTTGCTATATATATCCGGCAGGTCTGCTCGCCACTTGCTATATATGTCCGGCAGGTCTGCTCGCCACTGGCTATATATGTCCGACAGGTCTGCTCGCCACTGGCTATATATGTCTGGCAGGTCTGCTCACCACTGGCTATATATGTCCCGCAGTTCTACCCGCCACTTGCTATATATATCCTGCAGGTCTGCTCGCCACTTGCTATATATGTCCGGCAGGTCTGCTCGCCACTGGCTATATATGTCCGACAGGTCTGCTCGCCACTTGCTATATATGTCCGACAGGCCTGCTCGCAACTTGCTATATATATCCGGCAGGTCTGCTCGCCACTTGCTATATATGTCCGGCAGGTCTGCTCGCCACTTGCTATATATGTCCGACAGGTCTGCTCACCACTTGCTATATATGTCCGCAGGTATGCTCGCAACTTGCTATATATGTCCGACAGGTCTGCTCGCCACTGGCTATATATGTCCGACAGGTCTGCTCGCCACTTGCTATATATGTCCACAGGTATGCTCGCAACTTGCTATATATTTCCGGCAGGTCTGCTCGCCACTGGCTATATATGTCTGGCAGGTCTGCTCACCACTGGCTATATATGTCCCGCAGGTCTACCCGCCACTTGCTATATATATCCGGCAGGTCTGCTCGCCACTTGCTATATATGTCCGGCAGGTCTGCTCGCAACTGGCTATATATGTCCGACAGGTCTGCTCGCCACTGGCTATATATGTCCGACAGGTCTGCTCGCCACTGGCTATATATGTCCGACAGGTCTGCTCGCCACTGGCTATATAAGCACCGACACGAGACCTCGGTTTAATGTCCCATTTGAAACTGTTAATTTTATTAGGGTCAGACGGGGGATCGATGCTACAGTCGCGATGTCATATCGAGATGAGTACGTCATCTCAACTCAACTTGATAAACTGTTAATGAATGTGAACGATATTAATTAATCAACATTAACTTGATAAACTGTTAATGAATGTGAACGATATTAATTAATCAACATTAACTTGATAAACTGTTAATGAATGTGAACGATATTAATTAATCAACATTAACTTGATAAACTGTTAATGAATGTGAACGATATTAATTAATCAACATTAACTTGATAAACTGTTAATGAATGTGAACGATATTAATTAATCAACATCAACTTGATAAACTGTTAATGAATGTGAACGATATTAATTAATCAACATCAACTTGATAAACTGTTAATGAATGTGAACGATATTAATTAATCAACATCAACTTGATAAACTGTTAATGAATGTGAACGATATTAATTAATCAACATCAACTTGATAAACTGTTAATGAATGTGAACGATATTAATTAATCAACATCAACTTGATAAACTGTTAATGAATGTGAACGATATTAATTAATCAACATCAACTTGATAAACTGTTAATGAATGTGAACGATATTAATTAATCAACATCAACTTGATAAACTGTTAATGAATGTGAACGATATTAATTAATCAACATTAACTTGATCAAAGACATTGTTTAATAATCAATAAATGCAGTAATCAGATGAACTTCTTTAACCACCTTAATCACTAATTACGTGTGAAAACTTGCTAATGATGAGATAGATTGTCAACTACAAATATTCAGACAGTGGTCATACTAACTGAACAAACCCCAACAACGTACACGTAAATAACATAATGACGCCACTTTTATGTGTTATCTTAGTACACTTTTTGGACATGTTTGACGAAATTTCGCAAAATAAACATACATGTATTACTGAGCCGAAATGACCAGACTTAATATTATTGATGGGCCGAAATGACCAAAGAAGTGACTAGGTGGGCCGAAATGACCATGCAGATGGGCCGAAATGACCACAAATATGGGCCGAAATGACCACAAAATATGGGCCGAAATGACCGTACACCGTTGGAAAGTATGCGATATCTTCACTTTTAAAATCTATTGAGAATACTATTATCTCTAGTTCGCGTCCGTGGTTGAGTGGTTAAGGTCGCGGACTTGTATACAACTGTAACCTATCATCACTGAGGGGTACGGGTTCGAGCCACGCTCAGACGGTGTCTCTTTATATGAAATCTGTGCCAGTTTCTTACGGAAGTTGGTGCACCGAGTACTGGTTAACCGCTGGAGCCTGCTCATGAAAGGTGGTGTTAGGTAAACTGCCTGTCGCTCAAATGGGCAGCCGGTAGCGACACTAAATAAACTTAAATAAAAATAACGATTATTCCCGCACTACTGTGGCACTTTGTGTAATCACAAACTCGGCTCACCTACATGGATCGCCGGAAGCGAGGGTAAATAAGCTCAATCAGCATCACAAACTCGTCTACACATGTAATATGTTCCAATGAAACATGCACCAACCCTGTGCATGACATGAACATGTTTCCGGTTTGCCATGACTACTAACGTTTGAGATATATATGGAATTGCACTGGTTGACTTATATGACTATATTATCGTCAATGTAGTCTGCATTTTAAGCCACTAAGATAAATATCTAGCAAACTATATCGATATCATATCATACCTCACTTTACCTAATAATGTTACTTTCTTCTTACAATAATTGTTGTGAGTGTGCACATAGTATAGATTAGAACAATCTATTACACTTAGACTCAACCATATTCTTTTTATTAGCATTCCTCAACATTATACTATTCTGACCTCTATTATTATAATGTCTTTATTCTTATCTCAACTACACTATCGTATTCTTTCTATCTAAATCGAATTATTAATCTTGTATTGTTAAACATTTCAAGCAAATTATTTTACCGCCAACTTTACAGCAAACGAGTTTCGAAGGAGAAGACCTTTATAAGCTAATCTAGCTTTCGGATCCAATCCTTTTTCAAAACATAAAATATTATATTGTAATGTAATTGCTATATGTATATGTTACATTGTTTGAAATAAAATATGTTTAAACTAAAAAAAAACGTAGTCTGCATATGCATGTTAACATTTTTATTTCGTAAATGGTTGAAACCGCAGGGGGGGGTGGGTCCGTCGTGTGGGTGTTACAAGTTTATCGCATGTAATCAAACCATTATTTAACATTATAAAATACACACTAGACAGTTTATAAATACATATTATATAGATTTCTTGTGAGCGATGAAGATTGGGTATGTACAAGAGACAGTTTATATCTTAAGATGTCGGTAATTGTTTTTTTAAACTTTTTTTATTTTACAACAATTGCGAAGCAAGTTTTAACAACTTATATTAATCATTCTCGTTGGCTCGGATGAAAGCGTTAATGTGGTCATTTGTGTGGGAGGAAACCGGAGTACCCGAAGAAAACCCACCTGTCCGATCTAGCGACCATCATACCATCTTACATACTTCCCTGTCCGAGGATTGAACCCGGGTTGCATTTGTGAGAACCGAGCGCGATAACCACTGCGCTAATCGGACAGCCAATTGTCGATAATTGGTTACAATAACCTGGTTTGATTTGATAACATGATATTGCTCTACACGTATTTAAATAAGTTTAAGTTTATTTTCAATATTCATATAATTATATATATATATGTTAGCTTCTTCTGTCGGACACATAATCTCGGTGTGGACTGGTCGACATATATTCGTCCGGAGTACAGTTCTCGAAGACATATTTGTCGTTACACCCAGAGTACAGATCCCGGAGACGTATTTGTTGCATTTCTCGTCGGACACATATCCCCGAGCAGAGAAGATCCATATCATAGAGTGTGTCGCCATAACTCTCATGCCGATGCTCTTGGTGTAAGATCAAGGAAGCCAACACTATCCTGGGAGACAAACCGGCAACATCGTGGTCATGAATGAACTGGTATCAAAGATCGAATTTAGTTACGTGGACTTAACTGTCTACACATGTATAGTAAATTATAAGTGACTCCGTCACTAGTGTGTTTGTTTTCAGTGCTGAGATTCAGTTATACGTCACCCATGACATTTGTTACACAGTGGCATGACACCGATGGCGTGGCTCGAGATATCGTAAATAGTGGTGGTCTCAGTTTGACACGGAGGGGGGGGGTCGGGATATCGTAAATAGTGGTGGTCTCAGCATGACACGGAGAGGGGGGGGTCGGGATATCGTAAATAGTGGTAGTCTCAGCATGACACGGAGGGGGGGGGGGGTCGGGATATCGTAAATAGTGGTGGTCTCAGTGTGACACGGAGGGGGGGGTCGGGATATCGTAAATAGTGGTGGTCTCAGTTTGACACGGAGGGGGGGGGGTCGGGATATCGTAAATAGTGGTGGTCTCAGCATGACACGGAGGGGGGAGGGTCGGGATATCGTAAATAGTGGTAGTCTCAGCATGACACGGAGGGGGGGGGGTCGGGATATCGTAAATAGTGGTGGTCTCAGTGTGACACGGAGGGGGGGGGGGGTCGGGATATCGTAAATAGTGGTGGTCTCAGTATGACACGGAGGGGGGGGGGGGGGTCGGGATATCGTAAATAGTGGTAGTCTCAGTGTGACACGGGGGGGGGGGGGGGGGGTTTGGGATATCGTAAATAGTGGTGGTGGAGCAACATTTGCTGACTTCCACTGGGCAGGCAGTGATCCTTCGTTGAGGGATTTTTGAAATAAGACTTCAAGGATAGGTGAGAGTTCCTTAGACAGGGTTTTAAGTACGATTGGCTTAATTTGGTTAGGACCACTAGCCTTATGGGGGTTCAGGTTATTGAGTAGTTTCTCTATGCCATTTGAACTTACTGTGATCTCATTCATGTTTGGCGTGGATTGACCATTCAGGTTTCCATGTGTCCTGAATTTTCATTTTACAAATGGAGGTAAGTCTTAGTGGGGATTTGAAGCTGAAGACAGACTGAAACTGTTTGTTCAGTGCTGTGGCTTTAGCAGCTTCTTCATGATGGAATTTGTTTTCATGCTTTAGGGGTGGCATTGATTTGGAGTCTTGCTTGGAATGCTTAAGGATGGAATAAAGTTTCTTGGTGTTTGGTCTGTAAGGATGGGAGGCATCAGCACTGTTTAGATTTAGGATGTTTTCCAGATATTGCATGATGATAAGCCTCTTTGACCGTTTTCCGCTCTAAATGTTTTAGATCTAGGAATTTCTTGCGATGTGAAGGCGTACTCGACTTCCTAGTATTTTTAAAGGCCCGATTTCGCTTAACACTGTTGATTGACCCAGGGTAGGTGATCTCTTATCGATGACTGGATGGAATCCATTTATCTGTAAGGGTGTTTAGAGCACGAGAGAAATGTTCCCATAACTCTTGGGTGTTTAGTGCGGTATATTTACATTCGGTGATCATAACCTGGTGATAGTCACATAATGACTGTCTGTCTAATGGCCTGCCAGTTAGCTTTCTTATGAGTGGAATCCTGCGAGGTTTTTGATAACGTATCCTTGCGGATGTGTTGACATTTATTTCGACTACATTATGATTACTGATGCCAGGTAGAATATTGACCTGATTTACTAAAGTGGGGTTAGTTGTAAGGAATAAATCCAGGATGTTGTCTTCCAAGGGCATTCAGAATCTTTCTTCACCAATGAAACTGTCCGATATTTGAGAAATGATGTAAACAAACATCTCTGATGCTAAACTGCTTTGACAATAGTAAAACTTACATATGCCAGAGCTATGACCAAAGTTGTGTAATACATGTCATCACATTGTGGGCAATATTTGTGTCATGTAATTTCATAATCCTATCGTTTTGAGATATAAGTGGACATAAAATAAGGTGCATAATGACAATTAATTACGCCTCCACGTACAATATTGACCATCACCTTGCTGAATGTTGCACTCATGATTATGATGTGTGCGATCTCCTTCAAACAAACATGTAACAGACGGACCGACCAAACAGTATGTTGACTTGAACATACTTCCTCACATACACTAGGGTTGGGGTTATAACAAATTGGTACAAGTAGGAAAACAAAACACACGCAATGTCTCGCGATTTATTGTACAATTACATTTAACATTACATGACAGATGAAGCTGAAATATTAATACAGATATATTGAATAAAATATTAACAGAAATGTGAAATGGTTATGACTGAAACTAACATACTCTATCTAGCCCAAAGCCTCAATGGTAATCGAAATTGATAACACAATTTGTATTCATTTGCAGTATAATTGTATTATATACAATGTATGCATTTACTTAACTTACAATTAAAAACTATTTACAAACTAGTTCCTGTTAAACCTGTATTTTATAGAAATCCATATACATGTATAATACAAGACGTTCTTGTTTCTCTCCTAAACTGATAACTGAAATTAATCTTAGCCTGAAATAGAAAAGAACTTGCAGCAAACATTGTATTTCATACATGAATTAAGACTGTTAAATAAGCAAGCAAAACGAACTTACGATATCAACTTCAAGCAATTTGTATGCTGGACAGTATTTAAGAACTCTGTTTAATAATGATGAAGCAAGCCAACAAGAAAGGGGAACTCGCATGCAGAATGTAAAACTATAAACTATGAGGGCAACTTCCATTGGTATTGCTGGTACACAGGGCGCTGGAAATGGTGTGGGAGGGTGTCTGGGTCTGCAATGCATATTTACAGTATTTATTCAAGTAACTATCACTAGTAAGTACTGTTCACGTTAATTTTAAACTGTAAATACCATCACCAGAAACCTGAATAAAACCTAATGGATGTCCACGACAATTGTGTCTTCCTTTAATATACATTACAAGAATAAAAGCTAGTTAACATTAAATAAAATCAGATCAACTTCCTGTAAATTGTTTTGGGTCAATTGTACTTTTATACATTTACATTTATCATTATTTTTATTATGAATTATTATGAACTAACACACACCGAAATTCTGGAGAAGTTTTAGCAATGAATATTGTAATATTGTAGTTGTTTATAAATGCGTTTAACACTCTTCCGAAATGAAAGTCAGTTGTTAAAACCCTTCAAAAATGAGTATGCAATTGTTTCCAATTCATTTGAAATGAATAATGCAATGTTTCTAAACCCATGACTATAATGCAGTTAGAAAACTGAGTGCCAATTATATATGTTCTCTGAAAAGCAATATCTACAAAACACATCACAAAATACAAGCATGCATGTCTGTGTACAAACAACGCAGAGTGTTAATGAAAGGTATGCACATAGTTTTAATTTTAACTACAGCATTGTCAGACCACAAGAAATTTCAAAATGTTTAACATTCTCTGAACTAATGATACTGTTATATTAAAGAGTAGAGTTAGTAAACGTAACATAACATTATAAAGAAGTTATCTAAATATGTTACTTGTACCTAAAGAGTTTCTAGAAACATGCCTGTTATAAAAAAAAGCAGAGATAGTTTACTACGAAAAGTACGAAATTAAATGCTATGGAAAGAGATTATTAGTGCAAACATTTTTCCATTTATTATTACCGGTATGCACACTTTCAGACAAGAGAAAGACAAGTGCCAACTAATAATAACTTGCTTAAACTAATATTTACCAGTGCATTGCCACAACAACACATTAATCAATCATATATACATGCTGTCGAAGCTGGGAATTCATAAAATATATTAAGAACAGAAACTGGTCACACTTGTGGACATCTAACTACCAATGTCTGTTTACATTTTTTACCACGATTTCACTATATTGTTCATGAGACATAAAAACACCTACATTCACAACTAATGTGGTGGCCTCTGCCAGCGCTGTTGTCCCATCGGGGGCCTGTTGAATCTACCTGGTGGGCCAAAATGACCTCGTGGGCCTCCAGGTCCACCCATTCTTGGATTAAAACCCCTAGGACCACCTGGTCTTGGATTCCAACCAGGTCCTGGACCACCAGGACCCCTAGGACCATCTCCACCCTCACCTCTAGGCCCAAATGGTCGCATGGACAGTGGACCTCTATTCCCAGGAGGTCCCCGTTCTTTAAACCCACCCCTACCACGAGAAAACGGAGGACCATCCATGCTAGGTCCCCTGGGACCCCTTGGAGGTCCTTGTTGACCAAATGGAGGTGGACCATTGAAATTACCTGGAGGACCCCTCGGATTCATACCACGTGGGGGTGGACCCCTTGGACCTGATCCTGAACCCATCATACCAGGGCCTCCACCTTTGTGTGGACCACCTTGGGGACCACTTTGTGGACCACCTTGGGGACCACCTTGTTGGCCTCCTTGAGGACCACCTTGTGGCCCTCCTGGAGGACCACCTTGTGGCCCTCCTGGAGGACCACCTTGTGGCCCTCCTGGAGGACCACCTTGGGGCCCACCTTGTGGCCCTGGCCCGCCTTGGGGTCCACTTTGTGGCCCGGGACCTCCGCGAGGGCCACCTTGTGGATCACCATGTGGATCATCATGTGGATCACCATGTGGATCACCATGTGGATCACCATGTGGATCACCATGAGGGCCACCTTGGGAACCACCTTGAGGACTGCCTTGGGGACCACCTGAAGGAGCACCTGGATTAAAGCCTTGATTGCCAGGTTCATTTATAGGTGGTGGTTTACTGTCATCTTGACTTTGGTTTGAAGTTGTTGCTTCCTGTTCTGCAAGTTTATTTCTTAAATTAGACAATGCATTTTGAAAGTCTTGCTGTCCGGCTTCCGATGGTGGATTTTCGCCATCTTTCATACCTTCCGGAGTATCCCATTTACTGGGTCTTCGCCTTTCCCGCTTTATTTGTTTATCATCTAGTAACTCAGAATTTTGCTGATCTTGATCATTGTCAAATTGATTCTGCTTCCCTCCAAATCTATTTGGTCCTCCATTTTGCTGGTTACCCTGGCCTGGGAAATTCTGATTTCTATTTCCACCACCAGGACTTCCAACATTTCTTTGCTGAAATGAAGGTGGAGGTTGTGACCCAAACTGATTTGCCCTAGAACTTGGTGGGGTAGGATTCCTTTGCCCCCCAAACCCAGAGTTTGGTCTTCCACCTGGACCTTGATTTCTATTCTGTTCAGGAGCAAAATTTTGATTTGGCCGATTTTGTTGCCCCCTGTTACTTTGACCACTTGGTTGATTCTGGACCCTATTTTGACCTTGCCATGGCTGTTGAACTGGTTCTGTGGGCTCTTGTTTAATTGTTGCCACAGGTGGATTAAACCCTCCCACAAAAGCTGTCTGGGCACCATATGCTATTGCAGCCAACTGTTCATTCTGCTGACTTCCATATTCTCCAAGGAGACCTTGTCCCGGCTGTAGCTGACCAAGGAAATGTTGAGCCCCAACTGCAATGAGGCCCCTTCCAGCAAACTGCTCCTGCAATTGAGATGTTGCTATCTGTTGAGCAGGCTGGAACTGCTCTGCACTGAATGCCTGCCATGCCTCAACTTTTCGTTCCTGGAACTGATCTTGAGACTCGGCTTCACCACCATACTCTTGTTTAATGAAATCAAGAGCACTACCACCAGCCGACTGGTCATAGCGACCTCGTTTATCTGGCGGTTCATTACTTCTATCTCTATGACGTTGTGCACCATAGAGATCAGGGGGAGGGGGTGGGGGAGGCTGGGAGCCCCGATGGGATGGATTTTGTGGGCCCTGTGAACCATGGAAGGTTCCTGGTGGCAGCGGGGGCTGAAAAGGAAGAAAAAACGCATTGAATAGAAGTGCAAGTAGAACATCAAAGATGAACCTCCATGTGATGTTTTATTAATATTGTTCTCAATGCTAAAAGAAGTTATTTTTTGATGTTATTTACATTTAGTAATGATTTAATAAAATGTTCTTAGATACAAGCTCATTGAAAGATTTGTCCCTATTTCCCACACTAGATAGTAGATTGGTGGAACCTATGCTCAGCATAAATCCCACATATAATTGCCAGTAAAAATTGTTTTAAAATTGTACTTGCTGTATATTATTATTTTCTTATGTCGTGAAAACAATTTTCAAAAAACTCTTGTTGACAGTTTTAGCTTCATCAAGTGACCTTGCTGCTCAATTCAGCAATCGCAACGGCACCAGTTTATATGAAGAACTCGAGACTTCAGGGCACCTATGCACGGCGTACATGTACTTGTTATTTTTTATATATGCACCAGAACTTGTTGTATATCTTATTTTGATATAGTACTATATCATTGACTATAAAGTTTATAGTATAAACGCTTATTAGTGTTAATCAGAAATGGCAGAGAAAGTATTTTACTGGTTAGTTGTAGATTTTTTAAATTCGGATAGGTACCTGAATTGCTCATACCCCGTATCAGTTTCGGTGTAAATATTCTAGAAATAATTTTGTTTATTTATATTCGTCTGCTGGACGCGACAGTTGCATCAGGCTACTGATACACACAACAGAATGCTATTGAACCATACTTCAGCTCTGTCAGCGAAATTAGCCTAGAACTATATAAATATTTTAAATACGGATGTAAATGGACAAATACGCCGAGCATAGGAATACACCGAGCATAGGTTCCACCACTCTAGTAAAACTGTTTCCCCAGACAAATAATGGCAAGATTGTTAAATTCTTCATTGTCTTTCATTTGATACCCTGTTTTTGTAAATGTAGTTTCTTCATTCAAACACTGCTGCCAAAGATTTCACATGGAGAATCATTATTATCAGTGAAATGTTTTACAACAAACAAACATGTTTAATGAATGCAGTAATTAATATAGGAACTTGAAAGCAATATTTTTCTAATAGCAAGAAAATATGTGATCAAGTGAACGTCAGAATGAAACTGTAACTTACAGTGACAGACGAGTCTGGAAACGTCTCCAGAACCAAACCTAAATTAACTGAAATGTTCATACTGCCTCCCTATACTTCCTTTGATAACGTTCAATAATTTTAGTACTCAATTGGATTCTTTCCATATAATCCATATATATCCCCAACAAAGAAATCGTTTTAATAGATGTATTTAGGCAAAGCTATGAGCAAACACAATCATGAAGTAAACCCCGTTACATGGAGGACTACCACCCTTTAGAGGGTCCACATACCTTGAAAATGAGCAAAATAAAAAGATCCCTTGCAGGGTATGATAATATCTATCTTGTTTATTATAATTAGCTTAAATGCTTCACTTGGTCTCTATAAATGCTTCACTTGGTCTCTATAAATGCTTCACTTGGTCTCTATAAATGCTTCACTTGGTCTCTTTAAATGCTTCACTTGGTCTCTATAAATGCTTCACTTGGTCTCTATAAATGCTTCACTAGTATGTAACGGTATGTAAGTAATTTATCCGCACGTTATTTCAGATGCTTTAACAATATGTATTCACATTATTAAAAATAGATTTTTTGATGATTACAATGTCATGCACACACATAGTGGAGCCAAACTACAATAATGGTTGTATTTAACTGCTGAATTTTAACGAGTGCTAACATTCAAAACCAGTTCTAGTACATATTAGTATTGCTTGTTCAAAGGATAATATTCTACAGTATGTCAATTCACAGTAAATACCCATTGGCTTGAATATAAATTACTGATTTATCTCTCCTTAGTCCTTAGTAATCTTAGTCGCATGAAACCATCTTTAAAGATGTCCATTGAAGACCAACAGAATCTAAAGAATAACTCAGTGATGTATTATGAAGATTTGGCTATGACGAACGATTCACTGCCAAACATAGGTTATCCGTCAAAGAGTTTACAATGCTATGTCAATGAAAGATCTCTTACAGGTTGCCCTGATACGTACAACGGTAAATGACTGGAAATGCACACAGAAAATACAGATAGAAGACATTATTACATACATATGTCACACAGACTTAAAGTGTAGCTTAAAGGTACAGACACAATTTTCATGCTTTGATGTGGTTAACGGTTGTTCCAAGTCTAAAATCTCTCCATCAATAAATTGTAGGGCAGCCACAAAACAAATTAAGACATGCAGGCCACTTCAGTACCATATCCTTCTGCTAAATGCATTATATCCCAAGTGATAAGTTAAATCAAGTGTTTATTTTTCAATTAAGTAACACTACATTACTGGGTTGGTATTCGATTATAACAATGAACAAAAATAAGTACGAGAATGATAGTAGGATGGGCAACCCTTTCAACATATATATGGTAGACTTGAATAATAAAAGCAACATTACTTCTTTCTACACATGTTTGTCTATTTTAAATGACTGGGATAAACATTATTCAGTATTCTCAGCAGTCTAGATTCACTGTATGAATAGTATACTAGGTAGATAAGATCCATACAATCTGTATGTGTCGGGCTAAAACTGTATAGAATGTAGGCAAGGTTGAAGAGCATTTTACAATCTTTAAACGCTTCAATACAATGTAGAGACATATCCCTACAGCATCATTAAGCTTTCGTGCTACAGTAATATCCTATTTAGGAAGGTCAACACGCAAAACACATCTACCCTGTTTCAGTAAACCTTAACCATCACATCTCATTATTCTGTCGCAACCAACAATTTCGTTATAGTCTAACAATCACAGCCGTCGTATTGAACAGTTTCACTGCGACACATACATCCATCTACTTCAGTTTAATCATAGCAAGCCACTTATATTAGCATTCAACTCTTGGCAATACCATGTTGGTGAAATAATTCTATTGCAAGAATAAAATCAGGATATTCATAAACATACCAATACTATATGATGGTAAATCCAAATACGGTTAAACAACTCTCGCACGACTAGACAAGAACTATATTATAAAGTTAAACAACTCTCGCACGACTAGACAAGAACTATATTATAAAATAATATTCAGTTTGAGGAAAGGGAAGTATGGTGTGTTGTAGCATGAAAGAATGGAAGATACTACCGTGTAACGTTCAGAACAATCAGTGACTTCTTGTTTATCATGTGTGACAAGACGTGCAATAAACTATGCATAAAATAAAAAAATTATGCTAACAATTAAACTACCAGTAGTGACAAAAAGACTAGTTTGTACTCCCTGTACCACAACAAGTAAGCTACCATATATCAAGTGGCAGTTCGAAGGTCAACAAACAAGCCAGCAATAACTGAAACCTATTCACAGTGTAGTTCCAATCTCATGATAATCATATCTTTTATTTTGCTCAAATAGTCTATGTATATATGTGAAACAAGTGAAGTGGTGGATATTATCTGATTTTATTGATGTAAAATGTTCAGAAATATACATTCTAATATCTCACTCCACATATTGAAATACTGGCTGTACTGAATATATACTAGTGCAGTATCGTATTTAGGTATACGATTTTATTTGGAACAATACTCATGAATTACACAAGGCAAGTGATCGTCTAGAGAATAACGATAATGAATTACACAAAGTATGTGATCTTCTAGAGAATAATGATCATGAATTGCACAAGGCATGTGATCTTCTAGAGAATAATGATCATGAATTACACAAGGCATGTGATCTTACTTAGAATAATGATCATGAATTACACAAGGCATGTGATCTTACTTAGAATAATGATCATGAATTACACAAGGCATGTGATCTTACTTAGAATAATAATCATGAATTACACAAGGTATGTGACTTATTGAGAATAATGATCATGAATTACATATGGTATGTAATCTTACATAGAATAAGCATTATGAATTATGATCTTACTTAGAACAATGATCACAAATTACATATCTTACTTAGTATAATGTATTATGATCAAGCATTATACACAGCAGCTATTATAAGTGTTCTCAATTAAAGTCTATTAATGCAATTTATTTTCTTCAAAATGAAAAATAAAACTAAATTTCCAATTGATTGTTTCAAGTGCTAACTTAATAAACAACAATTTACAAACATACTGGTCTACAAGTAGTAATTTCACAAAAACAAGTTCACTTATGGATAGATCATCAAAATAGTACTTAAAAATATAAATAATTTATTTGTGAAATATGGAAATATAAGACATTAAACTCTAGAACATGTTGATCTCCATAACACTTCAGTAAAAGCATATATAGGCTTCAAGTTGTTTGAGGCAGAAGCTGGCTAATGCATACAGGATGATAGCTAATAAACAAGTAAATACTGTAAAATGAAATTGGTGACAGGCAAAACTTAACAATGTAGGAAACTAAACTGCCATACTTGTATGTTAGTATAGAAAGACATTTTTGTTCCATGCATCAATCTGCATTGGTTTATGTTTATAAATGGCATAAATCAAAACAAATATTGATCTGAGTTTTAGCCCTAGTGTTTTTTAACATGTGAATCAGCACATTTATTGTGTTCAAACAAGAGTCACATTCAGACTGTCAAACAGTGAATGGACATGACATATGACTAGATACCATGATTCCTGTGCCTGCCAAGTTATGCACGTGACAATATTTGCTATACATTAAGTTTTCTGTGGACATCTGAATGAGGAACAAGTGACTGCAGAGCTTTTTGAGAACATTTAAGTTATTTCACATAAAGGTAGAAACTTTATCTGCAAAATACATAAACTAATATCTGTGCACACTGAAAATGTTTTCATAAAACTGCTTTGGACAGAAAACATTATGGATTGACTTGCATTTATTAGTGGTGGATAACTCAACCATGGGCAGCAAACTCACACAACAATCTAATGGAGCTACAAGACTAACACAACATTCAGTAAGTAACAACGGGTCAATTGCAAAACATTCTATGTTAATATCATAATGTTACACATGTATAAAAATTGCCTGATAATATTCTCATACAAGGCCACTGCCCCAAGCGTGACTGTATAAGAGTTGGTTCAGCGAAATAAAAACTCTTTTATGCTTTCCAACAAATAGCCAAATTTGCGGTTCACAGTGAATGTTGGGTGTTGGGACATACTGTGGGTGTAGAGAATTAGTGCACGGAGGTGTAGGCAAAGCAATAACTTTGATGGTTTTTGAGAAATAACAAAATTCCGAGTTTTTGATCACATTTACCACCAACTACTCCGAGAAAATCATCATACATGTACATGTACATGTATGGGCATAGAGCAAAAGTAGAGAATATTGAATAAGACAAGCGCATCAGACATGTCAAGAAGTCACGCACATCCAGTAGTATTGAAGCGCTGTTGGGGCCAACAAGCTCTCGGGATCTATAATCCCATTTTCTCCAATGATACAGATGTTACCTAACACTGCCAAAGCTCCAGATCATCCACGGAGAGTGCTGTGATGAAGGATACTTAAATGGAACTATGCTGGCTTGAAGGAGGAAGCAAGCTTATACCAATAATCAGGCTGTCTTATATAGGGTGTCTTGTGAGAAATGTTGACAATACATGGGGGGAATGCATTAGTTTATACAAATTTATTTTAGCTCGATTGCGAAACAAGTTATTTCAACTTATATAAATCACTCTCGAGACCTCATTCCTGATTGAATCCATCGCCACGAGGGAGAGAGAAGAGGCAACGTGGAATTTAAATGCCTTGCCTAAGGGCACAATCGTAACGGCTCCAGTGGGGCTCGAACTCCGGACCTTTCGCACCTGAAGCGAACGCGCTATCACGACTTCCACTAGCATTAGCATTGTACAAACGTGAATATTAGAATTATACATTCTACTTGGACACAAACCTAGATGCAATCGCAGATATGGCATATGAAGATGTGTCATTGAGACATTACGGTGTTGCCAAATTGGTCCTTACCATCCCCCATGATGCATCAATACAATACCGCGACAAACAGTACAGAATGTTTCATTTCAAATCTACCGTAATGAGGTTAAGAATCTAAACTCTCACACCTGCTGGAATCACATGAAGGAAACAAAGTGTTGAGAAGAGAGATCATGGGTAAGATAGGACCACCACCTATCATTCCGACAATTAAGAAGCTATTAATCAAAGAAAGCAAATAATATCATGACTAAGGATTGTTACTAAAGGCTAAATATGTAAAACATAAACAATATTTAAGACAGACATGCTTATTGAATTAGAAGATCAGGTGTTACATCTCCCTGCTGAATTTATCTCAATTCTATACTAGTATTATATTCAATTTTATTATTTGTTTTATACAGAAGCATGTTATTGCATTGGAAGCAAGTGAGGTGTTGGATATACAATATACTGTACAAGTGTACATGGAAACTAACTAAACACTCAAACACCTAATGCTAATTCATTTCAGGAATCAAGAGGGGCCATATTTTACATCTACACTCAACAAAATTCCTAATCGGTCACCTAGTAGTTTATAATGTTTGGAGCGAATTAAAAAATCAAAAAAAAAATCATACAATGTAAATATTTTCTATTATAATCAATGAGATGATATAAATATTATTTGGTTATTAGTTTGCTCCAAATACTGCATAACACCAGGTGACCGGTTAGCAATTGTGTTGAGTGTACATTGAATAATAAGAAACCCATGTATGTATTATAATGATTCATATTTTGATATAAGTGTAGCTCAGAACGAAATTCTAACTTGGTTTAAAATTTACAAAGAATCTTAGCTCAAACAGTAATGTAATCTGACTAATCCTACAATGTATGTAGAGATAGTCACCGAAGCATGTTTATGTATGTAGATAGTCACCGAGGCATGCTTATGTATGTAGTGATAGCTACCTAGGCATGCGTATGTATGTAGAGAGATAGCCACCGAGGCAGGCTTAATGTATGTAGAGATAGCCACCGAGGCATGCTTAATGTATGTAGAGATAGCCACCGAGGCATGCTTAATGTATGTAGAGATAGCCACCGAGGCAGGCTTAATGTATGTAGAGAAAGCCACCGAGGCATGCTTAATGTATGTAGAGATAGCCACCAGGGCAGGCTTAATGTATGTAGAGATAGCCACCGAGACATGCTTAATGTATGTAGATATAGCCACCGAGGCATGCTTAATGTATGTAGAGATAGCCACCAGGGCAGGCTTAATGTATGTAGAGATAGCCACCAGGGCAGGCTTAATGTATGTAGAGATAGCCACCAGGGCAGGCTTAATGTATGTAGAGATAGCCACCAGGGCAGGCTTAATGTATGTAGAGATAGCTACCAAGGCATGCTTAATGTTTGTAGAGATAGCCACCAGGGCAGGCTTAATGTATGTAGAGATAGCCACCGAGGCAGGCTTAATGTATGTAGAGCTAGCCACCAGGGCAGGCTTAATGTTTGTAGAGAGATAGCCACCAGGGCAGGCTTAATGTATGTAGAGATAGTCACCAGGGCAGGCTTAATGTATGTAGAGAGATAGCCACCAGGGCAGGCTTAATGTATGTAGAGAGATAGCCACCGAGACATGCTTAATGTTTGTAGAGAGATAGCCACCAGACATGCTTAATGTATGTAGAGATAGCCACCGAGGCAGGCTTAATGTATGTAGAGATAGCCACCAGGGCAGGCTTAATGTATGTAGAGATAGCCACCAGGGCAGGCCTAATATATGTAGAGATAGCCACCGAGGCATGCTTAATGTTTGTAGAGAGATAGCCACCAGGGCAGGCTTAATGTATGTAGAGATATTCACCAGGACATGCTTAATGTATGTAGAGAGATAGCCACCGAGACATGCTTAATGTATGTAGAGAGATAGCCACCGAGACATGCTTAATGTATGTAGAGAGATAGCCACCGAGACATGCTTAATGTTTGTAGAGAGATAGCCACCGAGACAGGCTTAATGTATGTAGAGATAGCCACCAGGGCAGCCTTAATGTATGTAGAGAGATAGCCACCAGGACAGGCTTAATGTATGTAGAGATAGCCACCAGGGCAGGCTTAATGTATGTAGAGAAAGCCACCGAGGCATGTTTAATGTATGTAGAGAGATAGCCACCAGGGCAGGCTTAATGTATGTAGAGAGATAGCCACCGAGACATGCTTAATGTATGTAGAGATAGCCACCGAGGCAGGCTTAATGTATGTAGAGAAAGCCACCGAGGCATGCTTAATGTATGTAGAGATAGCCACCAGGGCAGGCTTAATGTATGTAGAGAGATAGCCACCGAGACATGCTTAATGTTTGTAGAGAGATAGCCACCGGACAGCTAATGTATGTAGAGATAGCACCAGGGCCGCTAATGTATGTAGAGAGATAGCCACCAGGGCAGGCTTAATGTATGTAGAGAAAGCCACCGAGGCATGTTTAATGTATGTAGAGAGATAGCCACCAGGGCAGGCTTAATGTTTGTAGAGATATTCACCAGGACATGCTTAATGTATGTAGAGATATAGCCACCGAGACATGCTTAATGTTTGTAGAGAGATAGCCACCAGGACAGGCTTAATGTATGTAGAGATAGCCACCAGGGCAGGCTTAATGTATGTAGAGAGATAGCCACCAAGGCAGGCTTAATGTATATAGAGATAGCCACCAGGGCATGCTTAATGTATGTAGAGATAGCCACCAGGCCAGGCCTAATATATGTAGAGATAGCCACCGAGGCATGCTTAATGTATGTAGAGAGCTAGCCACCAGGGCATGCTTAATGTATGTAGAGATAGCCACCGAGGCATGCTTAATATATGTAGAGATAGCCACCAGGGCAGGCTTAATGTTTGTAGAGATAGCCACACCAGGCAGTTTATATTGTTCATATTACAGACATACCACCTAAATGTTTGTAGAGATAGCCACATATTCTACCAGGCAGTTTATATTGTTCAAATTACAGACATACCACCTAAATGTTTGTAGAGATA
>CM026387.1:77376429-77438987 GCA_014843695.1 Archivesica marissinica | reverse complement strand
GAGATAGCCACCAGGGCAGGCTTAATGTATGTAGAGAAAGCCACCGAGGCATGTTTAATGTATGTAGAGAGATAGCCACCAGGGCAGGCTTAATGTTTGTAGAGATATTCACCAGGACATGCTTAATGTATGTAGAGATATAGCCACCGAGACATGCTTAATGTTTGTAGAGAGATAGCCACCAGGACAGGCTTAATGTATGTAGAGATAGCCACCAGGGCAGGCTTAATGTATGTAGAGAGATAGCCACCAAGGCAGGCTTAATGTATATAGAGATAGCCACCAGGGCATGCTTAATGTATGTAGAGATAGCCACCAGGCCAGGCCTAATATATGTAGAGATAGCCACCGAGGCATGCTTAATGTATGTAGAGAGCTAGCCACCAGGGCATGCTTAATGTATGTAGAGATAGCCACCGAGGCATGCTTAATATATGTAGAGATAGCCACCAGGGCAGGCTTAATGTTTGTAGAGATAGCCACACCAGGCAGTTTATATTGTTCATATTACAGACATACCACCTAAATGTTTGTAGAGATAGCCACATATTCTACCAGGCAGTTTATATTGTTCAAATTACAGACATACCACCTAAATGTTTGTAGAGATAGCCACATATTCTACCAGGCAGTTTATATTGTCCATATTACAGACATACCACCTAAATGTTTGTAGAGATATATTGTCCATATTACAGACATACCACCTTAATGGCTGATACACATTCTAGTGACCTTGGGTTTCCATTAATGATTTACAGTTGCATGTGTTACTCCTCCACAAACCAGATAAAGATGTACGAGGACCCAGAAATGGTTTTTGAGAGAAATAGAATGATGTCTCACACACACATTTTATTCAAATTAATTTGTTTACATGATGCTTTCAATACATTGTGACTTTGACATTTAACCCACTGACCTCAAACTAACTTGCTACAGGGTGCCGTTACTGACTATGATCAATGTACAACTTGCAACAGGGTGAGGTTTATCAATGTTGGAAGACAATCTAATACCTTCATAAGTTATTGAGTTTATACAGCTTTCAATTTGATGCCAATGAAAACCTTAATCTATGACCCATTTAACCCCTAATCAAATACAGTAGATCTACTGGCTGCCGGCTATGTACACATGGGTATCAAGGCAGTGTGTCAAGATATGGATGGTAAATGAGTTTGACTGACAGATGAAGACAGACAAATATGTCAAAAGCAATTTCTCTCACCACATTAAGGGGTAGACCTAATGATCGTTATGGGATATAATCAACCAAATTAGCACTGACAAATCTGAAAAAAAACCTAAAATACCAAAATCATTTCAGTCATTTGTGAACATTACCGTAATTATGCATTCATCTACCATTCATTATATACCGGTAGACATGTTCAGCTTATATGAACACTTGGTATGAGAAGAGTAAAAAACAGTAATTTACTGTAAACAGAGTAATACTAATAGCTGTAGCTGAGGCACGGTGACCAAAAAAACCTATTAGTGGTGCAGATTGTACTTGGGGAAACAGTGAAACAAACACCAGTAATGCCACTTCTGTAGTTTTACAAAGATATTGTCAAATCCCAACATATGCTATCTGATTGAACCCTGGATTTGGTCTGCACATATACAAGTTGTACATCAGAGTAAATGGACATGCATCATAAACAGCGTAGTCTGTTTTTGAACTGATATGTTTTAGAATCCTGCAGCCTCATGTTACCAACGCCTAAACATAATTGAACTATCAGTCGGTTCAAAGAGAGTGGAGGGGGGGTCGGGTCATCACATAATTATTTTAAAGAAATAATCAACTTATTCAGAAGTACAAAATTGGGCTAGATTAAACATGATTAACATGTATATAGAAAACATGCTACGTTTAATTGCTTTGACGACACAAACAGGTCTAAAGTATAAATACATTGAAGCAAAATAATATTGTATAGTTTCACCATAATTCCAAGTAATTTCTAGCATGCAGCCTAAAGTCCATTTGAGGGATGTTAAAAGCTGGGTTAGCATACCATGTGCAGGGAATGTATAAGTGTTGCACTGTGAACAAACAAAATAAATAACGTCCTTACACAAACCAATAATATATCTATCAAATCCAAGAATAAAACCTGGTTTCATTTTAATGTCGGTCTGATCAAGTATAACCAAATGATCAGTTCTTTTACCGATAAATTATATCTAAAAACATTTATAACTTTGAGGAGTTGCATTAAATTCTTCCAACAAACAAAGAGAAGTAATTTAACAGTTACTAATGAATAAACATACAATGAAGCTAGTGTTTATAAAGTTCATATTTAGTTTCTCCATTTAAACTTTATTACTTAATACTTTACTTTGTACAACAATGTACTTTCTATAACACTCGCACTCCAATAAATACCCAAACATATAAATATTGTGTTGGAAAATAAGCCAAAACAGCAGATAAATGTCAATAAGCAGCAATAATAACGATAGATCATCTTCCTTTCATCTGTCTACAAGAACTCCAGGAACAACCAATAATAGAAGGTTTGTTTGAAGAGACTAAGAAGAAATGAGAAGGATGCTTTTATACATGATGCAAATTAGTAACACAATGAAAATAACATCTGGAACAAATGAGGTGCCTTAGAAGTCATAATGATTCCATCCAATGGATGTTAACAAAGAAATCGGTGAAGAGACATACCGCCACACAAAGAATGGTAGCAAGGAAGAGTCAATGAACATACATACCTCACCCAACGGTCGGTAGTAAGAAGGAAGAATCATGGAACAGACATACCAAGGGTCGGTAGTAAGAAGAATCATGGAACAGACACACCAAGGGTTGGTAGCAAGAAGGAAGAATCATGGAACAGACATACCAAGGGTCGGTAGTAAGGAGGAAGAATCATGGAACAGACATACCAAGGGTCGGTAGTAAGAAGGAAGAATCATGGAACAGACACACCAAGGATCGGTAGTAAGGAAGAATAAGTGAACAGACATACCAAGGGTTGGTAGTAAGGAAGAATAAGTGAACAGACATACCAAGGGTCGGTAGTAAGTAAGAATCATGGAACATACATACCAAGGGTTGGTAGTAAGGAAGAATCGTGGAACAGACATACCAAGGGTTGGTAGTAAGAAGGAAGAATCATGGAACAGACATACCAAGGGTCGGTAGTAAGGAAGAATAAGTGAACAGACATACAAAGGGTTGGTAGTAAGGAAGAATAAGTGAACATACATACCAAGGGTTGGTAGTAAGGAAGAATCGTGGAACAGACATACCAAGGGTTGGTAGTAAGAAGGAAGAATCATGGAACAGACATACCAAGGGTCGGTAGTAAGGAAGAATAAGTGAACAGACATACCAAGGGTTGGTAGTAAGAAGGAAGAATCATGGAACAGACATACCAACGGTCGGTAGTAAGGAAGAATCGTGGAACAGACATACCAAGGGTTGGTAGTAAGAATCATGGAACAGACATACCAAGGGTTGGTAGTAAGGAAGAATCATGGAACAGACATACCCAGGGTTGGTAGTAAGGAAGAATCATGGAACAGACATACCAAGGGTCGGTAGTAAGAAGGAAGAATCATGGAACAGACATACCAAGGGTTGGTAGTAAGGAAGAATCATGGAACAGACATACCAAGGGTTGGTAGTAAGGAAGAATCATGGAACAGACATACCAAGGGTTGGTAGTAAGGAAGAATCATGGAACAGACATACCAAGGGTCGGTAGTAAGGAAGAATAAGTGAACAGACATACCAAGGGTCGGTAGTAAGGAAGAATAAGTGAACAGACATACCAAGGGTCGGTAGTAAGGAAGAATAAGTGAACAGAAAATACCCATTCGGTGTCTGTATTTGACAAATCATCTGATTTGGATAATCTTGGTAGATGGTTATCTAAACATTTTTTGTGCTAAATTATTAATTAAAGGTTTGATAGAAGATGACTGTTTAATGCTCTTCTGGCTGCCATGTCTTGCTGAATTAACCCTTTTTGGACAAATATGGTACAGGTTTGTGAATTGGCTTTGAAATGAAATCTGCAGTTTCACAAGAATCATTCCTGTGAGATTTAAAACCATACATGAAGCACCGTCAGAGACAGAGATATTGCCGAGTGTTGCGGGACAGATCCATAGACAAAACAATTCCAATACAGTTGGGGCATAAAAACCTAACAATGAAAGAACTAGGAACAAATGAGAAAGAACTATTTCAAAATTGTATGAAACGACAGTGGTATGAAACACAACATTAGATATACAAGCATGAGAATACACCATGTACAACGCAGACACGGTTTCATGTACATCAAATCACTACATTTTATTAAAAATCGCATAGTGTATGTATTTATTAACAAAATAAATTGGTTTATACTTTAGCTTAGTTTCTACAAATTTATTTTAGCTTGATTGCGAAACCAGTTAATACAAGTTAGTTTAATTGAGACCTCATTCTGATAGGAAACGAACGCCATGAGCAAGGAGCAATGTCGACACAATCGCCACGGCTACAGCTGGGAGTGAACTCCAAGATTATAAGATAACTGGGAATGAAAGTGAACACACACAAAGAACCAGCCACATTAGAGATATAAGCCGGGCCATCAAAGAGTCCACCGTGGGCTACCATGGACTTGATTGGTTGATCCTTGTAGGTCTGATCTATTACTATGATTACTACTACTGTAACTATTATGACTGTGTAACTATTACAACTGTAACTATTACGACTGTGTAACTATTACGACTGTGTAACTATTACGACTGTGTAACTATTACGACTGTGTAACTATTACGACTGTAACTATTATGACTAACTATTACGACTGTAACTATTATGACTGTAACTATTACGACTGTAACTATTACGACTGTAACTATTACGACTAACTATTACGACTGTGTAACTATTACGACTGTAACTATTACGACTGTAACTATTACGACTGTGTAACTATTACGACTGTGTAACTATTACGACTGTAACTATTACGACTGTGTAACTATTATGACTGTGTAACTATTACGACTAACTATTACGACTGTAACTATTATGACTGTAACTATTATGACTGTAACTATTATGACTGTAAATATTATGACTGTAACTATTACGACTGTGTAACTATGACTGTGTAACTATTACGACTGTGTAACTATTACGACTGTAACTATTACGACTGTGTAACTATTATGACTAACTATTATGACTGTGTAACTATTATGACTGTAACTATTATGACTGTAACTATTATGACTGTAAATATTATGACTGTGTAACTATTATGACTGTGTAACTATGACTGTGTAACTATTACGACTGTGTAACTATTACGACTGTAACTATTACGACTGTGTAACTATTACGACTGTGTAACTATTACGACTGTGTAACTATTACGACTGTGTAACTATTACGACTGTAACTATTACGACTGTGTAACTATTATGACTAACTATTACGACTGTGTAACTATTATGACTGTAACTATTATGACTGTAACTATTATGACTGTAAATATTATGACTGTGTAACTATTATGACTGTGTAACTATGACTGTGTAACTATTACGACTGTGTAACTATTACGACTGTAACTATTACGACTGTGTAACTATTACGACTGTAACTATTACGACTGTAACTATTACGACTGTGTAACTATTATGACAAACTATTACGACTGTGTAACTATTACGACTGTGTAACTATTATGACTGTAACTATTACGACTGTGTAACTATTATGACAAACTATTACGACTGTGTAACTATTATGACTGTAACTATTATGACCAACTATTATGACTGTAACTATTATGACTGTGTAACTATTATGAGACTGTAACTATTATGACTGTAACTATTACGACTGTGTAACTATTATGACTGTAACTATTATGACTGTAACTATTATGAGACTGTAACTATTATGACTGTAACTATTATGAGACTAACTATTATGACTGTAACTATTACGACTGTGTAACTATTACAACTGTGTAACTATTATGACTGTAACTATTATGAGACTGTAACTATTATGACTGTAACTATTACGACTGTGTAACTATTACAACTGTGTAACTATTATGACTAACTATTATGACAGGGCTACACCTGGTTGCGCACTCTTGTCGTTTCGCACTGAAGCGAATGCACTACCACTGCGCTATGTCGACTTCCAAATTGTTTATGGAAACTACAATTAAACACACACGATTTCAAATGTTACAAATGAAACATGTATATAGAGAACATTAGGTTACTAATCTAATATTATATTTTATCCTATCTTCTGATAAAAATATCTCTATTTTAGAGAAGATTACCGAATATTCATGATATCATACCATCTATGAACATATAAGATTTCATACACGCAGCGGTAGTGCAGCGAAATGTTTATTAGTCACTGACTAATAAAGCAAAGTTTATTAAGCAGTCCTTTTTTGACAATTATTTAGGCTAAAACATCAATTCCATAAATATTCATCATTCAACATAATGCATGCATGCATAAATAAACCTATTATAACTGTGGAATAAACCTATTATAACTGTGGAATAAACCTATTATAACTGTGGAATAAACCTATTATAACTGTGGAATAAACCTATTATAACTGTGGAATAAACCTATTATAACTGTGGAATAAAATTCTCTGAAGTCTTTATAATTGCAAACTAACGATTATGGAAAATAATTTCGTCTCAATCGTCCCATAAATACGTCATTTTCCCAAAGCATCAAAACCCAACACCTTATTTTATGCTCCTACGATATGACCCTACACTGGAGCTCAGGGCTGAAATACAATATGATCTATGCTGGAGAACAACTCCTGGCCTGAAATACAACAAGACCATATGCTGGATATATCACTCTGGGCTGGAATACAACAAGACCATATGCTGGATATATCACTCTGGGCTGGAATACAACAAGACCATATGCTGGATATATCACTCTGGGCTGGAATACAACAAGACCATATGCTGGATATATCACTCTGGGCTGACATGGAGTGGAGTCACTCTGCTAGAATACGGTATGACCCTATGGGCTGGAGATGTCACTCTGGGCTGAAATACGATATGACCCTATGGGCTGGAGATGTCACTTTTGGCTGGCATAAGATATGAACACGTGGTCTGGAGATATCACTGTGGATTGGAGATATCACTGTGGTCTGGAGATATCACTGTGGGCTGGAGATATCACTGTGGGCTGGAGATATCACTGTGGGCTGGAGATATCACTATGGTCTGGAGATATCACTGTGGGCTGGAGATATCACTGTGGGCTGGAGATATCACTATCACTGTGGGCTGGATATATCACTGTGGTCTAGAGATATCACTGTGGGCTGGAGATATCACTATGGTCTGGAGAATGTCGCAACAATGGCGGGATAGATAATCTGTGTATTACAGCTTACTATAAAGTCTGGAGATATCAGATTATCTACAGCTGTAATTCTAAAAAGAACACAGTAACCACCTGATACCGCCAGATAATGCTTGTTTTGGTTATTGTCGTTGGGTCTTACAGTGCACCCTATACAGCATCCTTCATAAAGGAGAAATACGACAAACGTTGGCTTCACATATAATAATAAAACTAGATCTGAATGATTGTACAAGGTGTGAGTGACGGTCAATGATTGGTCAATGATGGTTACGGTACTACAGAAGGAAAACTGTGACGATCTGTATGAACATGTAAAACACATCACAACAAAACGAGCAGAGAAAAAGATTCAAATGAACACCTGATAATGAACAGTATCCATCGATTGTGTAACAAATAACCCTATACAGCCTAGGAATTATATGCAAGACTAGATAATAACATTACACAAATACAGGTATGTAATGTGAGAGAATGGGGTAGTAGGTGAATAAACAACTTTGTCTACACTAAATCATGTTTTACATCCGACTTGATGCATGCCAATGGTTTATGTATTACAGTTGTTTCTCTTCAAATGCAGCAAGCAAATACAGAATGGTATAATGTATTTTCAGCAAACAGTTCCTCTATAATCAAGGCTATTCCAGTGTGCATAATCCTTAAACAGCTTAGCTTTAAATACTATGCTTTTTAATTAAATGTCAAACTTCAAAATGATTTAATACAACATTTTATTTAGCAATATTTTTTAAATTTAAATGTTATCCTACAAAAAGTCCAATGCTTTTTAAAGTAGAGGTATAGGTAGCCACGCACATTTTTCGATAATGACACAAACATGCTCCGACATACTGGTCATTTCCCCGCCCCCGCCCCCGTCCCCCGCCTGTCCCCTGGATGTTCTGATGAGATATACGAAGCTAAAGGAGATGTAAGCAGTGTATATAGTTATTTCTACTTGGTCCTATTCCACATACTTATATGCAATAATTCGCAGTACGCATCTAATCTTAACATCAATTAGGTCTTTTGCTATATTCTTGTCAACATGATTTGCTATATTCATGTATGTAAACGTTTGATATTTTCATGTAAACATCGTTTGCTATTTTTGTGTAAACATCTTTTGCTATATTCATGTAAACATTTATTTGCTATATTCATGTAAACATTTGTTTGCTATATTCATGTAAACATTCGTTTGCTATATTAATGTAAACATCGTTTGCTATATTCATGTAAACATTTGTTTACTATATTCATGTAAACATCATTTGCTATATTCATGTAAACATTTGTTTGCTATATTCATGTAAACATTCGTTTGCTATATTCATGTAAACATTCGTTTGCTATATTCATGTAAACATTCGTTTGCTATATTCATGTAAACATTCGTTTGCTATATTCATGTAAACATTCGTTTGCTATATTCATGTAAACATTCGTTTGCTATATTCATGTAAACATTCGTTTGCTATATTCATGTAAACATTCGTTTGCTATATTCATGTAAACATTCGTTTGCTATATTCATGTAAACATTCGTTTGCTATATTCATGTAAACATTCGTTTGCTATATTCATGTAAACATTCGTTTGCTATATTCATGTAAACATTCGTTTGCTATATTCATGTAAACATTCGTTTGCTATATTCATGTAAACATTCGTTTGCTATATTCATGTAAACATCTTATAATCATGTCAAGACGCAAGTTTTGCAGGATAATTAGCGGCATATGTATTGGTATTGTTTATTAATCAGTGAGGAGTTTATGTTATTGATTGTTACTTGAGAGTATTTCTATAAGTTTGACAAGCTGTAACTTCCCCCCACCTACTTACATGGAACACTAATCAGTTCTTGTTTGCCTGTTGCTTACATGTAAGTTTTCATCATGTACATGACACATTGCGATATCTACACCTACATAACGTACAAACACATACAATATGTTCTATAATTATTGTTAATAATCATAGCGAGTTACATTTAAAAATATTATCTACTTAATACAAAAATGTATTTAAAAAGTTATTTAAACATCATAAATATACAGGTTAACACATGCCTGCAGAGTTGCTCTATATCACCCCATGTATGCATCTCGTTCCACCGACACCATCTCATAGTAGTGTTATAACTTCACATTAAGTAAATACTTTTATAGAATATGCAAGAATGCAAGATCAACAGTGTTTCACAATAAGAAGAAATGATGTTTGCGTTGAATAGACAAGTAAAGGTTTACGCCAGTATAGATCGTTCACAACCAGCTCGAGTTAGTAATATGTAGTTTAGTTACATGTATCATTATATATGCATCACTTGGGAAGTATGGGAGTACACCACGCATGTTACTGAAACAATTGTGCATCGCCGGTGGTCCTGTAAGCAGCCCCTCCTACCTACAGATATACTAGTATATATACACAAGCATGCAGCAGCTGCTGTATCTACACATCATCCTTACAAATATATCAGAGTATATAGATGTTCCTCAATTCTAGTATTTCCCCTAAGCAGGAATAGGAGGGCGGCCCGGCCCGTCCTGCCCCTTTTTGGGGCCGCCCTTGTGCCCGAAATTCCGAAAATGATTCCCCGAGTTTTAACTGACTACGTCATATCTTTCCCGCCAATGCAATGGGACCTAGCAAGAATGTAAGTTAATTGTCGTAGTCTTGATATTGATTTAATAGAAATTCAAAACATAAATAAATCAAGAGACTAATGTGTCGTCTGCTGGTTATGTATATTGAAGACAAGTAATCATGATACATGCCAATCAGTCAATTTTCGCACATTTATGCCCCAATTTCCGTTCGAGTCATTGTTATAAAAACAAATGTATAGGATTATCGGCGTGCGATGTCCAGTTACGAGTTCTTTATAGTGAAGTCACAGACATATTGTCCCATGTGTGCAAATCTCACAATTGGCGCTAATTGATTTAAATAGTCCCCAATTTGTTCTTATAGTCTCACGTTTTTAGTTTTACTGGGTACTGTGCATATCACAGCATATGGATTGTCCCATTGCATCGGTCGGAAATTCCGCCAACGGATGTCAATTTTACGATATATATACGTTTTGATTTAAATGAATGTAAATGCATTATTGTCGTATATATATATATTTCTGTCTTATGTTTAGATCATTATCTCGGATACTAGGCCTTATAATATATTTTGAATTGAAATATGCAATAGGTTGCAAAATTGATTTGTCCTCAAAATATTTCATACTCGCAATAACATTTATATATATATATTATTTTTTTTTGGAAAATGAAAAAATGCCCTTTTTTAGTCTGGGGGAAACGCTATCAATTCTCTGTGTATATAGAGGTGTTCCTCGATTCTGTGTGTGTGTGTGTGTGTATAGAGGTGTTCCTCGATTCTGTGTGTGTGTGTGTGTATAGAGGTGTTCCTCGATTCTGTGAGTATATAGAGGTGTTCCTCGATTCTGTGTGTATATAGAAGTGTTCCTCGATTCTGTGTGAGTATATAGAGGTGTTCCTCGATTCTGTGTGTACATAGAGGTGTTCCTCGATTATGTGTGTATATAGAGGTGTTCCTCCATTCTGTGAGTATATAGAGGTGTTCCTCCATTCTGTGAGTATATAGAGGTGTTCCTCTATTCTGTGAGTATATAGAGGTGTTCCTCCATTCTGTGTGAGTATATAGAGGTGTTCCTCCATTCTGTGAGTATATAGAGGTGTTCCTTGATTCTGTGAGTATATAGAGGTGTTCCTTGATTCTGTGAGTATATAGAGGTGTTCCTCCATTCTGTGTGTGTATAGAGGTGTTCCTCCATTCTGTGAGTATATAGAGGTGTTCCTCCATTCTGTGTGAGTATATAGAGGTGTTCCTCCATTATGTGTGTATATAGAGGTGTTCCTCCATTCTGTGTGTATATAGGTGTTCCTCCATTCTGTGTGAGTATATAGAGGTGTTCCTCCATTCTGTGTGTATATAGAGGTGTTCCTCGATTCTGTGAGTATATAGAGGTGTTCCTCGATTCTGTGAGTATATAGAGGTGTTCCTCCATTCTGTGTGTATATAGAGGTGTTCCTCGATTCTGTGAGTATATAGAGGTGTTCCTCCATTCTGTGTGTATATAGAGGTGTTCCTCGATTCTGTGAGTATATAGAGGTGTTCCTCCATTCTGTGTGTATATAGAGGTGTTCCTCGATTATGTGTGAGTATATAGAGGTGTTCCTCCATTCTGTGTGTATATAGAGGTGTTCCTCGATTCTGTGAGTATATAGGTGTTCCTTGAATCTGTGGTGCAACATTTTGAAGTACATAGAACTGTTTTCTTAACTTTGTTGTATATTATAAAGGTGTTAACTTAACTTTGTTGTATATTATAAAGGTGTTAACTTAACTTTGTTGTATATTATAAAGGTGTTAATTTAACCTTGTTGTATATTATAAAGGTGTTAACTTAACTTTGTTGTATATTATAAAGGTGTTAATTTAACCTTGTTGTATATTATAAAGGTGTGTTCCTCAATTTATTTAGCTTACTGCCTAAACATATTAATTAAAATATCTGCCTGTATTCTCAAACTTGATCAATTTTATGTCCGAGAAAAACGTGATGGAGGGGTGAAATCTCCAATTAATAAATATTCCGCGTTTGCTTCATATTATCTAATACTATATATAAAGGTGTAATAAAATATTTCCCAGTACAACATTAAGTGCAATTCTACATAGTGTTATGAAATATATCTTACTAAATAAGGTGAGTTCCTCAAATTTGTTCCAACATATTTCCTAGTACATGAACACTATTGTTGGCTATTACATGAAATAAACCATAAACATAATTAAATCATTTTGTATTTCTATAAACATAAATCTCATAGGTCGTTCAATGATGTAAGGCCGTGTATTTAGCCCCGACCTGCAGAATAACTTGGACAGAATGTGCAAACAACACAGGATTATATTACCCGCGCAGATCAGCCACGTCGTAGCGCTGAGTCTGATCAGGCTCTATGTTGTTTGCTATTAAGACAAGTGTTTATTTAGCTCCACTATCTCAATAGCAAACAGCATAGAGCCTGATCAGACGGAACTATGCTGTTTGCAAAGCGACTGTAGTTGTGATTAGCAGGTTACGGGTTAATTATGGAAATTCAACTCTAACTTGGCATAGAGAATGCAACCGGAAATATTCAGTCAATATTCATAGCTCTTACTAATTTGTTGAATGCTTAAATCTCTAGGTATATTTCCATTCCTAAGCTTGAATTAAGTAGTAAATGAATCGATTATAAAATAATAGCAGATTCTACCCCATGTTTCACACATACTTGTAGTGCTGCAATGCATAACCTTCAAATATGCAGTAAAAATTGGTGAAATAATGAGCAAACGTTTGCTATCAATACCGGCTACACCACCCACAGAATGTCTCTGAGAAACAGACAAATACCGACAATGGCAGATATTATGGATTGTATCGAACTTAGTTTAGTTTATCATTACTATAAATATGTTATTATTCCAAGTCTTTAAATACTAATACTACTATGTCTGTCTAACAAGTTATCATATTGTATACTTATTATAATGAATACCATTATACGATAAACACCCTTAAATACGCAAACACGTGTTCAATCGCTAAAGAACAAGTACTCATAATGCAGATCAAAACGTAGTTCATTATGATTTAACAACATTCACAGAAACTGAACCGTAACAGAAATAATCGTGTTGCAACGAGTGTGGAGAGCGTATACAATTGATCATTGTTGCAACGAGCGTGGAGAGCGTATACAATTGATCATTGTTGCAACGAGTGTGGAGAGCGTATACAATTGATCATTGTTGCAACGAGCGTGGAGAGCGTATACAATTGATCATTGTTGCAACGAGCGTGGAGAGCGTATACAATTGATCATTGTTGCAACGAGCGTGGAGAGCGTATACAATTGATCATTGTTGCAACGAGCGTGGAGAGCGTATACAATTGATCATTGTTGCAACGAGCGTGGAGAGCGTATACAATTGATCATTGTTGGTATGGAGGAGGATAGAGGAAAGCAAGCATGAAGAGTGATACCTGTAAACATGTGTGAACAGTAGATCATCAAGTCTCATCATGCTCAGAATGGCAATACGCATACATGTAGGTGTATTATTCCAATAGTCAATTATTACAAGATTAACTAATATAAAACGGATCCAAATTAAGTTTTAAAGAAGACAATTTACACATTGATTATGGAGTTGGATATTACAAGTATGAACATAACTCTATGAGATGGTACAATGGAACAGCCAAGTATAGCTTTATTTACACTCGAAGCACGTGTCACCAATTTAATGTACAAAATACACGGTTGTTAATTTGACATAAATAAATATCGAGTACAAACTAGTTCTGCATACAGCAATAAAACGAATAGACACCCACGTTATTCCTTTCTTTTATAATCATAATATATTACATGGGTACTAGCAACAATGTTTGTATTTACTCAATGTGTATAATCCATTATTTTATACTTTTCAATTCTGCTTTGATCAGCTCTCAAAGGCAATTATAAGATGTCAGATTATGTGCCGCCCCTTGAAACCGTAGCAACTCTGTCGACATGTTTACCCTGGATCTTACCCTGGTCGTCTTACCTGCTTAATGTCTGCCGGCGGTTTAAACCGGTTGTCATTCTGGTTACCACGGAAAGCACCTCCCTTCACTGACTGGGGCCGCTTCGTCTGACCCTCCATATTGTACCTAGAGTAAAATAATCAGCACTATAATGTTCCCATATCCAGATAGGTGGTACAGTAACAAGGAACATTCACAGATAGGTGGTACAGTAACAAGGAACATTCACAGATAGGTGGTACAGTAACAAGGAACATTCACAGATAGGTGGTACAGTAACAAGGAACATTCACAGATAGGTGGTACAGTAACACGGAACATTCACAGATAGGTGGTACAGTAACAAGGAACATTCACAGATAGGTGGTACAGTAACAAGGAACATTCACAGATAGGTGGTACAGTAACAAGGAACATTCACAGATAGGTGGTACAGTAACAAGGAACATTCACAGATAGGTGGTACAGTAACAAGGAACATTCACAGATAGGTGGTACAGTAACAAGAACATTCACAGATAGGTGGTACAGTAACAAGGAACATTCACAGATAGGTGGTACAGTAACAAGGAACATTCACAGATAGGTGGTACAGTAACAAGGAACATTCACAGATAGGTGGTACAGTAACAAGGAACATTCACAGATAGGTGGTACAGTAACAAGGAACATTCACTGTACAGATAGGTGGTACAGTAACAAGGAACATTCACAGATAGGTGGTACAGTAACAAGGAACATTCACAGATAGGTGGTACAGTAACAAGGAACATTCACAGATAGGTGGTACAGTAACAAGGAACATTCACAGATAGGTGGTACAGTAACAAGGAACATTCACAGATAGGTGGTACAGTAACAAGGAACATTCACAGATAGGTGGTACAGTAACAAGGAACATTCACAGATAGGTGGTACAGTAACAAGGAACATTCACAGATAGGTGGTACAGAAACAACGAACATTCACAGATAGGTGGTACAGTAACAAGGAACATTCACAGATAGGTGGTACAGTAACAAGGAACATTCACAGATAGGTGGTACAGTAACAAGGAACATTCACAGATAGGTGGTACAGTAACAAGGAACATTCACAGATAGGTGGTACAGTAACAAGGAACATTCACAGATAGGTGGTACAGAAACAAGGAACATTCATAGATAGGTGGTACAGTAACAAGGAACATTCACAGATAGGTGGTACAGTAACAAGGAACATTCACAGATAGGTGGTACAGAAACAAGGAACATTCATAGATAGGTGGTACAGAAACAAGGAACATTCATAGATAGGTGGTACAGAAACAAGGAACATTCACAGATAGGTGGTACAGAAACAAGGAACATTCACAGATAGGTGGTACAGAAAAGAACATTCACAGATAGGTGGTACAGAAACAAGGAACATTCACAGATAGGTGGTACAGAAACAAGGAACATTCACAGATAGGTGGTACAGAAACAAGGAACATTCACAGACAGATAGGTGGTACAGAAACAAGGAACATTCACAGATAGGTGGTACAGAAACAAGGAACATTCACAGATAGGTGGTACAGAAACAAGGAACATTCACAGATAGGTGGTACAGAAACAAAGAACATTCACAGATAGGTGGTACAGAAACAAGGAACATTCACAGATAGGTGGTACAGAAACAAGGAACATTCACAGTACAGATAGGTGGTACAGAAACAAGGAACATTCACAGATAGGTGGTACAGAAACAACGAACATTCACAGGTAGGTGGTACAGAAACAAGGAACATTCACATATAGGTGGTACAGAAACAAGGAACATTCACAGTACAGGTAGGTGGTACAGAAACAAGGAACATTCACAGATAGGTGGTACAGAAACAAGGAACATTCACAGATAGGTGGTACAGAAACAAGGAACATTCACAGTACAGATAGGTGGTACAGAAACAAGGAACATTCACTGTACAGATAGGTGGTACAGAAACATGGAACATTCACAGATAGGTGGTACAGAAACAAGGAACATTCATAGATAGGTGGTACAGTAACAAGGAACATTCATAGATAGGTGGTACAGAAACAAGGAACATTCATAGATAGGTGGTACAGTAACAAGGAACATTCACAGATAGGTGGTACAGAAACAAGGAACATTCACAGATAGGTGGTACAGAAACAAAGAACATTCACAGATAGGTGGTACAGAAACAAAGAACATTCACAGTACAGATAGGTGGTACAGAAACAAGGAACATTCACAGATAGGTGGTACAGAAACAACGAACATTCACAGGTAGGTGGTACAGAAACAAGGAACATTCACAGTACAGGTAGGTGGTACAGAAACAAGGAACATTCACAGTACAGATAGGTGGTACAGAAACAAGGAACATTCACAGTACAGATAGGTGGTACAGAAACAAGGAACATTCACAGATAGGTGGTACAGAAACAAGGAACATTCACAGTACAGATAGGTGGTACAGAAACAAGGAACATTCACTGTACAGATAGATGGTACAGAAACATGGAACATTCACTGTACAGATAGGTGGTACAGAAACATGGAACATTCACTGTACAGATAGGTGGTACAGAAACAAGGAACATTCACAGATAGGTGGTACAGAAACAAGGAACATTCACAGATAGGTGGTACAGAAACAAGGAACATTCACAGATAGGTGGTACAGAAACATTCACAGATAGGTGGTACAGAAACAAAGAACATTCACAGTACAGATAGGTGGTACAGAAACAAGGAACATTCACAGATAGGTGGTACAGAAACAACGAACATTCACAGGTAGGTGGTACAGAAACAAGGAACATTCACAGTACAGGTAGGTGGTACAGAAACAAGAAACATTCATAGATAGGTGGTACAGAAACAAGGAACATTCACATATAGGTGGTACAGAAACAAGGAACATTCACAGATAGGTGGTACAGAAACAAGGAACATTCACAGATAGGTGGTACAGAAACAAGGAACATTCACTGTACAGATAGGTGGTACAGAAACAAGGAACATTCACAGTACAGATAGGTGGTACAGAAACATTCACAGTACAGATAGGTGGTACAGAAACAAGGAACATTCACAGATAGGTGGTACAGAAACAAGGAACATTCACAGTACAGATAGGTGGTACAGAAACATGGAACATTCACAGTACAGATAAGTGGTACAGAAACAAGGAACATTCACAGTACAGATAGGTGGTACAGAAACATGGAACATTCACAGTACAGATAAGTGGTACATAAACAAGGAACATTCACAGTACATATGTACAGATAGGTGGTACAGAAACAAGGAACATTCACAGTACAGGTAGGTGGTACAGAAACAAGGAACATTCACAGTACAGGTAGGTTGTACAGACACAAGGAACATTCACAGATAGGTGGTACAGAAACAAAGAACATTCACAGTACAGATAGGTGGTACAGAAACAAGGAACATTCACAGTACAGATAAGTGGTACAGAAACAAGGAACATTCACAGTACAGATAGGTGGTACAAAAACAAGGAACATTCACAGATAGGTGGTACAGAAACAAAGAACATTCACAGTACAGATAGGTGGTACAGAAACAAGGAACATTCACAGTACAGATAGGTGGTACAGAAACAAGGAACATTCACAGTACAGATAGGTGGTACAGAAACAAGGAACATTCACTGTACAGATAGGTGGTACAGAAACAAGGAACATTCACAGTACAGATATGTGGTACAGAAACAAGGAACATTCACTCTACAGATAGGTGGTACAGAAACAAGGAACATTCACAGTACAGATATGTGGTACAGAAACAAGGAACATTCACTGTACAGATAGGTGGTACAGAAACAAGGAACATTCACAGTACATATAGGTGGTACAGAAACAAGGAACATTCACAGTACAGATAGGTGGTACAGAAACAAGGAACATTCACAGTACAGATAGGTGGTACAGAAACAAGGAACATTCACAGTACAGATAGGTGGTACAGAAACAAGGAACATTCACAGTACAGATAAGTGGTACAGAAACAAGGAACATTCACAGTACAGGTAGGTGGTACAGAAACAAGGACCATTCACTGTACAGATAGGTGGTACAGAAACAAGGAACATTCACAGTACAGATAGGTGGTACAGAAACAAGGAACATTCACAGTACAGATAGGTGGTACAGAAACAAGGAACATTCACTGTACAGATAGGTGGTACAGAAACAAGGAACATTCACTGTACAGATAGGTGGTACAGAAACAAGGAACATTCACTGTACAGATAGGTGGTACAGAAACAAGGAACATTCACTGTACAGATAGGTAGTACAGAAACATTCACAGTACAGATAGGTGGTACAGAAACAAGGAACATTCACAGTACAGATAGGTGGTACAGAAACAAGGAACATTCACTGTACAGATAGGTGGTACAGAAACAAGGAACATTCACTGTACAGATAGGTGGTACAGAAACAAGGAACATTCACTGTACAGATAGGTGGTACAGAAACAAGGAACATTCACAGTACATATAGGTGGTACAGAAACAAGAAACATTCACAGTACAGATAGGTGGTACAGAAACAAGGAACATTCACAGTACAGATAGGTGGTACAGAAACAAGGAACATTCACAGTACAGATAGGTGGTACAGAAACAAGGAACATTCACAGTACAGATAAGTGGTACAGAAACAAGGAACATTCACAGTACAGATAGGTGGTACAGAAACAAGGAACATTCACTGTACAGATAGGTGGTACAGAAACAAGGAACATTCACTGTACAGATAGGTGGTACAGAAACAAGGAACATTCACTGTACAGATAGGTGGTACAGAAACAAGGAACATTCACTGTACAGATAGGTAGTACAGAAACATTCACAGTACAGATAGGTGGTACAGAAACAAGGAACATTCACAGTACAGATAGGTGGTACAGAAACAAGGAACATTCACTGTACAGATAGGTGGTACAGAAACAAGGAACATTCACTGTACAGATAGGTGGTACAGAAACAAGGAACATTCACTGTACAGATAGGTGGTACAGAAACAAGGAACATTCACTGTACAGATAGGTAGTACAGAAACATTCACAGTACAGATAGGTGGTACAGAAACAAGGAACATTCACAGTACAGATAGGTGGTACAGAAACAAGGAACATTCACTGTACAGATAGGTGGTACAGAAACAAGGAACATTCACTGTACAGATAGGTAGTACAGAAACGAGGAACATTCACAGTACAGATAGGTGGTACAGAAACAAGGAACATTCACTGTACAGATAGGTGGTACAGAAACAAGGAACATTCACAGTACAGATAGGTGGTACAGAGACATTCACAGTACAGATAGGTGGTACAGAAACAGGGAACATTCACAGATAGGTGGTACAGAAACAAGGAACATTCACAGTACAGATAGGTGGTACAGAAACATGGAACATTCACAGTACAGATAAGTGGTACAGAAACAAGGAACATTCACAGTACATATGTACAGATAGGTGGTACAGAAACAAGGAACATTCACAGTACAGGTAGGTGGTACAGAAACAAGGAACATTCACAGTACAGGTAGGTTGTACAGAAACAAGGAACATTCACAGTACAGGTAGGTGGTACAGAAACAAGGAACATTCACAGTACAGGTAGGTTGTACAGAAACAAGGAACATTCACTGTACAGGTAGGTTGTACAGAAACAAGGGACATTCACAGAAACAAGGAACATTCAACATTCACAGAAACAAGGAACATTCACAGAAACAAGGAACATTCACAGAAACGAGGAACATTCACAGAAACAAGGAATGAACATTCACAGAAACGAGGAATGAACATTCACAGAAACGAGGAATGAACATTCACAGAAACAAGGAACATTCACAGAAACAAGGAACATTCACAGAAACAAGGAATGAACATTCACAGAAACAAGGAATGAACATTCACAGAAACAAGGAATGAACATTCACAGAAACAAGGAACATTCACAGAAACAAGGAATGAACATTCACAGAAACAAGGAACATTCACAGAAACAAGGAATGAACATTCACAGAAACAAGGAACATTCACAGAAACAAGGAATGAACATTCACAGAAACAAGGAATGAACATTCACAGAAACAAGGAATGAACATTCACAGAAACAAGGAATGAACATTCACAGAAACAAGGAACATTCACAGAAACAAGGAATGAACATTCACAGAAACAAGGAATGAACATTCACAGAAATAAGGAACATTCACAGAAACAAGGAACATTCACAGAAACATTTACAGAAACAAAGAAGGAACATTCACAGAAACAAGGAACATTCACAGAAACAAGGAACATTCACAGAAACAAGGAACATTCACAGAAACAAGGAACATTCACAGTACAGATAGGTGGTACAGAAACAAGGAACATTCACTGTACAGATAGGTGGTACAGAAACAAGGAACATTCACTGTACAGATAGGTGGTACAGAAACAAGGAACATTCACTGTACAGATAGGTGGTACAAAAACAAGGAACATTCACTGTACAGATAGGTGGTACAAAAACAAGGAACATTCACTGTACAGATAGGTGGTACAAAAACAAGGAACATTCACAGTACAGATAGGTGGTACAAAAACAAGGAACATTCACAGTACAGATAGGTGGTACAAAAACAAGGAACATTCACAGTACAGATAGGTGGTACAGAAACAAGGAACATTCACAGTACAGATAGGTGGTACAGAAACAAGGAACATTCACAGTACATATGTACAGATAGGTGGTACAGAAACAAGGAACATTCACTGTACAGATAGGTATTTGTTTGAATGGTTTCACATTTGTTTGGATGGTTTCACATTTGTTTGGATGGTTTCACGTTTGTTTGGATGGTTTCACGTTTGTTGAATGGTTTCACATTTGTTTGGATGGTTTCACATTTGTTTGGATGGTTTCACGTTTGTTTGGATGGTTTCACATTTGTTTGGATGGTTTCACGTTTGTTGGATGGTTTCACATTTGTTGGATGGTTTCACATTTGTTGGATGGTTTCACATCTCATATGCATACAAATAAAATAGGAAAAATGGAATCCCACAGAAAACCCAATATTCAGACAATGTTATTGGCCTCTTCTGATCATGCGAGGGTAAGATGGGGGTCCTACTTCCGTCCACAGAGTTAGAGATATCTAACATATACATAGCAGATAACTTACTGTTCCACCCAAACACACCAGAGTTAGAGATATCTAACATATACATAGCAGATAACTTACTGTTCCACCCAAACACACCAGAGTTAGAGATATCTAACATATACATAGCAGATAACTTACTGTTCCACCCAAACACACCAGAGTTAGAGATATCTAACATATACATAGCAGATAACTTACTGTTCCACCCAAACACACCAGAGTTAGAGATATCTAACATATACATAGCAGATAACTTACTGTTCCACCCAAACACACCAGAGTTAGAGATATCTAACATATACATAGCAGATAACTTACTGTTCCACCCAAACACACCAGAGTTAGAGATATCTAACATATACATAGCAGATAACTTACTGTTCCACCCAAACACACCAGAGTTAAGAGATATCTAACATATACATAGCAGATAACTTACTGTTCCACCCAAACACACCAGAGTTAGAGATATCTAACATATACATAGCAGATAACTTACTGTTCCACCCAAACACACCAGAGTTAGAGATATCTAACATATACATAGCAGATAACTTACTGTTCCACCCAAACACACCAGAGTTAGAGATATCTAACATATACATAGCAGATAACTTACTGTTCCACCCAAACACACCAGAGTTAGAGATATCTAACATATACATAGCAGATAACTTACTGTTCCACCCAAACACACCAGAGTTAAGAGATATCTAACATATACATAGCAGATAACTTACTGTTCCACCCAAACACACCAGAGTTAGAGATATCTAACATATACATAGCAGATAACTTACTGTTCCACCCAAACACACCAGAGTTAAGAGATATCTAACATATACATAGCAGATAACTTACTGTTCCACCCAAACACACCAGAGTTAAGAGATATCTAACATATACATAGCAGATAACTTACTGTTCCACCCAAACACACCAGAGTTAGAGATATCTAACATATACATAGCAGATAACTTACTGTTCCACCCAAACACACCAGAGTTAGAGATATCTAACAAATACATAGCAGATAACTTACTGTTCCACCCAAACACACCAGAGTTAGAGATATCTAACATTTACATAGCGGATAGCTTACTGTTCCACCCAAACACACCAGAGTTAGAGATATCTAACATATACATAGCGGATAACTTACTGTTCCACCCAAACACACCAGAGTTAGAGATATATCTAACATTTACATAGCGGATAACTTACTGTTCCACAAGAGGCATAGATTTCTCACGTGGCTGTTCCACATACTCTATGTAGTCAAAATTGTCGTCATTTTCTGCAGGCAGTTTAAAGTTAGCCTTCATGTCGAGTACTGCCTCCTCCGGTACGTATTTCCCTGAAGAACAAGAACACACTGCAACTTTCCCTAATCATCACAGTCTGGCTGCCTCGAAACCTTTAATATTTACATGTACAATCTGGCTGCCTCGAAACCTTTAATGTTTACATGTACAATCTGCCTGCCGAGAAACCATGTTTACATGACATATACAGTCTGGCTGCCAGGAAACCATGTTTACATGACATATACAGTCTGGCTGCCAGGAAACCATGTTTACATGACATATACAGTCTGGCTGCCAGGAAACCATGTTTACATGACATATACAGTCTGGCTTCCAGGAAACCATGTTTACATGACATATACAGTCTGGCTGCCAAGAAACCATGTTTATATGACAAGTACAGTCTGGCTGCCAGGAAACCATGTTTATATGACAAGTACAGTCTGGCTGCCAGGAAACCATGTTTATATGACAAGTACAGTCTGGCTGCCAGGAAACCATGTTTATATGACAAGTACAGTCTGGCTGCCAGGAAACCATGTTTATATTACAAGTACAGTCTTGCTGCCAGGAAACCATGTTTATATGACAAGTACAGTCTGGCTGCCAGGAAACCATGTTTATATTACAAGTACAGTCTGGCTGCCAGGAAACCATGTTTACATGACATATACAGTCTGGCTGCCAGGAAACCATGTTTACATGACATATACAGTCTGGCTGCCAGGAAACCATGTTTACATGACATATACAGTCTGGCTGCCAGGAAACCATGTTTACATGACATATACAGTCTGGCTTCCAGAAAACCATGTTTATATGACATATACAGTCTGGCTGCCAAGAAACCATGTTTACATGACATATACAGTCTGGCTGCCAGGAAACCATGTTTACAGGACATAATATTATACAGTCTGGCTGCCAGGAAACCATGTTTACATGACATATACAGTCTGGCTGCCAGGAAACCATGTTTATATGACAAGTACAGTCTGGTTGCCGAGTACTGTCTGGCTTTAATGTTATATGTACATTATATACGTGATGTATGGGGTGACAATGTGGAAAGTGATCGGCTGTGCTCATGCGACTATTCATTATTAATTACATTGAACAGATACCACATAAACTATACTAATATCATATATTTAACACTGGCAGTTAGAACGGCAGCAAGGAGATTATATCACCGGCTTATAAACCGTTTGTATATTCTGTTTTATCCTTTCACATACCGTCCTCGTACGTGCGCTTGTCTGATCTTCTCTTTAATTCCAGGTCATCTGGTACAAGTATTGCTGCTCTGCGTATGAAAGTTTTAAAGTTCCTCATCTTGCGTCGTCGTGCTGATGGATACACGTTGGTCTGGTCCAGTATCAGGTTCCTCTTTTTCTTACTGGCTGTGGAAGCAAAGGCATGCATGAGTCAGTTTGTCCTTCTCCATCATTTACATATCCGAACGTCTTACGCAATAAAGTATTGAAATACGTCGAGTGAGGAAATATTCCCAAGGTGAAACATGTCAGTTTAAAGTGGAACGTTGTGTTGGGAGAACAACGATTTCTATTTAAGCAGACACTGAAACAAGCTGCACAACCGTAGCTAGAACCTAAAGTCTTTCCCATATAATCTATGCACCTCATATCACCAGGGCCAATGAAAGTAAAGCTGTTATTGCCTGGTAAGGTGTTTTGTCTTACTGTCTGTGAGAGTGGACGCTGCGCTCTGCATCACTTAGTATCAAGGTGGCTGTATACTGTAATGTACTGAGGCTACCTCTTTAAATAAGAATCCTGGAAATAACCGTTATTACCATGAACATGACCAAAGCCTGTAAAATGCTCCCAGGGAAATAACCTTTATTACCTTGAACATGACCAAAGCCTGTAAAATGCTCCCAGGGAAATAACCGTTATTACCTTGAACATGACCAAAGCCTGTAAAATGCTCCCAGGGAAATGCATTTTGTTTTGGATTAACGTTACTGCATGGAAAAGATTAAAGGCATATTTTCTACCAATATAAATAATGTCATTAATGCATGCAGATATACTGCCTACTTGAATTTTAGAACAAATTAATAATAAATAAGAGGATATTTGTATTGCATACATGCATCTCCTTACACCCATGTATACATGCATATCTCCTTACACCCATGTATACATGTATATCTCCTTACACCCATCTATACATGCATATCTCCTTACACCCATGTATACATGCATATCTCCTTACACCCATGTATATCTCCTTACACCCATGTATACATGCATATCTCCTTACACCCATGTATACATGCATATCTCCTTACACCCATGTATACATGCATATCTCCTTACACCCATGTATACATGTATATCTCCTAACACCCATGTATACATGCATATCTCCTTACACCCATCTATACATGCATATCTCCTTACACCCATGTATACATGCATATCTCCTTACACCCATGTATACATGTATATCTCCTTACACCCATGTATACATGCATATCTCCTTACACCCATGTATACATGTATATCTCCTTACACCCATGTATACATGCATATCTCCTTACACCCATCTATACATGCATATCTCCTTACACCCATGTATACATGCATATCTCCTTACACCCATGTATATCTCCTTACACCCATGTATATCTCCTTACACCCATGCATATCTCCTTACACCCATGCATACATGCATATCTCCTTACACTCATGTATACATGCATATCTCCTTACACCCATGTATACATGCATATCTCCTTACACCCATGTATATCTCCTTACACCCATGCATACATGCATATCTCCTTACACCCATGCATATCTCCTTACACCCATGTATACATGCATATCTCCTTACACCCATGTATACATGCATATCTCCTTACACCCATGCATATCTCCTTACACCCATGCATATCTCCTTACACCCATGTATACATGCATATCTCCTTACACCCATGTATACATGCATATCTCCTTACACCCATGCATATCTCCTTACACTCATGTATACATGCATATCTCCTTACACCCATGTATACATGCATATCTCCTTACACCCATGTATACATATATATCTCCTTACACCCATGTATACATGTATATCTCCTTACACCCATGTATACATGCATATCTCCTTACACCCATGTATACATGCATATCTCCTTACACCCATGTATACATGCATATCTCCTTACACCCATGCATATCTCCTTACACTCATGTATACATGCATATCTCCTTACACCCATGTATACATGCATATCTCCTTACACCCATGTATACATATATATCTCCTTACACCCATGTATACATGTATATCTCCTTACACCCATGTATACATGCATATCTCCTTACACCCATGTATACATGCATATCTCCTTACACCCATGCATACATGCATATCTCCTTACACCCATGTATATCTCCTTACACCCATGTATACATGCATATCTCCTTACACCCATGTATACATGCATAACTCCGTACACCCATGTATACATACATATCTCCTTACACCCATGTATACATGCATACCTCTTTACACCCATGTATACATGCATACCTCCTTACACCCATGTATACATGTATATCTCCTTACACCCATGTATACATGCATATCTCATTACACCCTTGTATACATGCCTATCTCCTTACAACCTTGTATACATGTATATCTCCTTACAACCTTGTATACATGTATATCTCCTTACACCCATGTATACATGTATATCGCCTTACACCCATGTATACATGTATATCTCCTTACACCCTTGTATATCTCCTTACACCCTTGTATACATGCATATCTCCTTACACCCTTGTATACATGTATATCTCCTTACACCCTTGTATACATGTATATCTCCTTACACCCTTGTATATCTCCTTACACCCTTGTATACATGTATATCTCCTTACACCCTTGTATACATGTATATCTCCTTACACCCTTGTATACATGTATATCTCCTTACACCCTTGTATACATGTATATCTCCTTACACCCTTGTATACATGTATATCTCCTTACACCCTTGTATACATGCATATCTCATTACACCCTTGTATACATGTATATCTCCTTACACCCTTGTATACATGTATATCTCCTTACACCCTTGTAAACATGTATATCTCCTTACACCCATCTATACATGTATATCTCCTTACACCCATCTATACATGCATATCTCCTTACACCCATGTATACATGTATATCTCCTTACACCCTTGTATACATGCATATCTCCTTACACCCATGTATACATGTATATCTCCTTACACCCATGTATACATGTATATCTCCTTACACCCTTGTATACATGCATATCTCCTTACACCCATGTATACATGTATATCTCCTTACACCCATGTATACATGTATATCTCCTTACACCCTTGTATACATGTATATCTCCTTACACCCATCTATACATGCATATCTCCTTACACCCATGTATACATGTATATCTCCTTACACCCTTGTATACATGCATATCTCCTTACACCCATCTATACATGCATATCTCCTTACACCCTTGTATACATGTATATCTCCTTACACCCTTGTATACATGCATATCTCCTTACACCCTTGTATACATGCATATCTCCTTACACCCTTGTATACATGTATATCTCCTTACACCCTTGTATACATGTATATCTCCTTACACCCTTTTATACATGTATATCTCCTTACACCCATGTAAACATGTATATCTCCTTACACCCATGTAAACATGTATATCTCCTTACACCCTTGTATACATGTATATCTCCTTACACCCTTGTAAACATGTATATCTCCTTACACCCTTGTATACATGCATATCTCATTACACCCTTGTATACATGCATATCTCCTTACACCATTGTATACAATCAAACACAGCTTACCAATTTCAAATAACTTGTTCAGACACTTTGAAGCCTTGTCAATGAGTACATCCCATCTGCCATGGTAGTTGTTTTTCCTTGGCAGACCCATCACCTTCATTTTGTCGATGAGCGTGTCAGTACCAATGATGTTGTATCTCATCTCTGGGTTGCACTTGGCTTTGTTGATTCCCCAGGTAGTTTTACCGGAACCAGGTAAACCTATGATCATTATCATCTGAAATATTTACAAAATAAATATACAAGAGAGCCCTGGGCAGCTCGCCCGAGACAAAGCAAGCGAGCATATGCCTGGATCACTCGCCCGAGACAACATAGCATGCAAGCATAAGCCTGGATCACTCGCCCGAGACAACATAGCATGCAAGCATATGCCTGGATCACTCGCCCGAGACAACAAAGCATGCAAGCATATGCCTGGATCACTCACCCGAGACAACAAAGCAAGCGAGCATATGCCTAGATCACTCGCCCGAGACAACAAAGCAAGCTAGCATATGCCTAGATCACTCGCCCGAGACAACAAAGCAAGCGAGCATATGCCTAGATCACTCGCCCCAAGACAACAAAGCAAGCGAGCATATGCCTGGATCACTCACCCGAGACAACAAAGCAAGCGAGCATATGCCTGGATCACTCGCCCGAGACAACAAAGCAAGCGAGCATATGCCTGGATCACTCGCCCGAGACAACAAAGCAAGCGAGCATATGCCTAGATCACTCGACCGAGACAACAAAGCAAGCGAGCATATGCCTAGATCACTCGACCGAGACAACAAAGCAAGCGAGCATATGCCTAGATCACTCGACCGAGACAACAAAGCAAGCGAGCATATGCATGGATCAAAACACACAAGTTACTACACTGTTTGCATGGTTTTAATTCATTTGATCTACGTATTAAGCAAAAGTGGTCATTTATTGAAAAGAAGCTTTCATCAAAATGTAACTATTGTTTGGACAAAATAGGGTCGGTGCAGTTTTTATAAGAACATTGTACACATGTGCCATACATACCTCACAGGATGTTTTTGTAGTTGGTGGCTTCAGACCCCTCACCCTCTCATTCACAGAATACTGCATGATATACATAAAGCCAGGTGCCGGCGGAAACCAAGGTGCTTGCTGACCAAAGTTTACCTCAAACCTACAAAACAAATATAAGATATGGTATTTTGCATGAACAGAGGATACATGTATTGAACAATTAAAGGAAAGAGGACCTTCCACAAGCAAGAAATAATATCGAGTATACAATACTGGGAAACCTAAGTTTAAGCTTTCTTTATTTTACAACGACTGCGAAGCAGGTTTGAACAACTTATATTAACCACTCTCGTTGGCGCGGATGAAAGCGTAATTGCGGTCATTCGTGTGGGAGGAAACCGGAGTACCCAGATAAAACCCACCTGTCCGATCTAGCCACCATCGTACCATCTCACATACATCCCAGTTCGAAGATCGAACCCGGAATGCATTGGTGAGAAGCGAGCGCGCTAAGCACTGCTCTAATCGGACAGCTGGGAAACCTACATAGCAAACAATACTGTTGGTACATGTGCTTTGTCTTCATAGTGCTTACAAACAGTTGGGTCGATATGTCAGTTTATAGCAATGGCTCCGCTCCATATTGCTTTCTTATAAAATTACTTCAACGACTAATTGGCTCCGATGAAATATATGAGCGTAATAATTCATACAGTTTGGAACACTAAATGTACCTACATCCGAGTCTGAATCTGCAAGTGTGACATTGACCGTTGAACCCGGGTCTTGGATGAGACAAACCAGCTTCATATGGGGAACATTTGCGCAACATTATTTCACAATCCCCTGCTCCATGAGTGCAGAGCAGAAACAATCTATTATACCAATATTTGACTTCTATGTGTCACCCTGACCTTTGAGGTTGGGCTACAAATGCAGTTATTTGAAAATCGACCCATGCATGACAAAGCAACAGCCTACACTTATTTGACCTTTAACCTCCAAGTGTGACCTGTAATGTAGGGAATCTGGTCTTGGACGCAACTGTTCTAGACACGCACGTACAATTTTATGAGAGCGTCTGGACGGTTGGTCATACACATGTCAGTTCACAATCCTATGGTGCCCAACTGGTTACATTTTAATTAGTGGATGCTTGCTCAAAGGTTACAATACCTGACATTTTTTGTAAGTATATGTGGGAATAATGCGGTCTCTTTCTTTCCAGCTTGGAACCCATGTAGAGGTTGTGCTACACCCAGCCAACGTCCATTCTTGGCATACGACATGTTAGGTGGTCTCGATTCAAGGTCAAGCAGACAACCGATCACGTCACCAATGCCAAACTTCTCACCATAGTTTACAAACTTGCTGTTAGTCGAGAACTTTCCTGTACCACCGTACCCGTAGGAATTTGGCTCTTCACCTGCAGGACATATTGTACGAACAGTTTCATTTGTACGATTGACTGAATAGCTTTAAATGGTAGATCATTTTCAGCAAGTAATTTGGGGTCATTAAATGTGTGGGGAAAACACCGATGTACTATGAAACTGTGGTAAGCACATAGGACAGACATGGTTGTTATGGAAACAGCGAACATAGGTTCATCACAACACACGTCTACCCATGTCTGCAGGTCTGCTCAAATCTCGAGATCTTCCATTAATGTGACACACGTAAACAAGCATCTTATTGCAATGTGTACGAGGTGAGGAAATGAACACTAGGCCTGTAGAAAGAGTTATACTGTTGAGCCGTTAGCTGGACTGTAAATATCGTTATATGGAATGACGTTTATACTGTAAAATTGATACATTGAAATCTTATCACTATCAATATGACTTCAAACCCAGTACCGTAACTGTTCTATGGAAGACAACATTCTACACGGTGTTAAAACATATCTTACTTTATACAAATTTATTTTAGATTGATTAACAAGATTTTCCAATGTTAGATTAATCGCTCTTGAAACCTCATTCCTGATGGAAGCCATCGCAATGGGGGATAGAGAAGAGACAATGTGGAAGTGCCTTGTCTAAGGATACAATCGTAACGGCTACAGCTGTGCGCGAACTCCGGGCTTTTCACACCCAAAGCGCACGCACCATCACTGTGCTATCACGACTTTCACAACAAAGCAAGTGAGTGCATGCCTGCATCACTCACCCGAGACAACTATTACAAACATACCTAGTTGGAAGTATGTGATATCCATTGACCAGCCAACTCGGATGATGTGCGGACAACTATTACAAACATACCTAGTTGGAAGGATGTGATATCCATTGACCAGCCAACTCGGATGATGTGCGGACAACTATTACAAACATACCTAGTTGGAAGGATGTGATATCCATTGACCAGCCAACTCGGATAATGTGCGGATTGACCTCCTGATGATCCTCTCCAAAATCTACAGATAATGCCTCCACCAGTTTACATTCATAATATGCCTGAAATGACGTATTGACTATCAACCAAGTACCTTCCTCTTCAATCAATCCTCACTCAGATTTACTGTAGCTTTATAAAACACAATGTAGACAAAGGGATATGACATACTTTGCTTCATATTTTCATGACTGACATCCCAACAATACACGTTGGGGTTGCTATGTGAAGGTGAATAGTACAGGTAGCTGCATTGAGGAATGTACAAGTTACAATTATCAACGGTCACTGTGCCAGGTCACCTGAAGGGTTTAACTAAGATAAGATAACTTTTATTTTGAATCGGCAAGACATTTTACAATTAACATTTTTTGCCAACTATTTTAGAACAGATGGACCTACTTCCTCTACCTAACATTATTTGTAACCCTGACTACCAGGTCACATGAAGGTTAACCTATTACAGAACAGATCGATCCACCTTTCCTCTAGCTAACATTTAACGATAACCCTGTCTACCAGGTCATGTAACGGTTAACCTATTATAGAACAAATGGATCTACCTTTCCTCTAGCTAACATTAACTGTAACCCTGACTACCTGGTCAACTGAAGTTCAAACTATTACAGAACAGATGGAACTACTTTTCCTCTAGCAAACATTAACTGTAAGTCTGTAACCCTGACTACCAGGTCGACTGAAGTTCAAACTATTGTAGAACAGATCGATCTACCTTTCCTCTAGCTAACATTAAATGTAACCTTGACTACCTGGTCGACTGAAGTTCAAACTATTGTAGAACAGATCGATCTACCTTTCCTCTAGCTAACATTAACTGTAACCCTGACTACCTGCTCGACTGAAGGTCAAACTATTGTAGAACAGATCGATCTACCTTTCCTCTAGCTAACATTAAATGTAACCTTGACTACCAGGTCGACTGAAGTTCAAACTATTGTAGAACAGATCGATCTACCTTTCCTCTAGCTAACATTAAATGTAACCTTGACTACCTGGTCGACTGAAGTTCAAACTATTGTAGAACAGATCGATCTACCTTTCCTCTAGCTAACATTAACTGTAACCCTGACTACCTGCTCGACTGAAGGTCAAACTATTACAGAACAGATGGATTTACCTTTCCTCTAGTTACTCCGTGTGTACACCGGACACCAGACCAACAGAAACAAAACCCGGATGGGTGCACCAGTGGTTGGGCATCATACCCGTTCTCATCTATGACAAGGTTCAAGTCGGAGTTGTAATCATCGAGCATGACGACACTGTCCTCACCACTCGTGTCCTGTTCCGTGAACTGAACCTGCTGTTGAAGTTGCTGCTCCACGGCAAATGCACCATACCTGCAGGGTTACAATATTAAACATAAGACGTCTATGTTATGTTCACAATCTCGTGTCTTCCATGGATGATAAATTAAAAACACAAAAATAAATGACTTTTCATCTTAGCTTATTCTATTTGCACGAATGTACTCTGAAATATGAATAATATATTCGCCTGACAACTCCTTAACAGTCAAACATTAAATAAGCATCTTATTACTATGATCTGAATGACCTACTTTAAAATGTAACTTTGCATTTTAATAATTTCTCACAAAAATGATGTGCCCAAGTTGGAAACAACAATACATAAATTTAGCCTCATTTCTGTAGTGACAATGTGTGCATTGGTATATGTATGTATATTACCCTGCTGCGTGTAATCCCTGTAAAGCTTGTGCTGCTATTTCTTGTTGAATTTTCTTCTTGTTATCAGGTGTGGTTGGTGCGGGAGGGGGTGTCATCTGGGTGGGGATAGCCTGCTGTAACCCAGCTACCTGCAGCCCCGCCAGTCCAGCAGCTTGCAACTGGCTCCCGTATTGTGTAAGGTGAGAGGCTGGTATCCCGGCTGCCATCTGTTGAGCTTGTAGACCAGCTAACTGAGCATTAGCAAGATTGGCAACCTGCTGACTATATGCACTGGGTCCCATGCCCGATGCAAACTGTGCAGCCTGGGCACCAGCCTGAGTCACAACCTGGGCACCAGCATGTGCATGAGACCACTCTGTAAACAAATTCAATTTCACCTTGATGATACATGTAATGTATGATGGAAATGGTTTGCACATGAAATATGGACAGGGTACAGTGAAGTTAGGTTCCAGGGAAAGTAACCAAGGAGAATTAATTATTAAAATTCCATGAGATCAGAGCTCCAGATAGTGTATGTATAGGCGTAAATTGGCATTAAAAAAAAAAATTGACGGGTAAAAAATGCATTCGATTACGTCGCTAAGCATACAGAACATATTCCTTAGCGTATCAGATTGTTAATTTAATCGAATAGAACCGTGTTTGTTCCTGGCCTCCACATTAATAATGCTGTGCGTGTTTATTTGATGGTGCTGGATGATATAATGGCAGAATCAAAATGGGGATGAAAGAAAAATAACTCTTCACTTGGAACCATGCTTTTGAATTTTTATAACGAGACAAGAGCTAGCTCTGACATTAGATAAAAAAAAACGAATTGCAGCGAGAAAAAGCCGAGGAAACGAGCCAGAGACACAGTGAGTGATACTAATAAGACGGTTCAGTGCTGGAGTGTTTCCGTGGCTAGTTGTTTAAACCAGCATGGGGGTTGTCGGTTACACGCTTACTGTGCATGTACAGTGTGTGTAAGAATAAAAATGTAAGGTGTTTATTTTTATTTGTTTTTCTATTTTTTAGGATTGGGTTGTAATCTTGAAGGGTAAACTACTTATTGAAAAAATCACATTTCAGCAATGAGTTTATATCAGGGGGTAAAATACTCTCTTTGCTCAAACATTATCTGGAGCTCTGATGGATATAATATCTCAAAATGTTGTAAGCAGTGAGGGGCAAGTGATTTCAAGTAAACGACCGTACCAACCTGCGTGAAAATATGAATAAACCAGTCTGAGAAACGACCGTACCAACCGGCATGAACATATTAATACACCAGTCTGAGAAATTAATCAAGCGCAACACAATTTCATCTTGACCTAAGTAATTTTCCACAAATAGACACCGAGTCTTTATTAGACAATATTCGTAAATTTTAGCCATTGGTGATCGCTGCGCACGCCAGGCTGTGTGATTGACTAAACAACACAAACATCACATTCCAATTAACAAAATTCAACTATTTATCGTTTGTATGTCAAGGCACATGTTAGAATACTACCAGCAAGTCCTGGATACTGTGCTCCTGCTACAGCCAACTGTCCAGCAGATAAGGGATTTGCGCTGGAGACCAACCCTGCCATTGCACCACCTGCCAAAGACATGCCGGCAGGTAAACCAGGCATTGTGGGTATCCCGGGAACACCATACTGTGCTAGGTAACCAGCTGGAATCCCTACAATTGAAACACAATTATAATTATCCAATATGGGCTCAAAAACACCAAAACAACAAAAACCCAATTAATGATACGTTACTCTATATAACAGACAGATATGTAACGCCAATTAATGATACGTTACTCTATATAACAGACAGATATGTAACGCCAATTAATGATACGTTACTCTATATAACAGACAGATATGTAACGCCAATTAATGATACGTTACTCTATATAACAGACAGATATGTAACGCCAATTAATGATACGTTACTCTATATAACAGACAGATATGTAACGCCAATTAATGCTACGTTACTCTATATAACAGACAGATATGTAACGCCAATTAATGATACGTTACTCTATTGAACACCAAAACATATATCGGACAGATACGTGGTAATCTCAACTCCTTATAACGGAACGTAAATTACAGCTACTTTACTGGATTTTCATGTTTATTGTGTCAACATTTCACATGGTATCAAGTCTAATGAGAATGTCTACTGGACGTGTGTGCAATCAGTGATGAGCATAAACAGAGCAAACATTCCTGCCTTGTGAAAACTACTTGCCTGCTGCAGCTCCAGCAACTTGTTGGGGCAATGTTGTAGACATGGTCATTATTGATGGAGTTGGTGGTGCGGTCGTCGACGATGGCTGTGGTGACTGGACGGCGGCTAATGCTGCTGCCTGTGGTGATGGTGATGCTGCCAAATGACCAGCAGAGATCATCTGTGGTTGTCCTAGTGTTGGCAAACCCTACAAGAGTAAAACCATCAAGTTACTTGCTCACATAGACAAACCTCATGCACATCATGTACAATACTTCAGGGCTCGACAAATCCTATTGCCCGACGCCCGGGGCAAGTCAAAACAATGTTCGGGCAAGTGGCCGTCAACCAGAGTTTAGTCCCGGGCAAGTCAAAATGATATGGATGTGATTATCGGACAGGTGTCGAATAAACATATCAATTAACAGAATAAACAAACTAATCAACTGTTTTTGTCATGATTGGACCCTATGATCGATTGTAAACCCTGCAGACTACATGCTGTGAATGACGGGTATCGCCCCAAACATTTAACCAATCGAGGCTCTCGTTACGCTTCAATTGTTTTATTTGCACTTATCAAATTAGTCGTATTAAATAGACTACGGCGATTTTAACATCCGGGCGCTTTCTTAATTTCTACAAATTTCAGTCGCCGACGAAATATCAAAGAATCTGTCAATGCCTTGCTTATATACTTGTTAATTACACATTAGTCGTAGCAAGGACATTATCCACGAGTACATACACACTAAGTACATGATTTCTACACCTATGGTGTTGATTAATCTCGGAAGACAGGCCGATTTCATTGATGTATTGTAAATTTGTAAGTTATAATTGACAAAATTAAATAGTTAGAACTCATGTAATTATCAGATTACAAATGTATACAAATTGTTTTATAATCAAGCCCCAAATCCCCTGTTATCATTCAAATGCATGTTCAATTACAATAAGTTTGCTAAAATTCTTAAACTCCAATGAAAATGAAAGTGAAAGTAATAGTAAAAAACGGAAACTAGATTTAAAATGTGTGCCTACTTCCAAGAAAGTGAAACTCACTGAAGGTAAAAAGGATATTAAATATGATTCAAAACGCGAAACAACTTTTCATTATATACTATGATGATGTTATTCATAGACTTAACTAGTGTAAGCCATCATTCGACATTTAGCATAATAATTGGGGCAAGTCACATTCACATTGGGGCAAGTCAGTTTGCCAGTGTCACTTGTCCCGGGCAAGTCAGTTCGAAAAAGAATTTGTCGAGCCCTGTACTTGCCTACAAGCAATGCTTTACTGCGGTATTTAATTCAGTTTACTACTTATTTAACCCTTTCCTTCAGAGAGATTTAGGTTAATATACTATTATATCTCCTTACAAACGACAGCCATTTAACCCTTTCCTTCAGAGATTTAGGTTAATATACCATTATATCTCCTTACAAACGACAGCCATTTAACCCTTTCCTTCAGAGAGATTTAGGTTAATATACTATTATATCTCCTTACAAATGACAATCATTTAGCTATCATGCAGTGGATAAGTAGTCGCCATATCTATTCCACCTCAATAGATATTACTGGGACTACATGAGATTCTTGCCTTTATTATGAGCATTGGTTTGGCTACTACATTGTCAATGTATGTTGTATTGGTAATGGCGTCAAGAGGTGCTTCTATGAGGGAAAGGGTTTATGAACATTGGTTTGGCTACTATATTGTCAATATATGTCGTATTGGCAATGGCGTCAAGAGGTGCTTCTATGAGGGAAAGGGTTTATGAACATTGGTTTGGCTACTATATTGTCAATGTATGTTGCAGGGTTCATTCTAGGTCAGAATTTTTAGGAGAAGTGAGAAAGCGGGTGATCGCTTCCTTAAATGGTGTTCTTTAATATACTTTTGCAAAATATGGTTAAAATGCACAGTACAACCATTAAATACAACATTTGAATAGAAGGAGTGCTTTATAATGGGCCAGTATATCTTACTAGACAAAATTTTGTTTGAAAATCATAAAAACCAAAAAATAATAAAGGAGAAGTGGGGTCCCCAGAGGGCGAAGTCAGGGTCCCTAGGGCGACAATTTCGTCCACATCGCCCTCTAGAATCATCTCTGTGTTGTATTGGCAATGGCGTCTAGAGGTGCTTCTATGAGGGAAAGTGTTTATGAACAGTGGTTTGGCTACTATATTGTCAATGTATGTCATATTGGCAATGGCGTCAAGAGGTGCTTCTATGAGGGAATGAGGGAAAGGGTTTATGAACATTGGTTTGGCTACTATATTGTCAATGTATGTCGTATTGGCAATGGCGTCAAGAGGTGCTTCTATGAGGGAAAGGGTTAAACAATCTAGGTCAGAAACCTTCACTTTATTGCTGATCAAGTTTATTAAAGAGAGTGTACATATCCAGCCATAAAAAACATGTAAATATTTAATGGCATTACTGATGTTTCGTGGAAGCCAATAAGATTATAAATTGGCACATCTCGAGTTTCTCTAGTCAACGATAATGAGATATGCTGCATACAGTGTTCTCAAATTCTCAATAGCAACTGGTCACCGGCCAAATACACCGGTTCAAAATTATCTTTCCGAATTCTGGTAGTTGAATGGGGTTTTTGTGTCTTTTTTATAATTTTCGGAAGATTTGCATCTTTCCGATCCATTTACTGATTGGTTTTTGAATGTGATATCATGATGTTAATGCCCATAAATTCTGTAAACAATGATTGGAAAAAGTTAATTAGACAGATTGCAAAATTTCAAATGTTTGTGTTACTGTATAAACACTAAATGCCCCTAAAATGCACAAGATGAAACCTAGGATTTCAACAATTTCCACAGAAAATGCCTGCTATGCATGTTATAAAGTGAATTTGGCATGTTCAGAAATGAAAAGGAAACCCATGGTATATCCTACAAGTCATTATGCAACGTGTGAAATGTTTACTCTAACATCACGTACTCCGGCCGTCATGTATGGTTGTGCTGCTGTTACTCTGGATGCCAATCTCACAGCATCAATGGAATGACACCTTACCTGAAGAGTTGGTACCCCCAGTACTCCGGCCGTCATGTATGGTTGTGCTGCTGTTACTCTGGATGCCAATCTCACAGCATCAATGGAATGACACCTTACCTGAAGAGTTGGTACCCCCGGTACTCCGGCTGTCATGTATGGTTGTGCTGCCGCTGCTCCTGGTATCCCACCGGCCGGCAGTCTTACAGCCATCATATACTGCTGACCTCCTATCTGTTGAGGCATTACCATGGGAAGCAAACCCCCGGGATAATGTGGATTCATCTTGATATGGATTCTACAATAATAATCATACAACAACTGGTGATACATAGCATACTTGTAAGCAGGTCCACTAAAACTGCAGTCTTTAAAAACAAAATGACTGTCCGATTAGCGGTGGTTAGTGTGCTCGCTTCTCACCAATGCAACCCGGATTAGATCTTCGGACCGGGAAGTATGTGAGATGGTACGGTGGTCGCCAGATCGGATTAGTGGGTTTTCTTTGGGTACTCTGGTTTCCTTGACACAAATGACCACATATTCGCTTTCATCCGCGCCAACGAGAGTGATTAATATAAGTTGTTAGAACTTGCTTCGCAATCGTTGTAAAATAAATAAAAGTTTAAACACTATTTAAAAATAAATTGAAACCTATGAAAACATGCTTGAAATCCCAGTCAACTAAATCATGTAATTACAGTACTTTATCACACACAATCAAAACAATTGTGTAATATTGGAAGTGGTTTAAAACATTGGCCCTCTATTAACCCTTTCAATACTACAGGCCTCTAAATAGATTTACAAAAAGTGTAGATCCAGATAAAATTATCCATTTTTGATAAATGAACTGGAAAAAGTGGTTGGTCCAAATGTAATTTTCTTATTAATTTATTGGTCTAAAAATATCAGGGTTCATTCTAGGTCAGAATTTTTGGGAGAAGTGAGAAAGCGCGTGATCACTTCCTTAAATGGTGTTCTTTAATATACTTCTGCAAAATAGGGTTAAAATGCACAGTACAACCATTAAATACAACATTTGAATAGAAAGAGTGCTTTTATAATGGGCCAGTGTATCTTACTAGACAACATTTTGTTTGAAAATCGTAAAAACCAAGGGAGAAGTGGGGCCCCCAGGGTGACAATTTCGCCCACATCGCCCTCTAAAATGATCCCTGAATATCATGCACCAGTTAATGTCAGTTACTTGGGGTTGAATGGGTTAAACAGCCACCTCTGTGATAAGCAGCCATTTTCTATGATCCCCTTGGCTGGCTGCCTTAAAACAGGTTTGCCTGTAGACTCTTCCAGGTAACAACAGATGTTGCTGACATGAACATGCATTGGAAGAAATATAATGAGTTGATATTGATAGTGTTGCACATATTTGATATTGATTGTGTTGCACATATTTGATATTGATTGTGTTGCACATATTTGATATTGATTGTGTTGCACATATTTGATATTGATTGTGTTGCACATATTTGATATTGATTGTGTTGCACATATTTCGGCTAAACTACATTGTACGCTATTCAGTTCGCTACTTCAAGTCAAGTAGACAATAAGTGATACATAGTACTAGTCTATAGTACTTGCTAACATGTCTACGTTCCCGCGAGGGGTTCGACATTAAAGGAAGATAGATAGACTAGTCTATAGTACTTGCTAACATGTCTACGTCCCCGAGAGGGGTTCGACATTAAAGGAAGATAGATAGACTAGTCTATAGTACTTGCTAACATGTCTACGTCCCCGAGAGGGGTTCGACATTAAAGGAAGATACATAGTACTAGTCTATAGTACTTGCTAACATGTCTACATCCCTGCGAGGGGTTCGACATTAAAGGAAGATCGATAGACTAGTCTATAGTACTTACTAACGTGTCTACGTCCCTGCGAGGGGTTCGACATTAAAGGAAGATACATAGTACTAGTCTATAGTACTTACTAACATGTCTACGTTCCCGCGAGGGGTTCGACATTAAAGGAAGATAGATAGACTAGTCTATAGTACTTACTAACATGTCTACGTCCCCGCGAGGGGTTCGACATTAAAGGAAGATACATAGTACTAGTCTATAGTACTTACTAACATGTCTACGTCCTCGCGAGGGGTTCGACATTAAAGGAAGATAGATAGACTAGTCTATAGTACTTGCTAACATGTCTACATCCCCGCGCGGGGTTCGACATTAAAGGAAGATACATAGTACTAGTCTATAGTACTTACTAACATGTCTACGTCCCCGAGAGGGGTTCGACATTAAAGGAAGATACATAGTACTAGTCTGTCTACGTCCCCGGGAGGGGTTCGACATTAAAGGAAGATCGATAGACTAGTCTATAGTACTTGCTAACATGTCTACGTCCCCGCGAGGGGTTTGACATTAAAGGAAGATAGATAGACTAGTGATGTACAAAGTATGAACAAATTCTATTATTGTGATCTTTTTTACAAATTTATAGAGATTGCCGTTACGGTAAGTCCATAAACTACAAATAATATGACAATCACAAAGCATGAAATAATACCCAAAGTATCCAACAAACTATATGAAAAGTGCACACTGTTACTGAACGCCGTATCCGTACTTAGTTCCAACTGTTCCCCATGTAACCGATGTTCAAATGCAAATAGTGTTTCAATGAATATAAATACGTTCAGAGAATATCCAACTGTTACAAATGTTTTTTCTAACTAAGATGAAGTAACTAGTTCCTCTTAAAGAGTATTTCCAGCTGTTAAAATATTGAGAGATGTTCAGACAACTTGTAGTGACATACTGAATGAATATGACAATAAACAACAATGGACTATTATAAATGTGCTAACATGCACAGATGGTAAATCCTTACAAGTTATTACAATACAAATGTATATCACATACAGACAGTAGGTGTTAAAATAGGTGTTCAGTGTTCTAAATAAAAATACATTTAATATTTTAAGTGTTTAAAAATCAGACTTAAAATAAACAATCAACAGATTTGTGAGAAGAGATCAGTAATTGTTAGCAACTTTCAGTCTAAAAATTCAGCAGTAATTTACTCTTTAGTTGAATTTGAAAAATATCTTAGAATAGTAGCATTCTAGTCCAAATATTTGGACTTGAAAAATGTGACATTTTACTATCCAGGCATTTTTCAAAGTCTGAAAACGCTAAACCTCAATTACGCATAGCATATTTTATATTCTAAAAAGTTGTTTTATAAATTAAAATTGTTAACAAGATCAACACACATACCGTTGTTTGAATTCTGCACAGTCTATAACGTCTCTTGACACAATATTATACATGAAATCAACGTTTAAATTTCATGGCAGAATTTTGCCATTCGAAATCGGCCATTTTGAATATTTGATTATTGCGAAAAACAAAAATAGAACTCGAAATAGACGAAAATGTTTATCTCCGAGCCATTACGGTGAACCAAATAAGATTTCGTTTAATATCCAATACGTATGAAATAATAATCATTTGGATTTCTTTTGTGAAGACTGCAAAAAAAATGGAAGAATTTCACCTGTCGACTTCAAACAGTTTAAATGACATGCACAACGGTAATACAATATATTTTTAACGTTCTTAATATCTATATTTAGGATTATTCTTAACACCAATGCACACATTTATGACCGTTCATGTTCGAAAAGCTTCAAAATATTGGTCAGAAATCCCACCATCGGATCAGGGCAGAAAGTGCAATGCTAAATGAGCTCTAATGATAAAGAAAAAATTATGTTGGTCTTATTTATAGCATTCATAATCTCAGTTCACAAGAAATTTAACAATAAATCGTTAAATCGGTATCACAGGTTAAAACCCCCATGTTGTAAAATTCATACAGAGTTGCATCCCTTATAAACTTATATCATTGAAATGAACGGGCACTTTCCAGTCACACGTTAACCCGTAACCTAACAAGTAAATTGGACGGAATACGCAAACAACAGATCAACTGTGGCGGAACACTGTGTCTGATCAGGATCTATGTTGTCTGCTCTTCAGAAAAGTGTTTTAGGTCAACTATCAGAAGCAGTCTCTCATTGGTAGTTGGGACCGCTTACTTTTCTGTCCTTTTACTATTGTCAATCAACCTTTTTTCAAATTTGTTAATTTTTGAACGACGTCACCGCTATCAGTAACAGGTGCTTGGTTTACAATTATGGTACACACTAGAACTGTCAAACAGGAAAATGAGCACAAAACATAAATATTCACATGTTTTTTGTGTATGTTTAGTATTTCACCTTGAACATCGTTGTGAATAAAGAAGTACAACATATCAACGATTTGGTTACACTTGCTGCACGGTCCGCCGTAGGTAGCACAGAAAATATATGTGAATGTTGATGTCTTCATTAGCCTCATTCACATGAACCTGAAATCCTTTAATCTGTAAATGAACTTGTGGTTTACTTTGCTAGGTCACATGCATGCCAATCATGTGAATATGCCAGAAAACATATTTCTGTTACATGAAATTTTATTAGTGGACCAAAATCAGGTGCATTCTTTAATGCCTTGTTGCATTCGCTTGTGAGTGAAATTGTAGGTTATTATGCAAGAATGATCACTTTACAAGTGCGTTCAATTGTCCCGAGCTCCCGGGTTTTGACGCATGAAAATCACTAGACGCTTGTTTGACTTTTGGTGAAAATGCGTGGCGGGTCAACTTGACCCGGGACAATGCCGGGGTGAGCTTGTATTATATGACGCCAGTGATGGATAAAACTGCTTTGTAACAAAGAAACAATATAATATACAAGTTATCTGATTTATTTCAATTTGTAACTAAATATATTTTATGAAAATCAGTTTTTTCCATAATAATTCCGAGTGTTCACGTAATCTTACATCATGAATGAAAACGTTCTGATTTGTCCCAGTTTGCAGAACACAGGGGTAGCGAAATTAATAGCCCGAGTTGCCCGACCCGGTCATTTGTTACGCCGGGCAAGTAGATTTTCGAATGTAACTTGTCCGTGGACAAGTAAAAATACCGGCGAGTGCATTTACTTCATGTTCCCATGGCATTTAAATCGTATTTTAATGAGAAAGCATCGGCAAATTTTCTTGATTATTTTCCTGCGTAACTTCAGCAATGAACACAAGCCAGCCGACAACGGTGGCGGACAACAATTCCCAGCCGACAATAACCTGAATAAGAACCGGAAATGTCAAGAGTTATCGCCCGTCACATAAAAACGGTGTAAAATGCGGTGCGTATGTAATTTATTTTCCACACAAAACAAGCCAGCTGTCAATAAGAAAAACTACTGTCGAAAATGGCTTCTTTGGTACTGAATAGTGAGCAAAGTACGCGATGTGACCACCTAATCCCGGGTATGGGAAGGTCATGCTTTACAATGTCGTGGAATCGTACTTTGTTTGTATAATCAACATTTCTATTGGTTTGTCAAGGCTAATATGTGGGTGCAGGACCCCAGAAGGTTCATGTTAGTTAAAATCAACTACTTGTGATCATTTGGTGACCTTTGCAACTGCGATACAATGTAGAACTATACAAGTTGTATGTATGTTCCATTTATGTCAAACCACTTGTGGGGATCTAGACATGTTTTCCTGGGTAGGCTTAGCCTGAGTTGTTAACCAGTACTAAACAACTTGATGGGTGTGAGGTGTCTTGCTCAATGACACTACATACGTGGCCTGAGTTGTTAACCAGTACTAAACAACTTGATGGGTGTGAGGTGTCTTGCTCAATGACACTACATACGTGGCCTGAGTTGTTAACCAGTACTAAACAACTTGATGGGTGTGAGGTGTCTTGCTCAATGACACTACATACGTGGCCTGAGTTGTTAACCAGTACTAAACAACTTGATGGGTGTGAGGTGTCTTGCTCAATGACACTACATACGTGGCCTGAGTTGTTAACCAGTACTAAACAACTTGATGGGTGTGAGGTGTCTTGCTCAATGACACTACATACGTGGCCTGAGTTGTTAACCAGTACTAAACAACTTGATGGGTGTGAGGTGCCTTGCTCAATGACATTACATACTTGGCCTGACCCGAGTATCGAACACAATTGCTAAAAATAAAAGATATTGTAGTGGTAAATGCTGTAATTTGTGAATGTTTTACAACAAAAGGGATATATTTTAAAGGGTTATACCAGTTTTTCCCGCATTTTGTCAAAATTGTGACTGGTTTACGCATGTAACTATTTATCTTGGAATATTCGCGTCAAAATACGTGATGTGATTTCTGATTGTAACACCATACCTCGCGCCAATTCCGTAACTTCTAATGAAATTCGGAATTAATGAGAATCCCTGATATCCTGAGAATTAAAGGAACCAAACCCAAGTCGGGTTGGAACCCACAACTGACCGATACTCCATTACCTGGAGGCGAACACTCTACCACCTCGCAATAAAAGCTAGCTCTATACACTCCTCTTCTCTTCATATCTTTTGAATCCAGACATCAACCGTTCATACAGAAATAGCCCTCTCCAACCGAAGTACGAGTCTGTGTAGTCAAACATGGGCCCGAAAAACACTTTAACTGACATTATTAAAGTAACTAAGCCCAAGTCGGGGTTCGAACCCGCGACTGCCTGATCCTCTATGACCTGGAGGCAAACACTACCGCGTAGCTATAAAAGCTAGCTCTATATAGCGAGACAGTATAAGTAGTGTGGCATCCGTGGTCCAATGGTAGAGCGTCGGATTTGGAATCGAACGGTCCCGGGTCGATATTCAGTCAGGCCACGTATGTAGTGTCATTGAGCAAGGCACCTCACACACATTGCTTAGTACTGGTTAACCACTTAGGTCGACTAAGATTGCCCAGGAAAACATGTCTAGGTCCCCGCAAGGGGTTTGACATTAATGGAACATACATACATACACTACAGAATCAACGAGTCGATACTTGGGAGGATTGCGATATGGAATATACCATAATTATGCATATCCTGGTGTTACTGGTTTCCGACGATGTAGTACATAACGGACTCCTATAGGCTTAGAATTGTCATACACTGCAAACAATTGTATGTCACCAAATAAACAATATTTTACCATTCATTCACAAAAATCTCGAAGAAAACCGATTGTTTACTTTTTGAGAAAAGTTTACAAAATAGTGGTACATCATTCTCAGTAATCCGGGATGCCGTCACATGTTTTCGCCTAACTGTGGAAATTGCCTACAGCGCGAGCATTAGTATGTAAGCAACAGTTATTTTTTAACAAAACAATATAACTAAGGAAGACTTAGTTTAATAACAGGCTTAATTTATCATTTTCACTCAAAATTCATTTGTTTGACATTAAAGGAACATACATACATACATACATACATATACTGTATCTAAAACACTAACATTTAGTTTAACTTAGACAAACACACGGGGCATAAGAAGTCGACATCCCTCCTAATTACTCTGACTGAGTGCAGAACCATAAATGGACCCATCCATCGAACACATCACACGGTGCTTAACAGAGAATAACTAGGTTTACACAACCATGTATATCAGATAGAGAACCTCTGTGACTACACACGGACCTGAAGACGAAAATCGATATTATTCATAAGGACCCCTTGTGTGTAATAACGGACGAAACTCATAAACACAGAGCAATGAGACTATAGTGACATTTTTATTCTTAAATATATTGGCGTGGCAGACATGTATATGTCATTTTGGAGAAAAAATTGGCTACTTTCTTCAAAAAATGATATTTATATGGGCGACATAAAACGGATATAGTGAAAACTGGGGTAGGTTTAAAGTTTTCACCGCTTATTTACCTGTCTGATCTCTATGATCGGTTAGAAATAGATTGGAAGTGCACAAGGTATGTTTATTTATATTTCCGGTAACTGGAGCGTGAAATATTGCGTGATCTCTCGCGGGTTGCTATTATTTTAGATTAAGGTGTAGTTTAACATGTATATTTATGTGTATTGGACAAGAAATCAATTGGTTGTTACTGGTTGGTTGATGATTGTATTTACTCATTATGTCAGATATCAATTAGATTATGTTGGACCAATTAAAGCAAGCCTGTAAATGAGCTAATGCCTGAATGCCTAGTTAATTAAGTAAACAAGGTAATTAAAGCATAATGCTCAGTCCGACCTGTCCCAAACCGGGGTCACACCTGTCCAGGGTCACACCTGTCCCATTACCCTCACAGTTAGGCGAAAACCCTGTTCTGGGCAAAAATTCTTCTTCGTGTATACAGCACTCCTTCACTTATGAAGATTAGGTGCTGGGATACATTAAAATTCTGTACAAATCACAAGTCTATTGATAATAAAGCTTGAATAATGACTGTTGTTTTCTTGATTATTTGTAAATAAAATATATGCAACAAAGTAATTTTGAGAAAAAAATGCCACTATGAAAATTTCCGAAATCTTAGGATTGGCGACAGTCTAGAGGTACTTGGCTGATTCGGACCAGGCTGACTCGGACCAGATCAGTGGCTGATTCAGACCAGATCAGTGGCTGATTCGGACCACTCGAAAAACTTCTAATTTTGTTATAAAATTAGCATTGATTTAATACTTATCCGGGGAACGGACAATATCCCCCCCAGACAATATCCCCCCCGTATATTTTGACCCAGGCGGACAATATCCCCCCATCAAAAAGACAGGGCAGACAATATCCCCCCGTAGAAAATCACAGGGCGGACAATATCCCCCCCATCAAAAAGACAAGGCGGACAATATCCCCCCCGTAGAAAATCACAGGGCGGACAATATCCCCCCGGACATTATCCCCCCTTATAAACTTATAAATTAACGCAAATTAACAAGCTTTATTTTATTTCTGTATAAGTAATATTGTGTCACATTGTGATATTTTGTCCATCTTTGACCTTAGTTTTGGGCTCATAATGTGTTCACTTGATTTGTTTGATTGCTTCTTTCAACTGCACTGATTGGTAAATGGACTTTGATTATGTTAATTGTTTGTTTGGCTAATTGAAGATTTGATTGCTTCTTTCAACTGCACCTAAACGTACACCACCGCGCTTTCCACCACCCACATGGAATGTACATGAAACTACACTCAATGGAGGCGACAGAACTAATAACAATTGCGAAAGTTGGAATAACTCATTTAGACATTTAGTTGGACATAGTAATCCCAGTCTGTGGACAGTACTCTCCTGTCTGCAGAAAGACCAGACAGCCGTGAACACCGAGATGGAACGTCAGCGGACTGGACAACCATCGGCCAAACGCGCTAAGAAGACGAGCGTTTCTCTCCAGAAGAGACTTAACAAATTATGCCGCCAGTACCGGGATGGAGCGAAAACGACAGCCAGTTTTCTGTTCGCGATTGGCGAGTGTATAAGACTGTGAACAATTCTTAGGTTTCGCCACTATGTGCTAAATGACAAGTCTCAATTAGCACTTTCGTGAATAAGACTATAATAAACACCAAAATTCACACAAAATATCGCACTGTCCTACATCATTATTTATCATGCTTATGTGCTTGTATACGGAAATAAAGGTTGTTAACCCATTCTTGTTAGTTACTCTTTCTCCGTCCTATGATTTTCTACGGGGGGATATTGTCCGCCCTAGGATTATCCACGGGGGGATATTGTCCGCCTTGTATGTTTGATGGGGGGATATTGTCCGCCCTAGGATTATCCACGGGGGGGATATTGTCCGCCTTGTATTTTTGATGGGGGGAATATTGTCCGCCCTGTCTTTTTTGACAGGGGGGATATTGTCCGCCTGGGTCAAAATATACAGGGGGGATATTGTCCGGGGGGGATATTGTCCTACACTGTGACTCTACTTATCCAGATATGTAGACTTAGAAAACTGGTTTTGTTTGCATTTAGACGATAAAAGGATGTAAATATTTGTATATTAATGAATCTGTTTGTTAGTCTAATTATCGATGTTGAGTGAACGATTTTTACACTTGTCCTAATTACTGATAATTACACGTATGGGTCCTTTGCTTTGTGTCGTGGGTCCTCCGTGACTCGTGGATTCGGTTTTTTGCGGGAATATCTACACAACGAATGTCCGAACGAGCATACATTCTATCTTGGACGCCATTTTATGACAGTAGAGCCAAGCTGGTGCAGTTAAAATGCGAAAAAAGCAGGTAAATGGGTGATATTATGTTAAATCATTGTTCTCATATGCATATTTCTGTTAAATATCTGACATATATGAATATTTTCGCTAAAATATAAGAATATGTGCGTCCACTGTTTTTGTTGTGATATCAACTAACCGGTGTAGATATACATTTCTCTCACCTGTGCTGTAAACATGCTAAAATGACGTAATAGAATAGAATAATTTTGCAGGCAAGACACTAAATGTTTTCACTCTTGTTTCATTTCAGACTCATCCAAGAAGGGTGTCTAAAAGCCTGAAAAGATATACTAAGGAGACAATGGATAGTGCGTATAAGGCAGTCAAAGAGGAGAAATTACCAGTAGACAGGGCTGCAAGACTGTATGGAGTACCATCTCAGACACTTAGGGGATGCTGGTCAGGTGAGATAGATATCTCACCACTTCATATGATGCCTGTGGGTCACTTTAGATAGGTCCCTGACTGGAACTTTCAATTCTCACAGCTTCAGCATTTTTCTCCAAACCGTGAGAATTGAAAGTCACCTCAGAAAATGCATAATACTGAGCTAATATTGGTAAATTTAGACTTGACATAATGTTTTCATGCTGGTCAGGTGAGATAGATATCTCACCACTTCATATGATGCCTGTGTGTCACTTTAGAAAGGGGAACGGACAATATCCCCCCGGACAATATCCCCCCGTATATTTTGACCCAGGCGGACAATAACCCCCCCATCAAAAAGACAGGGCGGACAATATCCCCTCCGTAGAAAATCACAGTCACGTACAAAGTACTAATTTAGTACTAATTAATTGTTTTAGTGATATAAATGAGTATTACTGCCGGCACGTGAATCACGCATTGTTTGCACACATAATCCATACAATAATTATCATTCTATCACTTGGTGAAGAGAATTAGACGAACATTAATTTCCTTTGCTCAGTAAACGTCGATAGGTGGCGTATTTCACACGAATTTGTTTGTGAAAATTGACACTAATTGTTCGAGGGCATTCAGCATTTTGTCTACGATTGTTTCAGGTTGAAATATTGACATAACAGTCCTGGTTGCTACTTGATTAAACATACTTCCTAGTTGACATGCATGCCTAGCTGCGTAACCTTCTCTAAAAATACTCAAAAGCAGAGAGTGTAGCGGGTCCAGTGTCTTTCGCTATGTTATATGTTTATAAATACTAACATGCATTACTTTTTGTAATCGTCGCTACTCAGGTTGCATAAGTGAGCGACACCTGAAGAGTCATTTTAGATTTTGGAGGATAATGCAATGATACAGGCAGAGAGACCCATTCAATAGTCTTTGAGGGACTGATGCATTGGCAGGGTGATTCACTTTGAGAATTGTTTTGTTATCACCGTCTCTATGAAGCATGTGTGCTTATATAAATGTACGGGAACATGTGTGCTTATGTAGATGTATGGAACATGTGTGCTTATGTACATGTACGGAACATGTTTGCTTATATAAATGTACGGGAACATGTGTGCTTATGTAAATGTACGGGAACATGTGTGCTTATGTAAATGTACGGGAACATGTGTGCTTATGTAGATGTACGGAACATGTGTGCTTATGTAAATGTACGGAACATGTGTGCTTATGTAAATGTACGGAACATGTGTGCTTATGTAGATGTACGGACATTGTGCTTATGATGTACGGAACATGTGTGCTTATGTAGATGTACGGGAAATGTGTGCTTATGTAAATGTACGGGAACATGTGTGCTTATGTAGATGTACGGAACATGTGTGCTTATGTAGATGTACGGGAACATGTGTGCTTATGTAGATGTACGGAACATGTGTGCTTATGTAGATGTACGGGAACATGTGTGCTTATGTAGATGTACGGGAACATGTGTGCTTATGTAAATGTACGGGAACATGTGTGCTTATGTAAATGTACGGAACATGTGTGCTTATGTAGATGTACGGAACATGTGTGCTTATGTAAATGTACGGAACATGTGTGCTTATGTAGATGTACGGGAACATGTGTGCTTATGTAAATGTACGGGAACATGTGTGCTTATGTAGATGTACGGGAACATGTGTGCTTATGTAAATGTACGGGAACATGTGTGCTTATGTAGATGTATGGAACATGTGTGCTTATGTAAATGTACGGGAACATGTGTGCTTATGTAAATGTACGGAACATGTGTGCTTATGTAGATGTACGGGAACATGTGTGCTTATGTAAATGTACGGGAACATGTGTGCTTATGTAGATGTACGGAACATGTGTGCTTATGTAAATGTACGGGAACATGTGTGCTTATGTAGATGTACGGAACATGTGTGCTTATGTAAATGTACGGGAACATGTGTGCTTATGTAGATGTACGGAACATGTGTGCTTATGTAGATGTACGGGAACATGTGTGCTTATGTAGATGTACGGAACATGTGTGCTTATGTAAATGTACGGGAACATGTGTGCTTATGTAGATGTACGGGAACATGTGTGCTTATGTAAATGTACGGGAACATGTGTGCTTATGTAGATGTATGGAACATGTGTGCTTATGTAGATGTACGGAACATGTGTGCTTATGTAAATGTACGGAACATGTGTGCTTATGTAAATGTACGGGAACATGTGTGCTTATGTAAATGTACGGGACATGTGTGCTTATGTAAATGTACGGAACATGTGTGCTTATGTAAATGTACGGAACATGTGTGCTTATGTAAATGTACGGAACATGTGTGCTTATGTAAATGTACGGGAACATGTGTGCTTATGTAAATGTACGGGAACATGTGTGCTTATGTAAATGTACGGGACATGTGTGCTTATGTAAATGTACGGGAACATGTGTGCTTATGTAAATGTACGGGAACATGTGTGCTTATGTAAATGTACGGGACATGTGTGCTTATGTAAATGTACGGGAACATGTGTGCTTATGTAAATGTACGGGAACATGTGTGCTTATGTAGATGTACCGAACGTGTGTGCTTATGTAGATGTATGGAACATGTGTGCTTATGTAAATGCATGGGAACATGTGTGCTTATGTAGATGTACCGAACGTGTGTGCTTATGTAGATGTACGGAACATGTGTGCTTATGTAGAGGTACGGAACATGTGTGCTTATGTAGATGTATGGTATGAAAATATGGTTGATGTGATCACAATTTGTACAGCATGCTACTACTTGGGGGTGAGATAGTTTGTATTATGTTCTATGCTGATGGTAGTGTGTTAATAGCGGAGTCTGTTGATGATATACAAGTGCTACTGAATGCTCTAAATGATATGACTGTAAATGCTTCTAAAAATAATGTTGTGCACTTTCGTCCCAAGTCAGAATTAGGTACCTACTTTAGGTCCACATGTGGAATAAATCAGATTAATATTGTTGACAGATATACTTACTTAGGTGTTGTTTTGCATAAACATTTGGATAATAATATTACAGTTAAATCTGTTTCTCAGAGTGCCAGTCATGCATTGGGTTTACTTATTGCAAAATGTAAATTAATGGGCGGTGTGTCCTACGATGTTTTTACAAAGTTATACGATTCGGTAGTTTGGCCTGTAATCAATTATAGCGCTCCTTTGTGGGGCCGGTTTCGATCATATTCGTGTATCGAAGCCGTTCATAATAGGGCATTACGGTATGTTCTCGGTGTCGGCAAATATTCACCAACCAATGGTATTTCAGGAGATATGGGTTGGAAACCCCCAATAGTCCGACAATGGAAATGTATCTCGTTTTATTGTTCAAGACTTTCAGGTATGGATACCGCAAGGATCAACAGGCGAGTGGCACTCTGGGCATATAGTAAGCTAGTCGTTCATGTAGAAATTGGCATTTTAATGTTAAGAACTATTATGAGGCTAATGGTTTTCCTGTGTACACTAGCTTTACTAATCCTATATCTCGTTCGTTCACACATACTGTAGAGGTCATAGCATACGATAAGTATATAAACTCTTGGTCAACCAAGATAAACAATGTCATAGGTCCCTCTGGTGGCGGGCGGAATAAATTGAGACTGTATAAATTGTTTAAAACTGACCATATATATAGCAGAGCAATATTGTAAAATTGTATTACCACCCAGACATCGTTTTGCAAATTTCGACTGGGGATCGCCCACAATAGGACAATACTGGTCGGTATGACGGTTTGCCAGAGGAATCTAGGATTTGTCCGTTTTGTGATATTTCTACTATTGAAAACGAGATGCATGTAATATTGAATTGTATAAATAATCAAATATCAATTTCTACTCAATGTCCGATTATAATAAATATTGTTTCCTGTTTTCAAACCAAGAGATGATTCGTAATTGTGCCAAAAACCTGTTTTATTATTCTACAGAGGCGTCAGTTTTATATGTAAATAATTTTTTAATTTGTGAATAATTATTAGTCATTATTTCTTTGTACATGTATTTCTAACTGCAATTATTTATCTCGTCTTTAATATCTCTGCTAATCATATTCGTTATGATTTGATCAAAGCGAAGTTAGATTTCATAAGACCAATCAGTGTGCAATAGTACCTAATTTGTATTTCAGTGTTTTATAATTGTCTTAGAGCAGTTTTTAATATCCGATTAGCAGGGATATTGCAGCTTAATCCCTAACATACTGTGATAAATGAGTGTGTATAATTTTGCTCATCTCTTATAACTCCATGTTGGAGTGGCTTTGTACTTTTATTATGTAAACTATACATGTAATATTATTGTAAATATTGTACGTACAATGATGATATGTAAATAAAGATGACTACAACTACTAGTATCTCACATCCGTCTGAAAACACTTGTCTGGGCTCTATTTCCTCTGTCAACCTAGTTACTAGGGATACCTGTGTGGCAACTGTAATCTTTCAATGGGAGACATGTTATAATAATATTACATGACTTTGATGTACATGTATCTATTAGTTTTAAAACGAATATGCAAATTTCCCGACCACTCATATGTGTGTATAGCCATTTGAGCGTTTCAACTGAGATGAGAGATCCAGGGCCTTATGGTTATTCACGCATTATGTGTATTGGACTGAATATATATTTTAGGGATTGACGATTGTGGTGTTATTTGGGCTATCTGGATACAAGGATGAAAATGACTGCACAAGCTCTCACTTGTTCAGACATAATTAAGAAAGAGCTTGACAATACAGAAGGTATCAGGTAAGTGATGTCTATATAATCTAAGCATGTATGTATAGAGATATGGATGGGTCTATGGTATATATGGTATGATAGGTAATGCATGCGTTGTTAATATGTTGTTGCTATAACAGTAGTTGTTGTATGTTTAAGCTATTATTATGTCATTATTCTAACAAAAGTTGTAGTACGTCATGGTATCCATGAAGTAAAATGTTGTTATTATATATATATATATCTTAACAATAGTTGTATTATGCTTAGTGGGTATGCAAGTAATGTGTCGCTATCATAACAATAGTTGTGTTATGTTTAGTGGGTATGCGAGTAATATGTCGCTATTATAACAATAGTTGTGTTATGTTTAGTGGTTATGCAAGTAATATGTCGCTATTATAACAATAGTTGTGTTATGTTTAGTGGTTATGCAAGTAATATGTCGCTATTATAACAATATGTGTGTTATGTTTAGTGGGTATGCAAGTAATATGTCGCTATTATAACAATAGTTGTGTTATGGTTGTTGGTATGCAAATAATATGTCGCTATTATAACAATAGTTGTATTATGGTTTGTGGGTATGCAAATAATATGTCGCTATTATAACAATAGTTGTGTTATGTTTAGGTATCGATGAAGTTACATAAATCTTGCTTTCATTATTTCAGAAAACTTTCAATTGGTGTCACCACTGGGACAACTTTCTGTGGCGTCATTGGACATACAGAAAAAAGACATGAATACTCAGGTAATATAGACACATTACTAATACAGTATATACTCGGGTAATATAGTCACATTACTAATACAGTATATACTAGGGTAATATAGTCACATTACTAATACAGTATATACTCGGGTAATATAGTCACATTACTAATGCAGTATATACTCCAGTAATATAGTCACATTACTAATGCAGTATATACTCGGGTAATATAGTCACATTACTAATACAGTATATACTCGGGTAATATAGTCACATTACTAATACAGTATATACTCGGGTAATATAGTCACATTACTAATGCAGTATATACTCGGGTAATATAGTCACATTACTAATGCAGTATATACTCGGGTAATATAGTCACATTACTAATACAGTATATACTCGGGTAATATAGTCACATTACTAATACAGTATATACTCGGGTAATATAGTCACATTACTAATGCAGTATATACTCGGGTAATATAGTCACATTACTAATACAGTATATACTCGGGTAATATAGTCACATTACTAATACAGTATATACTCGGGTAATATAGTCACATTACTAATACAGTATATACTCGGGTAATATAGTCACATTACTAATGCAGTATATACTCCAGTAATATAGTCACATTACTAATGCAGTATATACTCGGGTAATATAGTCACATTACTAATGCAGTATATACTCGGGTAATATAGTCACATTACTAATACAGTATATACTCGGGTAATATAGTCACATTACTAATACAGTATATACTCGGGTAATATAGTCACATTACTAATACAGTATATACTCGGGTAATATAGTCACATTACTAATGCAGTATATACTCCAGTAATATAGTCACATTACTAATACAGTATATACGGGTAATATAGTCACATTACTAATGCAGTATATACTCGGGTAATATAGTCACATTACTAATGCAGTATATACTCGGGTAATATAGTCACATTACTAATACAGTATATACTCGGGTAATATAGTCACATTACTAATGCAGTATATACTCGGGTAATATAGTCACATTACTAATACAGTATATACTCGGGTAATATAGTCACATTACTAATGCAGTATATACTCCAGTAATATAGTCACATTACTAATACAGTATATACTCGGGTAATATAGTCACATTACTAATGCAGTATATACTCGGGTAATATAGTCACATTACTAATGCAGTATATACTCGGGTAATATAGTCACATTACTAATACAGTATATACTCGGGTAATATAGTCACATTACTAATACAGTATATACTCGGGTAATATAGTCACATTACTAATGCAGTATATACTCCAGTAATATAGTCACATACTAACAGTATATACTCGGGTAATATAGTCACATTACTAATGCAGTATATACTCCAGTAATATAGTCACATTACTAATACAGTATATACTCGGGTAATATAGTCACATTACTAATACAGTATATACTCGGGTAATATAGTCACATTACTAATACAGTATATACTCGGGTAATATAGTCACATTACTATAGTATAACTGGTAATATAGTCACATTACTAATCATATATACTCGTAATATAGTCACATTACTAATACAGTATATACTCGGGTAATATAGTCACATTACTAATACAGTATATACTCGGGTAATATAGTCACATTACTAATGCAGTATATACTCGGGTAATATAGTCACATTACTAATACAGTATATACTCGGGTAATATAGTCACATTACTAATGCAGTATATACTCGGGTAATATAGTCACATTACTAATACAGTATATACTCGGGTAATATAGTCACATTACTAATACAGTATATACTCGGGTAATATAGTCACATTACTAATACAGTATATACTCGGGTAATATAGTCACATTACTAATACAGTATATACTCGGGTAATATAGTCACATTACTAATACAGTATATACTCGGGTAATATAGTCACATTACTAATACAGTATATACTCGGGTAATATAGTCACATTACTAATACAGTATATACTCGGGTAATATAGTCACATTACTAATACAGTATATACTCGGGTAATATAGTCACATTACTAATACAGTATATACTCGGGTAATATAGTCACATTACTAATACAGTATATACTCGGGTAATATAGTCACATTACTAATACAGTATATACTCGGGTAATATAGTCACATTACTAATACAGTATATACTCGGGTAATATAGTCACATTACTAATACAGTATATACTCGGGTAATATAGTCACATTACTAATGCAGTATATACTCCAGTAATATAGTCACATTACTAATACAGTATATACTCGGGTAATATAGTCACATTACTAATGCAGTATATACTCGGGTAATATAGTCACATTACTAATGCAGTATATACTCGGGTAATATAGTCACATTACTAATACAGTATATACTCGGGTAATATAGTCACATTACTAATACAGTATATACTCGGGTAATATAGTCACATTACTAATGCAGTATATACTCGGGTAATATAGTCACATTACTAATGCAGTATATACTCCAGTAATATAGTCACATTACTAATACAGTATATACTCGGGTAATATAGTCACATTACTAATGCAGTATATACTCGGGTAATATAGTCACATTACTAATGCAGTATATACTCGGGTAATATAGTCACATTACTAATACAGTATATACTCGGGTAATATAGTCACATTACTAATGCAGTATATACTCGGGTAATATAGTCACATTACTAATGCAGTATATACTCGGGTAATATAGTCACATTACTAATACAGTATATACTCGGGTAATATAGTCACATTACTAATACAGTATATACTCGGGTAATATAGTCACATTACTAATACAGTATATACTCGGGTAATATAGTCACATTACTAATGCAGTATATACTCGGGTAATATAGTCACATTACTAATGCAGTATATACTCCGGTAATATAGTCACATTACTAATACAGTATATACTCGGGTAATATAGTCACATTACTAATACAGTATATACTCGGGTAATATAGTCACATTACTAATACAGTATATACTCGGGTAATATAGTCACATTACTAATACAGTATATACTCGGGTAATATAGTCACATTACTAATACAGTATATACTCGGGTAATATAGTCACATTACTAATACAGTATATACTCGGGTAATATAGTCACATTACTAATACAGTATATACTCGGGTAATATAGTCACATTGCTAATTCTCGTGCAATATACCTATCTATTCTAATAAACGCCCACGCCGACTTTTCTGCATAAAAACTGCCAATTTCCACTAGAATATCGGAAATAATATAGCCTCCTTTAACCCGTTCCCTCATAGAAGCACCTCTTGACACCATTACCAATAGACATACATTACAATTATACCAAACCAATCTAACCCGTTCCCTCATAGAAGCACCTCTTGACACCATTACCAATACGACATACATTGATAATGTAGTAGCCAAACCAATGTTCATAATAAACACCAGAATCTCATGTACTCCCAGTAATATATATGGAGGTGGGATAGATATGGCGACTACTTATTCACTGCATGATAGCTAAATGGCTGTCGTTTGTATGGAGATATAATGGTATATTTACCTAAATCTCTATGAAGGAAAGGGTTAAATACCCCCACCCCTCACCCTGAGTCATACAAGAATCATGGCACGAGGCATCAGTGTGATGTCAACTTTTAAGCCTACATATTATAATCCTGTTCTGGTTGGGTAATTGTTTTTAGGATTAACGGTCCTTTCAACAGTTTTGTCTGGGCTTTTATCCAGTTTGACCTTCTCTGCCTTTCATCTCTGTATTTTCACTAAAGTTGTTTTTAGGATTAACGGTCCTTTCAACAGTTTTGTCTGGGCTTTTATCCAGTTTGACCTTCTCTGCCTTACATCTCTGGATTTTCACTAAAGTTGGTAGGGGGTATCAGTATTATGTTTAGTGGTGTAAGCCCATTCCTGTGGATGACTTTTTGTGGATTTAATGCCCTTTGAACATTCTTATAACACAAAGCCTGTCCGTTCATCTCCAAAACCTCTTTGTGAATAAAATTCAGTGTTTTGTCTCTTCTGAAAAATTGTAAAAATGCAGGTTCGGCATTTGAATTTTCATTACAATGACTTTATATATTTCACGTTCATGCTTTCATAGCTCCACCGAAGCAACAGTGAGTGGAGAGACATAAGATTGCTTTAATAACAATTTCTAGTTTATAATACATGTATTATAAATTATACTTAGAAAATAAACTAATCAAAGTTGTACTCAACATTTTGCATATATATGTAAATATTTGTAAATTTCTGTTTCAGTGATGGGAGGGAAAGTGAATGTGGCTGCACGACTAATGATGCATTATCCGAACATCATAACATGCGATAATGCAACATATGAGGGATGTCAGTTGGACCCTGCAAGTTTTAAAGTGGTCCCAACGGAAGAAATGAAAGGCCTAACGAATGTCTGTGTTCTTAGGCAGTTCACTGGACATCCCGATAGTATTGCAGCCAACGAAAGTACGGACACTATCCACGGTAATAATTTGTTCATAATTAGCTCTCTGCAAACTAGCAAGGAGTTATTGCGATATCTTACACTGTGGCACCCCGATGACGTTACTCCCGATGTCAGCTCTCACGATGTCGGCATCCCCGATGTCGGCGAATGATTGACATTTCATTTTTGTCCAAATTGGTTATCGTATCTTTTTATACTTATCGTGTCTAGTCGGGACATTGCAGCTTGTTGCTATAAATATAGCACGAACATCATAGAGTAGACAACCTTATTGCTGCCATACTAAGCGAGCGATATACATGTACGTATGTTATATGCTTATGACACTGTGTCCGTAGTACAGACTGTGTTAGATACATATGATCCGTATCATGTCCGTAGTACAGACTGTGGGTTAGATACATATGATCCGTATCATGTCCGTAGTACAGACTGTGTTAGATACATATGATCCGTATCATGTCCGTAGTACAGACTGTGTTAGATACATATGATCCGTATCATGTCCGTAGTACAGACTGTGTTAGATACATATGATCCGTATCATGTCCGTAGTACAGACTGTGTTAGATACATATGATCCGTATCATGTCCGTAGTACAGACTGTGTTAGATACATATGATCCGTATCATGTCCGTAGTACAGACTGTGTTAGAGACATATGATCCGTATCATGTCCGTAGTACAGACTGTGTTAGAGACATATGATCCGTATCATGTCCGTAGTACAGACTGTGTTAGATACATATGATCCGTATCATGTCCGTAGTACAGACTGTGTTAGAGACATATGATACGTATCATGTCCGTAGTACAGACTGTGTGTTAGAGACATATGATACGTATCATGTCCGTAGTACAGACTGTGTTAGAGACATATGATACGTATCATGTCCGTAGTACAGACTGTGTGTTAGAGACATATGATACGTATCATGTCCGTAGTACAGACTGTGTTAGAGACATATGATACGTATCATGTCCGTAGTACAGACTGTGTGTTAGAGACATATGATACGTATCATGTCCGTAGTACAGACTGTGTGTTAGATACATATGATACGTATCATGTCCGTAGTACAGACTGTGTGTTAGATACATATGATACGTATCATGTCCGTAGTACAGACTGTTAGATACATATGATACGTATCATGTCCGTAGTACAGATGTGTGTTAGATACATATGATACGTATCATGTCCGTAGTACAGACTGTGTTAGATACATATGATACGTATCATGTCCGTAGTACAGACTGTGTGTTAGAGACATATGATACGTATCATGTCCGTAGTACAGACTGTGTGTTAGAGACATATGATACGTATCATGTCCGTAGTACAGACTGTGTTAGAGACATATGATACGTATCATGTCCGTAGTACAGACTGTGTGTTAGAGACATATGATACGTATCATGTCCGTAGTACAGACTGTTAGATACATATGATACGTATCATGTCCGTAGTACAGACTGTGTGTTAGATACATATGATACGTATCATGTCCGTAGTACAGACTGTTAGATACATATGATACGTATCATGTCCGTAGTACAGACTGTGTGTTAGATACATATGATACGTATCATGTCCGTAGTACAGACTGTGTTAGATACATATGATACATACCTGGATCTATGTTGTTTGCACATTCCGTCCAATTTGTTCGGCAGGTTAAGGGTTAAGATGTGTCAGGATATCATTTATTGGCTGATCAAATCGTGGATTGACAGACTCTGTTTTGTTCACAAGTGCTTTAGATCCAGAGTGTGTGCCCCACTGGAGCCGTTACGATTGTGCCCTTAGGCAAGGCATTTAAATTCCACATGCCACTTCTCTCTCCCTCGTGGCGATCGATTCCATCAGGAATGAGGTCTCGAGAGTGATTAATATAAGCTGTAAGATAAATATGTATAAATTAAAGCATTACTTTCCTATTTTGATAGGTACACCCATCACTGAAGAAAACAACCGGGACAGTGAGGAAGAGCAAAGTCATGTGGAGGAAGAGCAAAGACATGTGGAGGAAGAGCAAAGACATGTGGAGGAAGAGCAAAGACATGTGGAGGAAGAGCAAAGACATGTGGAGGAAGAGCAAAGTCATGTGGAGGAAGAGCAAAGACATGTGGAGGAAGAGCAAAGACATGTGGAGGAAGAGCAAAGACATGTGGAGGAAGAGCAAAGACATGTGGAGGAAGAGCAAAGACATGTGGAGGAAGAGCAAAGACATGTGGAGGAAGAGCAAAGTCATGTGGAGGAAGAGCAAAGTCATGTGGAGGAAGAGCAAAGTCATGTGGAGGAAGAGCAAAGTCATGTGGAGGAAGAGCAAAGCATGTGGCGGAAGAGCAAAGACATGTGGAGGAATATACAGATGAGCATCATAATGAAATTAAAGAAACAAAAGGCAAGTTGATCAAATACACTTCATATGGCGTTATTCATCCCACACAAGTTTCATCCCACTTCTTCAAGCAGTTATAAATGTGTTGTGCATACATAATTCATGGACACAGTTTGAACAGATGGTTGTAACACCAACAATTTACAACTTTAACCCACTATAAACTGTCGTAACTCTTTTAATACCAATGTCGCATAAAAGCGACTTTGCAAAAAGCCGAGAACCAGATCAGACAGAACAGACCATGTCATCTGATTAGGCTATTATGCTGATTGCTCTTCAGACAGTGGAGCTGAAGCACATGTCCGAATAGTAAATAACATAGATCCTGATCGGACGCTGCGTTACGCCAAGGCTGATCTGGATCTATGTTGTTTGCACATGCTCTGAATTTATTCCCGAAAACACTTGTCCAAACCCAAGCGTCCGTGGATACACGTTCAGTTGTAGACTATAGAACACATTACAAATGCTTATCGGTTGATAGTTTTTTATAATTAGATAATTAATTTGTGGTAATTTTCAGTTTACAAAAATGGTCATAGTTCATATTGTGGTTAATGACAGTGTTATATTTACACCACGTGCTATATGAGCTAATAACGTTTTATTTAGTGCAAGATGGCTGAACTGTTTCTATGAATTCAGTAGTAAGCTCCACATGATATACATCTGTTATACTGTATCCCTATCTCCAGTAGCAAGCTTCACATGATATACATCTGTTATACTGTATCCCTATCTCCAGTAGCAAGCTCCACATGATATACATCTGTTATACTGTATCCCTATCTCCAGTAGCAAGCTCCACATGATATACATCTGTTATACTGTATCCCTATCTCCAGTAGCAAGCTCCACATGATATACATCTGTTATACTGTATCCCTATCTCCAGTAGCAAGCTTCACATGATATACATCTGTTATACTGTATCCCTATCTCCAGTAGCAAGCTCCACATGATATACATCTGTTATACTGTATCCCTATCTCCAGTAGCAAGCTCCACATGATATACATCTGTTATACTGTATCCCTATCTCCAGTAGCAAGCTCCACATGATATACATCTGTTATACTGTATCCCTATCTCCAGTAGCAAGCTCCACATGATATACATATGTTATACTGCATCCCTATCTCCATCAGCAAGCTCCACATGATATACATCTGTTATACTGCATCCCCATCTCCAAACAAGCTCCACATGATATACATCTGTTATACTGCATCCCTATCTCCATCAACAAGCTCCACATGATATACATCTGTTATACTGCATCCCTATCTCCATCAACAAGCTCCACATGATATACATCTGTTATACTGATCCCCACACAAGCCCACAGATATACATCTGTTATACTGCATCCCCATCTCCCTCAACAAGCTCCACATGATATACATATGTTATACTGCATCCCATCTCCATCAACAAGCTCCACATGATATACATCTGTTATACTACATCCCACCCTCAACAAGCTCCACATGATATACATCTGTTATACTGCATCCCATCAACAAGCTCCACATGATATATGTTATACTGTATCCCATCTCCATCAACAAGCTCCACATGATATACATCTGTTATACTGTATCCCTATCTCCAGTAGCAAGTCCACATGATATACATCTGTTATACTACATCCCTATCTCCATCAACAAGCTCCACATGATATACATCTGTTATACTGCATCCCTATCTCCAGTAGCAAGCTCCACATGATATACATCTGTTATACTGTATCCCTATCTCCAGTAGCAAGCTCCACATGAT
>CM026387.1:77364171-77375429 GCA_014843695.1 Archivesica marissinica | reverse complement strand
ATGCGTGCGAAAACGAAGTATCCATATCAACCTGCAATCGGAGTAAAGTCGGATTTTGAAACTTTATTGCAACGTTTTTCTTCGGCAGGAACTGTGCGGTACGAGACGTTTGCAGAATGTTGGCGGGAGCAGAATATGGCATGTTATTGTGCCGGCAGACAGACCAAGCGAGAATCTAGAGAGGTAAGTAACTTCTGTTTGAAGGCAATGATATCATGTATGTGTACGAGTGAGTGCATAAACTGTTATAAATCAACGTCGTGAAAACTGATGACAATTACGAAGTTTACGTACTTTCGGGTAATTGTTTTCGGATGTTAACATTTATCTAGAAGAGATACATGTATCGTCAAACTATAGTTTTCATTCGACCATCTGGCTTCTCATTTGTTTGTGAATTGTGTCATCGCTGTCAGTAACATGTGTTTTGTTTATATATATTTAGACGCCTAAACCAGAGGTCGCTAAACAGCCGTTGGACCGCGGACATGTCCTGTGAATTAGTCTTTGGTCCGGTAAAAAAACCAAATTTACAAGACTGAGTGTTCGGTAAAAAATTAAAAGTCGGATATTTTGTACAATGTAAAATCAAAGGTTTTGATTATATATATATATATATCTTCTAGTGTCCTCAAATCGTGATACCTTCGATTTCGTTACCCCGTAAGTATTTACAATACTGCACGCGATCAGTGTTTCCTGACGTCACCAATCAGGAATAGATAGTGTCAACGGTCATTTTCCATATTTGGCAACAAAAATGCTCCCTATAATCCTTGGGAGGCGTAAGAAATCGGTTATTTCCCTTGGATTGGTATAAAACATGCTATCTTTCATAATGCATCACCATTTATCCATTGGATTTACTGCAAAATATTGACCATTTCCAGTTTTGTTTTGCGTCGTCTGATTTGTTTACCTACCTGTCATTTAATGTGAAGGTCAAAATAGACTGGGTTACAATTTTAATTAGTGTAAGGGGGGATCGTTTTGGAGACTTCTCTTATATTGTTTTGAGGTCCATACAGTGGTTTACTGTCGTCGTCAACTAAACGATGTGTCCTGTAGTGTAGTGTACTTAAAGGAATAGTTTTTAATTTTGTTGTAGGTTTATGGCAGTCCAGCACCTACAAAGCGAAATTACAGGCAATATTTACCAACAGCCCTTACAATATGTGACCATTGGACCCACCTCATTTACTGTTCAAAAGTCATGGTTTACAAGAATAGGTGATGAATTCAGGTGTCCACATTGTGAAAATGCTTGTTAAACTGTGAAAAGAAATATTCATCAAAATAATAGAAATTATCATTATGCTGCACAAAACGTGTTCGTTTTATATTTACACCCATTTGATGCTACGCAAAATTGATTTTCTGAAAGGTCACGAAAACTCCGGTACCAGTCACCACAGATGTCGGTTTCGGGTCATGGTAAAAATGACAGCGCCCGTTGTTATTTACGTAGTTATATTCATTTCTAATTATTTGGAATAAAAGAGGAACGTTACTTTATTTACATCATACATTTAGAAACGATGTAGTTTTAAGATTCGTTTCGTTGAATGCCGATCATTTCTTATCATAACGGAAACCGGAAACTCGAGGGTATGTTAATAAATTATGTACTTGTAAATTTATGTAAATAAACCAAACTTAAAATAAACTAAGGTTGACCTGACATTTACATACATGTCTTCCTGTTTGTAGGCCGTTGTGTTCTGATTTCAGTTTGTAGAGCAATGTTTTATCATTGCCACACAATTCTGGTTACCACCATCATCATTTCTAGTGCGAGCCGGAGCACTGTACCTACTGTATGGACTCTACTATTTCCAACTTGTTGTGCCAAAAGTAAAGGTGAGTCATTTCTTAACCCTCACGATAGGCTGCGTCTGTGTGACTGTCTGACTGGATATCCCAACATATTGTTGTTGGATGTTGATGAAACTTTTTTTATAACTACTATTGGCGGAACATGTGTGGTCAGGACGGGCCAGGAAGTGTCCTCTCCCACTGACTTCTATTGTAAACTATGCAATATTGTAACTCGAAAAAGAAGCAAGGTCTTAAGCAGCCAGCCAAGGGAATCGGAGAAAGTGGCTGCATGTTTGCACATGTGGCTGCTTAATAGAGAGGTCAAATGTATAATAAAACAACAGATTGGGAATATGGAAACTGGCTGCTTAATACAGGTTGGATGCTTAATGGAGGTGACCACTAATACAGGTTTAGCTGTAGGCATATTGTTGCAATGGAGCACCTATAGGAAACCTCATATGACCTTTCAAATAAGCAATACCGCATGACCTTGAGGTGACCTTTCAATGCCATATCGAGGCCATGTGAAATCAAGCATTTGTTCTTGTGTCATATACCAGCGCGTGTGTTTGCATCTATCCTGTGCTATTCCTTAATGATCTTGCAATTCAGTCAGTTGTTTAATATGATATTAGGACCCCATCTACTCTTGCAGAGCTCCAGCTAATAGCCAAGAAAATTGCTATTATTCGGGGGTACGAATTGGATATGTCCGATGCAAGGAATCTGTTGCATCATATATTTTGAGCGTGGATTGAGGAATTGATCGGTACGTGTGGCATGTTGCATACAACAATAGATAGTGCAGTATTAGGACAATGTAAACAATACTTTTGTTCTGTGGTCGAGTGGTTATGGTCGTTGACTTCAAAACACTTTCCCCTCACTGCTGTTGGTTCTAATACCACTTGAGGTGCCAAATTATGTCATGTGACGATGCTATCCCTCTGACTTGCTGAAGGTCGGTGGTTCTACCTATTTGCCCGTCTGCGCCTCAAATATTGCTCGGAGGTGCACCCAGGGTCTTCCTCCACCAAATAATAGCTAGCTGGAAAGTTGATATATGACCTAAGCTGTTTGTGTGACATTTAGTCCATTGAACAAAACGAAAAACATTTGAGATTTTGTAAATGGGTGAAAGAGTAAATGGTGTCGAGCACAACAATTTACATATTCATCTAAAATCCCACAAGACATTCGAGACATGCTGTATTGAACACTGTTACATGTAAAGTATAATTTGTTCCTTAACAAACACAAATGGGAATTGGAAAAAAACACCCTGTCAATGAACTAAGATATATAGTTCCGATGTCAGTCTTTTGTCTTGTTCTGTATTAGGAATCCCAGGTCTATTGTTCATTGTTGTCGTAAGACCCAATCTGATTTGGCGTAGACTAAAGACTTCAATTAATTTAGTTTTTTATTGTGGTATTAGCCTGGTCAGTGAAATATAGTTTAACACCAAGACCATTAATTGGGCCGTATTGAGTATCTGATAATGTCCTTTTGTCAGAAGTTTGGGCCGTATTGAGTATCTGATAATGTCCTTTTGTCAGAGGTTAAAAAGTGAAAAATCGACAGACTGGAACACACGGCTATTGTGGTATGACAATATACAGAATACATACAAAGCATTCAATAGTGTGTGTGTTTTATGTTTATTTATCGTCGCTACCGGTTGCCCATATGAGCGACGCCTCCTGAAAAGATTACCGGTAGTCATTTTAGATTTTTGGAGGATAGAGCAATGATACAGACAGAGACCCATTCCAGAGTCTCCTCTGGTTCTTTTACGTGCATGGCGTACAGCACCGACATGAGACCTCGGTTTAAATTCTGTTAATTGTACCGGTATTAGGGTCAGACGGGATCAATCCTACGATCCCTGGATTACCAGTCCAGCATTCAATAGTTAGATGTAGATGGGGATTTATACTAATTAAGTAAATGAGATTTTGTAAATGTACAATTGTAAGTTGATGCCATAATTATTTATATACATAGAATACGATTCAGAAATTCTCAATTTCCTATGTACGTCTTTTGTGTTGCCCGTTTCAGATTCGTATAACACCTGACCAGTGGAAGACGATATTAGAGTTCCAAGACGAGGCCAGGGAGCAGCAGCATCTAGATCTTGATTATGTCTTCCAGAAGTTGATGCTGGAGAAGGCATTTATATTTGTTGCAATGCCGGACGAGGTATGTTTATATACCTTATATAACCTATCATCACTGATGGTCACGGGTTCGAGCCCCGCTCGGGCCGTGTCTCATTTATATGAAAAAGTTGGCAGTTTCTTACGGAGGTTGGTGCACCCAAGTACTGGTTAACCGCTGGAGCCTGCCCAGGAAAGGTGTTGTTAGGTAAACTGCCCACCGGCGATATAGCCCAAAATGGTGCTGATGAAGGCGTAAAACCCGAAATATAACATACCGGTAACATATACCTTATATCTCCCTTCTGAATTTTCTTTCACCTGTCATGGTATATTTGTCTTTCACCTGCCATGGTATATTGTCTTTCACCTGTCATGGTATTTGTCTTTCATCTGTCATGGTATATTGTCTTTCACCTGCCATGGTATATTGTCTTTCACCTGCCATGGTATATTGTCTTTCACCTGTCATGGTATATTGTCTTTCACCTGCCATGGTATATTGTCTTTCACCTGTCATGGTATATTGTCTTTCACCTGCATGGTATATTGTCTTTCACCTGTCATGGTATATTGTCTTTCACCTGTCATGGTATATTGTCTTTCACCTGCCATGGTATTTGTCTTTCACCTGCCATGGTATATTGTCTTTCACCTGTCATGGTATTTGTCTTTCACCTGTCATGGTATATTGTCTTTCACCTGCCATGGTATATTGTCTTTCACCTGCCATGGTATATTGTCTTTCACCTGCCATGGTATATTGTCTTTCACCTGTCATGGTATTTGTCTTTCACCTGCCATGGTATATTGTCTTTCACCTGTCATGGTATATTGTCTTTCACCTGTCATGGTATATTGTCTTTCACCTGTCATGGTATATTGTCTTTCACCTGTCATGGTATTTGTCTTTCACCTGTCATGGTATTTGTCTTTCACCTGTCATGGTATTTGTCTTTCACCTGCCATGGTATTTGTCTTTCACCTGTCATGGTATATTGTCTTTCACCTGCCATGGTATTTGTCTCACCTGTCATGGTATATTGTCTTTCACCTGTCATGGTATATTGTCTCACTGCCATGGTATTTGTCTTTCACCTGCCATGGTATATTGTCTTTCACCTGCCATGGTATATTGTCTTTCACCTGTCATGGTATATTGTCTTTCACCTGTCATGGTATATTGTCTTTCACCTGCCATGGTATATTGTCTTTCACCTGTCATGGTATATTGTCTTTCACCTGCCATGGTATATTGTCTTTCACCTGTCATGGTATATTGTCTTTCACCTGTCATGGTATTTGTCTTTCACCTGTCATGGTATATTGTCTTTCACCTGTCATGGTATATTGTCTTTCACCTGCCATGGTATTTGTCTTTCACCTGCCATGGTATATTGTCTTTCACCTGCCATGGTATATTGTCTTTCACCTGTCATGTATATTGTCTTTCACCTGTCATGGTATATTGTCTTTCACCTGTCATGGTATATTGTCTTTCACCTGCCATGGTATTTGTCTTTCACCTGCCGTGGTATTTGTTGGGAAAATGGGCAAGTGGTCCCATCAACAATTGCATACAGGTATAACTAAAAAATCACTGTTCAAATATAATGCTTTGATAACTTGCATGCTGTTTCTAGGTGTAATAACTTATTCTGTGCCCCCTAATCACTCTCGTTGGCACAGAGGAAAGCGTATATGTGATCATTCGTGTGGGAGGAAGCCGGAGTACCACCTGTCCCATCTGGCGACTACTGTACCATCTCACATACTTCCCGGTCCGAGGATCGAACCCTGGTTGCATTGGTGAGAAGCGAACGCGCTAAACACTGTGCTAATCGGGCAGCCCGAATATTGAACCATGGACCACGAAATATCATATGTCTACCATTAGACGATATCTCATGGTATCTACATGTATTCACCGTTTCAACAATCTGCTACCCAAGAAAATTCATTTTACGACAATCTAGCAGTCCAAATAATAAAAGTTTATATTTCGTGAATATAAGGCGGAGTCGCTTAAAACAGCGGGGTCGGTAAGTCAGACTGAGCTATCATATTCTGTACATATTTTTTGTCAGTTCTAACAAAGATGCCTACTAGTTTACAGTTATTCGTCCCTCACCATTGCAGGTTCAAATCCCAATGGGGGCGTCTAATTCTTTCAAGTGAGGAAGCTATCAAGCTGCAGAAGTTTGGTGGTTCTACCAAGGTGTCCGCCCATGATTGGCCAGATGGGCGCCCAGCATCTTCCTCCACCAATAATAGCTGTGCTACTTTGATATGAACTCAAAAACAAACGAACAATGCTTTTTTGTACCTCCAGGAATGTCTCAGCCAGAAGGCATCTGAAGACGCGAGGATAATTCCGGAGAGCATGAAGGAAGAAACGAGCATGCTAGATGAAGTATTCTCAAATTCTGCCTTGAACGTAAGAATTAGTTACATTAGTATGTACAGATAGGCATGCATACTTCATTCCAAGTCCGCCTCCGTGGTCGAGTGGTTAAGGTCGCTGACTTGTATACCACTGTAACCTATCATCACTGATGGTCGCGGGTTCGAGCCCCGCTCAGGTCGTGTCTCATTTATATGAAAAAGTTGGCAGTTTCTTACGGAGGTTGGTGCACCCAAGTACTGGTTAACCGTTGGAGCCTGCCCAGGAAAGGTGTTGTTAGGTATACTGCCCGCCGGCGATATAGCCCGAAATGGTGCTGATGCAGGCGTAAAACCCGAAATATAACATAACATAACTTCATTCCAATCGTGCAAAATTTACAAACATTTGTATATATGGACCTCTCAATTGGTTAACATAACAGCAATAGTTTAAACAATATTTATTGCAATATAAATTGTACACGAGTGTGTGTTTTACATTTATTTATCGTCGCTACCAGTTGCCCATATGAGCGACGCCTCCTGAAGAGATTAGTCATTTTAGATTTTTGGAGGATAGTGCATGATACAGATAGAGACCCATTCCAGAGCCTCCTCTGGTTCTTTTACATGCACAGTGTACAGCATCGACATGAGACCTCGCTTTAACGTCCCATCTGAAAGACTGTTAATTTTATTAAGGTCAGATGGGGGATCGAAGCTGCTATCTCTGGATTACGAGTCCAACGTGTTACCACTGGACTATAGAACCATGTGTAAATATAAGTAATGGATTGCGAGTTTAATGTTATCGTGGATTGGATGCCTTCGGCCTTCTAACAAACCTAAATTGGTAAATATATGCTTGACTGATCCATGTTAATTGCCCCTATTGTCTTGATTATTATTAATAGAAAAAAAATTAGATGCTTTATTTGCACATTTTTTCGCCTGCAAAACAACATTCATGGCAATGTAAAGATATATTGATGTACTAGATAGTATGGCATTGTCAGGCAACATTCATGGTAATGTAAAGATATATTGATGTACTAGATAGTATGGCATTGTCAGGCAACATTCATGGCAATGTAAAGATATATTGATGTACTAGATAGTATGGCATTGTCAGACAACATTCATGGCAAGGTAAAGATATATTGATGTACTAGATAGTATGGCATTGTCAGGCAACATTCATGGCAATGTAAAGATATATTGATGTACTAGATAGTATGGCATTGTCAGACAACATTCATGGCAATATAAAGATATATTGATGTACTAGATAGTATGGCATTGTCAGGCAACATTCATGGCAATGTAAAGATATATTGATGTACTAGATAGTATGGTATTGTCAGACAACATTCATGGCAATATAAAGATATATTGATGTACTAGATAGTATGGTATTGTCAGGCAACATTCATGGCAAGGTAAAGATATATTGATGTACTAGATAGTATGGCATTGTCAGACAACATTCATGGCAAGGTAAAGATATATTGATGTACTAGATAGTATGGCATTGTCAGACAACATTCATGGCAATATAAAGATATATTGATGTACTAGATAGTATGGCATTGTCAGGCAACATTCATGGCAAGGTAAAGATATATTGATGTACTAGATAGTATGGTATTGTCAGACAACATTCATGGCAATATAAAGATATATTGATGTACTAGATAGTATGGTATTGTCAGGCAACATTCATGGCAAGGTAAAGATATATTGATGTACTAGATAGTATGGTATTGTCAGACAACATTCATGGCAAGGTAAAGATATATTGATGTACTAGATAGTATGGCATTGTCAGACAACATTCATGGCAATATAAAGATATATTGATGTACTAGATAGTATGGCATTGTCAGGCAACATTCATGGCAAGGTAAAGATATATTGATGTACTAGATAGTATGGTATTGTCAGACAACATTCATGGCAATTAAAGATATATTGATGTACTATAGTATGGCATTGTCAGGCAACATTCATGGCAATGTAAAGATATATTGATGTACTAGATAGTATGGCATTGTCGGACAACATTCATGGCAATGTAAAGATATATTGATGTACTAGATAGTATGGCATTGTCAGACAACATTCATGGCAATATAAAGATATATTGATGTACTAGATAGTATGGCATTGTCAGGCAACATTCATGGCAAGGTAAAGATATATTGATGTACTAGATAGTATGGCATTGTCAGACAACATTCATGGCAATGTAAAGATATATTGATGTACTAGATAGTATGGCATTGTCAGACAACATTCATGGCAATATAAAGATATATTGATGTACTAGCTAGTATGGCATTGTCAGACAACATTCATGGCAATATAAAGATATATTGATGTACTAGATAGTATGGCATTGTCAGGCAACATTCATGGCAATGTAAAGATATATTGATGTACTAGCTAGTATGGCATTGTCAGGCAACATTCATGGCAAGGTAAAGATATATTGATGTACTAGATAGTATGGCATTGTCAGACAACATTCATGGCAAGGTAAGGATATATTGATGTACTAGATAGTATGGCATTGTCAGAGCATGAATCTAATAACAGGAAACAACTGGTGTAAATGTATCGCGTATCGAGTCTGCTAAAAATTATAATATAATTTATTTTTTAATCTCTGATAAAATAAAAAATTTACCTACCCATGCCTGAAATGTTGGGTAGATAAAGATCAAACAAACAATATTTTAATTTAGGCCTAGCTATAACATAGGGGAGAGTAATTTGAAAGCATAAACTTTCTTTATTAACGATTGTGAAACAAGTTTTAACAGATTATATTAATCACTCTCGTTGGCACGGATGGAACCATATATCGCATGTGGTATTTCTTGTGGGAGGAAACCAGAGTACTCGGACAAAAGCCACCATCTAGCATTCTTTCCGGTCCGAGGATATGCAAATCTTTGCCACACTGCTCCTGCATTCATGTGTTGATGTTTGTATGATATTTATGAATGTATTTCACACATATTTATGAATGTATTTCACACATATTTATGAATGTATTTCACACATATCTTTGAATGTATTTCACACAAAATGCTAGGTTTGTGAGCAAGTGTATTTTAATTTATACACATTTTGTTTAGCCCTTATTGCAAAACAAGTTCCTATAACTTATTTTAATCACTCTCGAGGCCTCATTCCTGATGGAATCCATCGCCACGAGGGAGAGAGAAGAGGCAATGTGGAATTTAAATGCCTTGCCTAAGGGCACAATCGTAACTGCTACTGCTGAGCGCGAACTCCGAACCTTTCACACCTGAAGTGAGTGCCCTACCACTGCACAATCACGACTTCCACGTCAATATTTTACAGTTGGTAGCTAGATTATTGTCGATTGGGTGTATTTTATAGTGCATAGTATTGAATATAGTATTTTACCTACCTACCTGTCCGATTAGCGCAGTGGTTAGCGCGCTTGCTACTCGCCAATGCAACCCGGGTTCGATCCTCGGACCGGGTAGTATGTGAGATGGTACGGTTGTCGCCAGATCGGGCAGGTGGGTTTTCCCCGGGTATTCCGATTTCCTCCCACACTAAAGACCACATATACGATTTCTTCCTCGCCAACGATAAGTCGTTAAAACTAACTTCGCAATCGTAAAATAAATAAAGTTTAAATAAATAGTATTATATAACTGATGACTACATGTATATTACAGCAACTGTCGTTGGTACATGACCAGTATCAGAAGATGAAGGTCGCCTTGAACGGTGAGGATGCTACGCAGCCGGATACATCGCTCAATATCGTGCACGCTGATCTCCTTGGGGGCATCTACAAGTATGTATTCCTTAAAGAGGTGTAATGTATTTCGGCGTGGGTAGAACAACGGCCCGGCTAGCTCAGTTGGTAGAGTTGTCGGACTAGTGCTAGGGAGGTGGTGGGTTCGAGTCCCACGTCGGGTCACTAACTGTTCCGCTTTCTTTGCTTGGTGACTTTAATGGCGACGAGGATATATGGTACGGGCAAAGGAGTAGGAGTACGGCTTCAGGGATTGGAGTGCGGCTTCTAAAGAATAAAAGAGGGAAGAGGATAATGTATTTCGGGGTGGGTAGAACATAGGCCCGGGTAGCTCAGTTGGTAGAGCTGTCCGACTAGTGTTTGGGAGGTCGTGGGTTCGAGTCCCACGTTGGGTCATTAACTGTTCCGCTCTTTCTTTGCTTGCTCACTTTAGAGGTAACTGTTGCTGGTCTACCAGCGAGAGATTTTGTAGCATAATTGAGCGGCAAGATAGGCGTGGCTAATATAACCTCTACCTGCCTGTGTTGTTAAAAATAACTCAACTTTATCTGCCTCCTAGAAATAGAATCCTCCAGCAACTGACTGGCTGCTCTGTGAAATGTAAAAATAACCCCATGGCAGAGTGTTTACAAACATTGTGCATCATACTTAGCTCCACCTTCCAGGTAAAGATAACCCCATGGCAGAGTGTTTACAAACATTGTGCGACATACTTAGCTCCACCTTCCAGGCAAAGATAACCCCATGGCAGAGTGTTTACAAACATTGTGCGACATACTTAGCTCCACCTTCCAGGTAAAGATAACCACATGGCAGTGTTTACAAACATTGTGCATCATACTTAGCTCCACCTTCCAGGCAAAGATAACCCCATGGCAGAGTGTTTACAAACATTGTGCGTCATACTTAGCTCCACCTTCCAGGCAAAGATAACCCCATGGCAGAGTGTTTACAAACATTGTGCATCATACTTAGCTCCACCTTCCAGGTAAAGATAACCCCATGGCAGAGTGTTTACAAACATTGTGCATCATACTTAGCTCCACCTTCCAGGTAAAGATAACCCCATGGCAGAGTGTTTACAAACA
>CM026387.1:77204549-77363171 GCA_014843695.1 Archivesica marissinica | reverse complement strand
TTAAAGCCCAGTGGACTGTTTGCCCAATGTCGGCTGTTTGTTTCATATATATTTTAATGCAAATAGTGGCATTAGAGAAGCCTTTATGTTGGGTATCCATCCCCAAGGTAGAAACCTATCGGTGTATGTAGTATGTGTGTATTGCTTGGGGGCCCACGCCTATGCATATTCAGTGGCGTCATATTCCTTATTTAAGGCCCCAGATGTCATTCATCAATATCGAATTTCGGTTCTATTTCTGAATTAAGATAGTGATATTAAAGAGCCCTTAAATTGGGTATCCAATCCCAATGTAGAAAGTTGGGTTATGTGTATTATGTGCATAATGGATATGGGCTCACATCTATCCATAACCAGTGGTGTCACGTTCCTTATTTATGGCTCAAAATGCCGTTAACCTTTACTGTAATGTTCTCAATTTATTTCTCTTATTGCTTGCTAGAGGGTACGCATTCACAAACGGATAACCGTATTTTACTCTATTGCGTTTCCTTATTGATTGGGCAAAAGTGGTTATCATTGTCCCTGTAGGAATTCGTGTTTTAGCGTGTAGTGCGTTCGCATCAAATTGGTGCCCAAGCAAGGCACTTAAATTTCACATTGTCTCTCCGTCTATTCCTCGAATACACGTTTCTTAAAAATATGAAAGGAACCTGCCAATCGTAATCAGGAAGACATTTATTGAATATATTGTATGACATGTGATTTTCAATTATTAGGTGTGTATTTATATTTAAGGTAAACCGGCTACACTGTATGATAGGGTCAACCCAGACTGGTGTCCAACTCTTAAACTGACAGCTACCATCACAAAATCCCAATTGGTGAAGAAACTCCAACAAACAGAGACAAATATTAAACGGTTCGTTTATTTCATAATGATCTCCCATTATAACAATTTACATGTACATGTATTGTGTTAGGGTGAACATGTATTCTAGATCTTTAAGTAATTCAATGCAGGCATAATGGGAAATATAGATAAAGGTACACACCCACATTCCACCTTCATAACAACTAGCAGTCTACTATTATACTGTTATATGTATTAGCTGCATATTGACTTCAATGACTTGCACATATAATTATCAGCAGACAGTTTGTCACCAGTGACCGTGGCATATACCAATTAAGGTTGTTAACCAAACACCTCCAGTGGTAACACGCTGGACTGGTAATCCAGGGATCGCAGGTTCGATCCTCCGTCTGACCTTAATAAAATTAACAGTCTTTCAGATGGGACGTTAAACCAAGGTCTCGTGTCGGTGCTTTACACTGTGCACGTAAAAGAACCAGAAGAGATTCTGGAATGGGTCTCTGTCTCTGTCTGTATCATTGCACTATCCTCCAAAATCTAAAATAACTAATCTCTTCAGGAGGCGTCGCTCATATGGGCAACCGGTAGCGACGATAAATAAAGGTAAACAAAACAAACACCAATAGGACTGGTTTTCTCTGTGGACTGTACTCCTTTTCTTAATACAGCCTCTATTTCATGCATGCATATTTTGTGTCGGCATCTAATTTTAAACTTTACGTAGTATACAGCAAGACAGCAGTTTAATAAGACATATTTTTTTACAGAACTATGTACATCTTGTAAATGCTGATCTATTTGTATATTATCCATAGATACAATCGGGCCCAGGGGCGACAACAGACGAAGGAGAAGCATCATGTTGCACGAGCGCTGCTGGAGTTGAGTGAACCGGAGTACACTGCCACTCCCCTTACACCGGAGCCGAAACGTGTATGCGAGTTCATGTCAGTAGGCCATCTTGATGATGCAGACCAATCGGATGTAATTTATAGTCCAGTGACCAATAGTCAAATTGACAGTGAAATTCAAAGGCTGATTTCTGAGAATATGTTATATAAAGAACAATTAAACGGTTATAAACTAAATCAGGAAAGTTTCATTGGGCACGATGACAAGGTAAAATACTACACAGGCCTTCCAGGTTACATGATATTACTGGCTGTTTTTGAATTCGTATCTGAATATTTGCCGTGTTCTAAAGATCTTGGAAAATTTGAACGATTGATGATTTGTTTGATGAGACTGAAATTGAACTTTCCAGTTCAGGATCTAGCATTCCGATTTAGAACATCAGCATCTACTATTTCAAGAACGTTTACAACCGTCATACATGTTTTGTCTGTCCGATTAAAGCATAAAATTTACTGGCCACAAAGAGAAGAATTGAGAAAAACTATGCCAATCGAGTTTAGACGACATTTTGGACAGAAAACTGCAGTGGTTATTGATTGTTTCGAAATCTTTATTCAAAGGCCAAAGAACCTAATGGCTCGTGCCCAGACCTGGTCAAGTTATAAACATAATAATACAGTAAAATTCCTCATTGGGATTACACCTCAGGGAACAGTGTCCTTCCTTTCCAAGGCATGGGGTGGTCGTGCCAGTGATAAGTATATCACAGAGAATTGTGGTATGCTGGAAAAACGTTTACCTGGAGATTTAGTTCTCGCAGATCGAGGATTCGATATAGCAGAAAGTGTGGGTATGTGTTGTGCCCAAGTCAACATTCCTAGTTTTACAAAGGGGAAATCTCATCTTTCTCCAGTAGACATCGAAACAACTCGGAACATAGCGAGTGTTAGGATACAGGTGGAACGAGTAATCGGATTGGTTAGAAATAAATATACAATGCTTAAGTTAAGTTGCCTATATATTTTATGGTTAATGAAGATGGGTTACCAGTGATAGACAAAATTGTAACTGTGGCCTGTGCACTTTCAAATTTATGTGAATCAGTTGTGGCCTTCAACTAATGAAGCTAACAGTTCCTCATGCCATCATCAGTGCACACAAAACGTTGCATGTACATAGAGTGATTGCACATTTCAGTTGTATTGTACGATTAGTTTTGTGCACCTTGATGTATGTCTATTTAACATATACAAATTTATTTTAGCTCGATTGCGAAACAAGTTCTTTCACTTATAGCCAACGAAAGTGATTGATATAAGTTGTTAGAACTTTCTTCGCAATCGTTGTAAAGTAAATAAACTTATATTAATCACTCTCGAGACCTCATTTGTGATGTAATCCATCGCCATGAGGGAGAGAGGAAGGAGGTAATGTGGAATTTAAATTGCCTTGCCTGGGCATGATAGTAATGGCTCCAGCGGGGCTCAAACTCTGGACCTGAAGCGAACGCACTACAACTGAGCTATCACAACTTCGTCTATTTACCAATGCAACCCGGGTACGATCCTCGGACCGGGAAGTATGTGTACAGTGGTCGCCAGGTTTTGTCGCTTAACAAGTTGTTTAAGTTTGTTTCACAATCGTTTAAACTTTATTTGCATTCATTTGATGTAATAAAATATATGATCACATCATTTGTTTAAACTTGATTATGACGTTTGTTTTGGGGTTTAATGTTGCACCAACACTCCTGTTGACCCACCAAGCAGTGATGCAGTCATGGATGGCATCCACGTAGAACCACCGACCTCACATGAAAGGTATTTGACACTCACAGTGGGATTCGAACCATCAGCAGTGATTTAGCTTTAATCTAGCAGGTTAATTGTCAATTTGACCAATATTTCTTGTACAAAGGCAAGTATTGTGTTACTGGAGAATAACAAAACGCGTACAGAAAATACAGGAATTTGACTTTATGTGAATTATGTTACTTCTCTGTGTACATAACAGCCTATAATATATACATGTATAACCAATAAGTAACTCATCTTAATAAGTACACTCGTACAAATCCAAATAGAATGCAAATAATGTATTGATTATCTCAAGCTAGGATGCAACAATATAGTGAACATAGAGCAATGCGACAAAGCCTGTAATTTCACAATCAATTTATCTTGTTTTGCTCTTTTTTTTTCTGCTTAATACAATCTGGACAAAAATACAATCCTTTGGGGATTTTTTTTAAACCAATACAATTGAAGTGCAACCACTTATAGCGACATTTTTCATTGTCACATCCTATTACGTCATCACAATTTTTATCATATGCCTGCTGGCATACACACACAATTTCATCACTCTGATCAGTGTTCAACTGCGAACTATGACTGGGTATCGTGCCTCTAGCTACTGTTTCGCGGGTTATGAGATTGCCAGTTAGCTCTGGGTATCGACCTATATCCTAGGACACCCCCCTCTATTAAAAATGTTTAATAGAGGGGGGTGTCCTAGGATATAGGCAAGAGACCGTTGGTGGCTTATTGATAACATTTCAAGTTCCTGTGGTCTTCATAATATTGCTCCATTATTTGTGTCTGAAGTCCATCGTCATGCATTTATCACATGCAGGTAAGATGGCTAAAGAACTGATACGAAGTATTACCTCGAAAGATCAAGGTATGTCTTCTCTTCGCAAACAAACAAATCCACTGGGCATCAGGTTGGTTTTTAGTCTGCCATTTTTCTCCGCGCATGCGCGACAATTGATAATTCCACTGGGTTCCAGTCAAAACGTACCCTACCATAGTCAAAACGTACCCATGGGATAATATAGATATTGAATAACTGGAAATAGATTGGAAATATTATGTGTCAAGTAAAAAGTTGTAGATGGGTTGTTTTCCAATAAAATAAGTATCTGCTGTCGCCTGAATATATTTCATGATTAGAACACTTCGAGTAATAAATTATTAATTCAAAATTTCCGGAAACCCATACAGAGCATGTTGCATTCTACATTTACTTATAAAAAATAAGTTTGTATATTTTTAATTGAGTAAAAAAGGCCAACACAACCCGTGATCTGGCTAAAATGTTCTGTCGCAACAAAAAGAGAGTACTTTTGGTGTTGAAGTTAACGGTCAATACGACCCCATTAAGTAATAAAATGTAATCTCTTTTTTACTCATACGGTGCTGTTTTATTCTGTGGCTCCAGTATTCTGTTAAATTACTACCAAACCCAAAGTATTTGATTTTATAACGTCGTCGCTATTTTCAAGTCAGTACCGTAACGAATGACTGTAATTTTCTCTATCTCTCGGCTTGTGTTATTACGTCACTAGAAAGTCACGTGGTACAATCAAAGTAGACATGGCGCCATCATTGGATCAGAGAGCGATGTGATTGAAGTAAGTTTTTAAATTTTTTAGCTAATTATAGTTCCGAAAGTCTAAAGTATGTTTATTCAGAATCAGTACCGTAACCCAAGATTTGCATCTAACTAAACATTTGGAGTACAATTTAATATTATGGGTGCATAGAGTAGGATTGCACCTTGCCCTTGGAATCAACACAGCCGCTGATACTCCATGAGGCAAGAAGAGAATCGATAACTTGTGTAGATATGCGTCAGTACCGTAACATAAGTACCGTAACACAAGGATGTGTAACGGTACTGATCATTCGTTACGGTACTGATTAAATTCATAAGTGTATTTATGGTGGAAAAAAGATCATTTGAACATTTAATAGATGTAATTACTGAATTTGGAATCATAAGTGGTCTAAAACTAAATGTATCAAAATCTGTAATACTAAGAATTGGATCATTACGAAATACAAACACATCTTACTGCAACCAGAAAGACTTTTTATGGACATCTGAAAAAACAAAGACTCTTGGCATTTATTTTAGCAACAATAAAGAACCGACTGCATCTAAATCTTGAACCAAAACTGCGAGAATTTTATAACTGTCTGAAACAATGGCAACATCGTAAACTGACACTTCTAGGTAAAGTGATAGTAATAAAGACATTTGCTCTCCCAAAACTGGTCTATCTATTTACCGTTGTACCAAACCCAACAGAAAAAGTGCTAGCGGATATAAATCATGCAATATTTAACTTCATCTGGGAAGGAAAACCAGATAAAATAAAACGTAATATACTTGTTCAAGACTATGAATATGGAGGAATAAAATTAACAAATATACATGCATTTCTACATACAATTAAGGCAAGCTGGGTGAAAAGGATAACAAACAATAACACAGGTTCTTGGAAATGTTTTTATGATAAGTATCTAAAACAATTTGGTGGAAACTTCTTATTTGAATGTAATTTATCACTCAAAGACATAAATAAATTATGCCAAACACAACCTTTCCTAAAAGACGTTTTGATTTCCTGGTTTAAAATAAAACATATGTACGAAAATAATAATATTACAGTTATTAGACACATTATTTGGAATAATTCTGACATCAGAATAACAGGAAAACCAGTTAAAATTCAGAAATGTCTCACATTTTCATTCGGCCTTCAGCATAGCATCAGAGAAAAATACCGCAATCTTAAAACGCAGCGGGAAAAGCAACTTCTGAGAAAGGTATTCTATAGTTCATACCTCAGGAAATATCGCCTAATAAAACATGCTGAAAAAGCCTTGGGTATTTCAAGGAATATTCTAAAACCTGGTGAATTTGATAGAAAACGCCGTCGTGACCGACACTCGGATGAGACTAAATGCTATCAATGCCTTTTTTCTGAGAGACGATAATAGTACAATGCGTCCCGGAAAAAGGGACACAGTGACTAGATCCAAGCAGAAAAAGCAGAAACGCTATCTTTCTGACTCCATGTTAAGTCTACATCAAGTTTGTTTTTGAGAACCCTACATTACGCATTTCCTATCCATTCTTCTGTCAGCAAAAGCCATTCTGGGTAGTAAAACCGACTGTGGGCGATAGAGACACATGTCAATGCCTCACACATGAAAACGTCCAACTCGTGGCCGACACATTGTACAGTCTAAAGGTTATCAAGGAGAAAAATCCAGAACAACTCCTTCACACCATTTGTTGTTCTGTAGAAAACTATGACTGTATGTATCGCGAATGCAAAGAATGCAAGAATATTCGCGTACCTTTCGAGAAATACGAACATACTGAAATGACATGGTGGTATGAATGGAGCTTAGAAGACCATGAGTATAAGAATAAATCAACAGGTAAAACGGAGACAACTAAGAAGACGTCTAAAGTACGGGTAGAAGGTACTGTGGGCCGGCTTGCTGAACTGTTTGAGGAAAATCTAGGGAGAAAACTTGGTCGACATGTTTTCAACATCCGGCACCAATATAAGCAACTCAAAGGGAAGAAAATTGCTCTTGCGGAAAATGAAATGATGGTCCATATCGACTTCAGTGAGAACTATTCTCTTAAGTATCACAGTGAGATTCAAAGTGTGCATTTCGATGCCTCTAATGCCCAAGCCACTCTACACACTGGCTTACTTTATACCAAGAATGACACAGTTGGTTTTGCTTCAATTTCCGATTGTAGGAGGCATGATCCATCTGCTATATGGGCTCATATGAGACCAGTGTTTAATCATGTTGCCAAAAACTATCCAGAAATTGATACTGTATATTTCATATCAGATGGCCCTACAACTCGGTACAGATGCAAGAATAATGTTTATCTTCTGACCTATATAAATTTATTTAAAGTCGCCACCGCATAAATGCATTTGGGCGACTAAATAAGCTAAGACAAAGAACCGCGAGGGGTTCGACATTAGCAGAAGACAAATAGATAGTTAATAAACTTATAATTACAATGCTATGGTGTTTAGAGGGCTATGTGGGTTGCAATAATCTCAGTGTGTTCGGTTTTCTTATCTCCCACCCCCGCTCGCACACGATTGTGTACCAACAGGGGTCGGAGGTAGACCGGGTGAAAAAATTACCCAGTGCAATTACTAATTCTAAGAAGATTTAGACATAAGTTGGTTAGTAAATTGTTTGTTAGTCCGTTCTATAGCCGATTTATACCGTATGTCCTTGGTGAGATAAAAACCGTGCAAATATTTGATTCTAAGTAGCATTCAAACCAGTGTAGAAGATAACAAGGACACACACTAGGTTTTTGAAATGTGTGTCCTAAGCAAAATGAACAAGAAATTAGAAGGAGTGGACCAATGAGATATATGCATGGAACTCTGATTGATCCAAAAAAACAACATATAAAAAAAATAACTAGTTTAGCCATAACAGCAGATAAATAATATAGAGACAGGTTTGACCTTTATTAGGGATCTTCGGGTATATTTTTATATCAGCATACCCCATCACCAAAATGTATTTAGAGTAGGTGATTTATAATGGGTTGCATAAGGTAGAGAGATAGAGTAAATAAAGTAGGAAGAAGGTAGAAGGACACTGTCTGTCAGAAGAAAATCAACAGCTCATAGGTGTGTCCTTCATATATCCAAGATCCCTAGTAACACATAGTCAAACCTGCAACATATAGACTGCGTTGCCCATTGAGGGTTGTACTAATAGATATCAATAAAGATATTACTACGAAAATTAAAAGTAAGACATAATGGCAAGTAGTTAGCTAGTCACACAAACCGGTGTGAAAAATAGCAGGTGTCCTTGAGCAAATAAGAACCAGCGCTCAGGAATGTGCACTGACTGACCTCTGCAAATGTAAACAAACAATTGAAAATTTTACGTTCGCGCGAACGAGAAAGAGATATGGCAGGTGCCCGTTTACCTTGTGTAGTGCACAGCAGTATTGAAGTTGCTACGAAGATTAAAATTCATGGACTATCTTAATATGTATCTGTACTAAGATATTTAGTTGATTGATCCCAAGTACATATAGTTACTACCAGTCATACAGATATATAACTGGTAATAAAATATCTTCCATAGTTATGGAAAATGTCAACAGGAAGGAGAACTTCACATATCACAAACGACTAAACCGTTAGAGGTATCAGCCTACTATGATGTTTGGTCAACTTTTTTAACATATATAAGTATCACCAAACTAAACTATCATGGGTTGCCCCTAAAAATATTTACATAAAACTAATTCCATAGTAGGTTGTACAATGTGTGATAAGTGTACCCACAAATAATGCCCCCCCCCCCCATAAGCCCCCGTGTACTGGGATCATAAAAATTACATCTAAAAAGGCGGCTTAACAACCCCTGCATTACAACATTTAAAAATAATGTGGTAAAATACACTTCCGTACAAACAACGGTCACCTTCGTAGGGCCTTTAAAATTACATTTTAAGTATAAAAAACAATCAGTTCTTAGCTATTTACAATAAAACTTATTCACACAGGGGAATGCCAAACTAATAAAAATTAGCGATCGCTCGCGAGACGAAGATTTCATGGCAGGAGTACCGGTTCCGTTATTTACTCGGCGATTTCGGAGACCGACTGACCGCACGCAGTAATTGCTCATATAACTACTCAGCCGGCCAGGTTACTCATGCAACTTAAGGGTGTCTGATGACCTTAACTAAAGTTGAGGATGTTGTAGGGTGTCCTTGTTTGTCTTAAGTTTATTGTTGGGCTTATTCAGAACTTATGTATATTTAGAGATTAAGTTTTACAGTCTAATACCTACTGAAGTGGTGTTAATAGTAATGAAGAATTGTTAGAAAAGACGTAAATTTGGGCTAATGACTAGTGTCATAGCATTTGGGCTTCAGTTTTAGAATTACTGAAGATTACTTCTTGAAGTTGATCAAACTTTGTTAACATAATGTTAACATTAATAGAGAAGACTAAAAACTCTAGATAATTTAATCAGATGATCATTAGATCATTGATTGAAATTACACAATTTTGCAGTATGGCTGCACAGAGTCGGTAAATAGAAATGTCCAACTGCATATTGAAACTTCAGATGGCATTTTTCCAAATACTGTGTTGATATAACAATTATGTGATAGATAGTCTACAGGATAGTAGGTTCAATGTACCAAGGTGTATAAAAATAATAATATCCATGTATGGTAGTGGAATTTACCAAATTACTATGGAAAATTTGTGATTTTGGATATTTCCTTGTGCCATAGGAGAAGGGCCTCAAGGTGAATACTGACAGGGCCTGGTCAGAATAATAGTTCTGTCCAAGTCAATAACATGTTAATGTTACTAGTAATGTAGAGAAGTCTTTAAAAAATTAAATTACAACCACCAGAAATTTGGTAGTATTTTGGCTGAATTTACAGAAATTAGACATTTCTGTCGTACTTTATTATGTAGAAAAGTTAGGGCCTCAATTCAACCACATGGTCAAGTTGAGTGTCCTAACAAGATGAATGAGGTAGATAATTACATAACCTTAACTTAGGAACTTGAGTATCTAATAAAGCATGCTCATCTACAAGAATATTTAGGTTTAAGATGAATATGTACTTGTTGAGACTATACCAGGATGGTAATCCGCTCCAACTAAACATAATTAAAATTATCAGGTAACATTTTTTTAGATATATTGTACTAAGGGTGTGATATTGATGTAGTTAGAGTTCGAAATAGAACTTTACATGTAGATTATGAATAGAGACCCTTTAATTTTTATTTTGACTTTATAATTGACCAAAAACCGGCCAAAATTTTACAAATTGAGCATTTCGCTTATGACATAGCATAAGGGCCTCAATTTGAGTATTGGTGGATCAAAGAAAATGTTGATGTTTATTTTGGATAAACAACAATATGAAGTAATTGGTGGATCAAAGAAAATGTTGATGTTTATTTTGGATAAACAACAATATGAAGTTACTAGAAAATTTTATATATATGGGATTTATCAATCCTTGTTACAAAAAAAATTTAGATGAAAATTTCCAGAATCTTATAGATCACTACCAATACAATTTAGACTTGCTTTATTTAGTTTTAGAGTTTCTTAGTCACAAAACACCGGCAGTATGGGCGTTACCCGGCCGGAATGAGCACATTGGTTGTTCTGCGTGCAGTCATACTACCAATCCGGGTAATTTGGACCAGGGGCTCTGGGTCCCAATTTAAATTTCTCAGACAAGTATGTTCCCATATACATGTTTACAAGCTTAATCGCTTGGGGATTTTCAAGTACTAATTTGCTAAATACTATTTTTTTCTATTTAAATGGTCACAGGGGGGAAAGGCGATTATGGATAGCTAAGGTAATCCTGGCTATAAGGTAAAAAAAGAATTAGTAAAACAGGAGGGTCAGAAAGCAATTTCCACCAGATAACATTAATGTAGATTAAAGTGGGCTACAACCTTTTGAGTGAAGTGTAATTTGGGATTTTGTTTATAACTCATTAAACGGTTCACCAATTAGAGTACTACCTGAAATGACATAATAGCTGATAACTGTGACCACCAGTAAAACTAAAAATCTTTGGTGCTTTGTGTAACACTGCTAGTAGTACAATATAATAGTTTAGTTTATACAAATTTATTTTAGCTCGATTGCGAAACAAGTTCTTTCAACTTATATAAATCACTCTCGAGACCTCATTCCTGATGGAATCCATCGCCACGAGGGAGAGAAGAGGCAACGTGGATTTTGAATGCCTTGCCTAAGGACACAATCGTAACGGCTCCAGCGGGGTACACTATAATCACATATATTAAGGGCCCTTTATGCTTTTGCTTAGGCTGGTGCTACACACGGATATGTTCTAGGGAACGAATGCTTAGAATCCGCTAATAATTTCTTGTATCTCCAATTTTTAATAGTAATTTAATTTAGATTTTCAGCAACTTTTTTGAAGATCTTGTCACATTTGAATTAAGTTTTTTGAAATTATGACTTGCAAATTACCTCCCTTTTTTAAATATTTCCTTACAAACAACCAATAATATTGTAAATGGCGGTTGATCAACAGTGACACTGGGATATATAATTGCAAATAAGTTAATGTTTATTTTTTAATTGAAGAAAATGAAAGCATAGAGAGACTTTATATGACATGAATCAGTTTATATATTATATTTGGGTGACATGATTCATTAATGTTTTGTAAACAAAAATACTGAAAAAATATACAAGAAACATTTACATAAATGAAATAATTAAAAAAGGTAAAAATATTTGCAAACTATATAAATAGTTGACATATGATTTATATACAATACCTTATTCTGATGATGATACACGAGTATAAGCAAATATACTTATATGCTTGATGGGTATATATAGGTACAGTATATGTGTGTATGCATGCTTGCATGCATGTATGTATGTATGTGTATATATGCATGATGGGTATATATATGTATGGTATATGTGTGTATGCATGCTTGCATGCTTGCATGCATGTATGTATGTATGTATGTATGTATGTATGTATGTATGTGTATATATGCATGATGGGTATATATAGGTACAGTATGTGTGTATGCATGCTTGCATGCATGTATGTATGTATGTATGTATGTATGTGTATATATGCATGATGGGTATATATAGGTACAGTATATGTGTGTATGCATGCTTGCATGCATGTATGTATGTATGTATGTGTATATATGCATGATGGGTATATGTAGGTACAGTATATGTGTGTATGCATGCTTGCATGCATGTATGTATGTATGTATGTATGTATGTGTGCGTGATGGGTATATATATGTGTGTATGCATGCGTGCATGCATGTATGTATGTATGTATGTGTATGTGTGCATGATGGGTATATATATGTACGGTATATATGTGTATGCGTGCGTGCATGCATGTATGTGTGTATGTGTATGTGTGCATGATGGGTATATATATGTACGGTATATGTGTGTATGCATGCGTGCGTGCATGCATGCATGTATGTATGTATGTATGTATGTGTATATATGCATGATGGGTATATATATGTACGGTATATGTGTGTATGCGTGCGTGCATGCATGTATGTATGTATGTATGTGTATATGTGCATGATGGGTAAATATATGTACGGTATATGTGTGTATACATGCGTGCATGCATGTGTATGTGTGCATGATGGGTATATATATATGTACGGTATATGTGTGTATGCATGTATGCATGCATGCATGCATGTATGTGTATAGATGTGTATATATATATATATGTATGTACGTGTGTATATGTGTATATATATGTATGTGTGTGTATATATACACATGTATTTGAAATAGTCTGGTGGAATAAGTAAAATTAAGGGATTTGTGCCGAGAGATATTTCTCCTTGTATTCAATTTGTTCTCTACAGTTAAACCTGTGTTAGTGATCACCTCCATTAAGCAGCCAACCTGTATTAAGCAGCCAGTTTCGAGATTCCCAATGTGTTGTTTTATTATATATTTGGCCTCTGTTGGGCAGTCGCCTGTGCTGAGCGGCCGCTTTCTGTGGTTCCCTTGGCTGGCTGCTTGAGGCGGGTTTGACTGTATATTACTGGATACATGCGTAACTATATATATGTCAGGAAAACCAATACATCCTTAGATAAACTTAGTCATCATTACAAACTTAAAGTTATATTACTGTTCAAACTGACTATCACAAGTTTAGACAAATTGCTATCCTGCGGTTGTGTACGTTGCAGGACCAGTGCTGCTCTCATTATGTGTAGGGGAAGACCATCCGCTGTGCTTTGACGTGCTTGGGCACGGTTGGGTTACATGTAGTCCGGTTTTTGACTGGGTTGGGGGTTTTGTTTGGTCGGCACTATGACACCATGAACTTAATATGTGTACATGACTTTTAGCTGGTTTTGGTGAAACAAGTGTCATGTAGTACAGGAAACTCGTTTACACCCCAACCTCTCTTTAACAGTAATACAGCTTTAAGCCAAACATAACATGACGACTTAGCATTGGACATCCTTAAATAATGGAAGGATATTTTGTATTGCAACTGTCCGGTGCACTCTATGCCAGTCGTTTATATTGTTTTCTAATTATACTCTATTTGTTAATGCAATGTATTGTTACTGCATCGGACAGTCGAGAGCGATATTTCCTAATAGCTCTTGTGATAACAAAACTGCAAAAATGATATAAACATACATACATCAGTCTACGTGGACCTTCTATTACATACTATGTATATAAAAAGTATATACTTAACTTACATTATCATGCATTCTGGTAGGAGGCTTCTTTTTTCACAAAAATTGTTGAAATACCTAAAAACAGCTATAACATGAGTTTGAAAATTTGCACGTTTAATGTTAGGGGATTAGGGAATATTTTAAAGCGAAAACAAATTTTTGCATGGTTGAAAGACAAGAATTTTGATATTTGTATTTTACAAGAAACACATTACAATCCAAATGATGCTAAAAAATGGAAAGACGACTGGGGTACGGAAGCATATTTTAGTGGCAACAAAAGCAACAGCGCAGGCGTATGCATTCTAGTGGCCGAACAACTCAATCTTAAATCTATAAAGTACACTGAAATAATATGTGGAAGACTAATAGCAATGGAATTTGAATATCACGATGAATCTTTTCTTATGATGAATATGTATGGTCCAAACAAAGATGAAACAATATTTTTTGAAAAATTAAACCAGTTTCTAAAGGAAAACGAAGAAAAAAATCTAATAATTGGAGGCGATTATAATGTAGTTCTGGACCCAGCTATTGATAAGAAAAACGGACAGAAAAACACACATACAAAATGTAGAAATAAATTACAGTCAATAATAAACCAATTTCAACTGGTAGATGCATGGCGAGTACTTAATAAGGAGAAATCACAATTTACTTGGCATTCAAACGATAAACCTCCTATATTTTGTAGACTAGATCTGTTTTTAATATCTGATAACCTTTTAAATAAAACTACCAATTGTAAAATTAAAGTAGGTATAAAGTCAGACCATTCTATCGTAATTATAAATCTCAATATATCTAATCAACCAAAAGGAAGAGGATATTTCAAATTAAATAATAGTCTTATCCTTCAGAAAGATTACCAAGAAATAATAAGGAAAATTATTATTGAAACTGCCAATATCAATAAAGGAGCTAATCCAAATACAATTTGGGAAGTTATTAAAGGTAACATACGGAATGAAACAATCAAATATGCATCGAAACAGAAAAAGGAAGAAACTAAAAGTGAAAATGATATAAAAAATCATATAAATGAAATAGAAAATGAAATATCGAAAGAAACTGAAGAAAATAAATTACATAAGCTTAAGACAACATTTGATACTTTAAAAAAAACCTAGACAATATATATGAACATAGACTAAATGGAATAATTATACGATCAAAGGCCTCACAAGTTGAATTTGGTGAAAAAAACAGTAAATTATTTGCAAACCTAGAAAAACGAAACTCACAAAAAAAAGTTATGTCGCAGCTAATTGTCAACGGAATTATTATAAATAATCAACCGGAAATTATAGAGAAACAAAAGCAATTCTTTGAAAAATTATACAGATATGTAGACCAACAACCATCTTATTACAACTTCATGGACATACATATGAATATTTTGGATGAAGAAGAAACACTAATATGTAAAGGTGATACTATTAAAGAAGATGAATGTGCTATAGCGCTAAAAAGCATGAACAATAATAAAAGTCCTGGCTCGGACGGTCTGACTGCAGAATTTTTCAAGATATTCTGGAATGATCTTAAGCAATATTACATAAACTCAATTAACTTTTCATATGTAAACCTACAACTTACAGAACTTCAAAAACAAGGAATAATTACAATGTTGCCAAAAGGAAATAAAGATACAAAATACATAGAAAACTGGAGACCAATTAGTTTATTGAACATCGATTACAAAATTGCTACCAAAGTTATTGCAAACCGAATTAAAAAAGTACTTCCAAAAATTATTCATCAATCTCAAACAGGATTTGTGAAAGGCCGCTATATAGGTGAAAATATTCGTCTGATTATAGAACTTCTTGAACAATTAGAGAATAAACCGGACGAATCAATATTATTCTTCTCAGATTTTGAAAAAGCCTTTGATAGCTTAAATCATAACTTCTTATTCGACACTCTAAAACACTTTAACTTTGATGACACTTTAATACAATGGATCAAACTTTTTTACGAGGATGCTAAGAGCTGTGTCATTAGTAATGGCCATATGTCCAATTTTTTCAGCATTAAAAAGGGCGTACGTCAAGGATGTCCTTTATCGCCGTATTTATTCATCGAATTATTGTCTAACTGTATTACTAATAATAAGGATGTAAAAGGTATAAAGATTAATAACTTGGAAATAAAAAATGTTCTTTTTGCAGACGATGCTACCTTTGTTACGGATGGCTCGAGAAAATCATTTGAAACACTTATACACATTCTGGACAATTACAGCTATATTTCTGGTCTAAAATTAAACAATAAAAAATGCACAGCTCTAAGAGCTGGTTCATTAAAAGAAACAGACATACAATTTCTAAAAGGTAAAAAGTTCACCTGGACATCAGAAAGTGCACATTCTTTAGGAATAACATTTTATACAGAAACACGATATTGTTACACAAAAAACATAGAATCGAAAATCAGGGATTTTGAAAACTGTTTGAAGCAATGGCATCATCGTAAACTAACGTTACTGGGAAAGGTCACTGTAATTAAATCGTTTGCACTCCCAAAATTAATCTACCCTATGTCAATGTTGCCAAATTTACACAAGTCTGAAATTAAACATATAGAAAAAGTAACACACACATTCCTTTGGGACGGAAAACCGGATAAGATTAAAAGAGAAACACTCAAACAAGACTACTGTAAAGGGGGACTTAAAATGATCGATTTTGAAAAGTTTATGCACGCCACAAAAGGCAGTTGGGTACAACGTTTATTAGAAACTAATAACAGATCGTTTATAAAGCAGATATACAGTTCACAACTACTGTCTTTCGGGGGAAATTTAATCTTTGAATGTAATATAAATGAAAATGATGTCAAAAATAAACTTAAAGGGAAACCGTTTTTGACAGATATCATACTGTCATGGAATAAGATAAAACTTGTAAGCAACCAAGCAAACACGAACAAAGAAATATTATGGAATAATCGTTTAATTCAAAATAATAATAACACATTTTACTATAAAACATGGTACAACAAGGGAATTAAATATCTAGAACACTTATATGATTTCAGAAAAAATACATTCTACTCGTTTACGGACCTAACAAACATATATGATATACATATAAATGATTTTCTTAAATATAATTCACTAATAGCAAGCTAACCATTTCAAAATTAAAATATCTCTGGAACAAGTATACATCGAACCTCAACATGCAAGAACACTAAATGAATTCATAAACAAACTGAGAGTAAACAAATACCTATATCAGTTCCAATTGAAACATGAGGCAACTAGTCCAGTAACATCGCATAGTAAATGGGAAACAGTCATATCAAACAGTACATTTAATTGGACAACTATTTACAGCAACACATTTACATCTACTATTGACACAAAACTTAGGAACTTTCAGTTCAAATTTCTACATAGAGCGATTCCAACAAACAAGTTATTAATGAAACAACATATAGTAAATTGCAATCTATGTGACTTTTGTTCTATGTATACCGAAAGCATAGAGCATTTGTTTTGGGAGTGCTTGCCAATCCAAACATTTTGGAATGATTTGTGTAACTATTTCAAGCAACAAGGATTTGATTTCTGTATAAATTATGAATTAGTTTGTTTCTTACACACAGACAAGACAAATCACGCTGATGCCAAAAACTTTATATTGCTCTTAGCAAAGTATTATATCTTCATAAATAAGTTTAGAAAAACGTTACCAAATTTACCAGTCTTTAAAAATTACTTAAAGAGTAGAATAAACATAGAACAACATATCGCCTTTACAGGAGATAAAATAGAAAAACATAATAAAAAATGGAAAAATATACCCCTAACATAACTGACAAATACCAAAAATGATAACACACAAACAGTGAATGAAAAAAAGATGCCTCCTGTCCAACATGCATATTTATTCCTTAAAAAATATATACAGCTACGTCCTATATTTCTGTACTTGCTGGGTTTGAATGCGTGCGTGGGTGTTGGTTGTGTGAGTGAATGGGGGATGTAAGTGTGAATACGAGGCTATGTATGTGAGGGAGAAAGAGAGAATGATAGATTTAAATATTTTTGTAACTTGACCACATTTGATAAATATGTACACATTTGCAAATAATTTCTGTTATTATCAAACTGTTAAATGTATAATTTTGTGAAATGTGTTTAAATAACAAAATAAATATATTCAATAATAAAAAAATAAAAAAACAGGAGGGTCACTAATTTAAATGATATAGTTTGTATATTGGTTTGACAGGGGCATAGCCAGAAATCTGTCTTAATAGTTTAGTTTGGGAGGTAGAGACGGTTTGTGTGGGTTTGGATTTTCCAGGTTGTTGTGGATTGTCCCACATTGGTTTACTTATTCCAATGATGTAGAAATGAAGTTGTTGTGATGTTTAAACAACCGGTATTTATGAAACTTACAATACTGAGTTGCAAGTGATGTTAACTCAAAAAGTCAACAATTGTATATTATACACTGATATAATATTGACGGACAGCCTTGCTGGGGTTGAGTATTTTCTCAATTGAGAAAGTTTTATCAACCCCGGCAACTGCCGCCCGCAAGGCAGCCCGATGAGTCTCGTGATTGCAACAGTCCAGCAGAAAATGTTCAGTAGTGTATCTGACATCGCACTTGGGACAAACTGGATTTAGATTTAGTATATGTTGGCCACAATTGCCTGCCAACAGGTTTGTCCAAAGTCTCAGCCGAGTGATGCACTTGTCTATTCTTAGACTTAGAATATTGCACCGGACGGCTGAACCCCACGGAGCTCCTTTTGTAGGTTTAATTGTAATGACCGGCCCCAACGTAGATTCGTCTGGGCCTTAACAATGGAGTAGATCTCCGTGGGTGCGAGCCGTACCCTATTCTCCACATTAGTGTGCTCCAGGCCAGACTTGGCAGCCCTATCCGCCATCTCGTTTCCAATGATGCCAATATGTGCTGGACACCATGCTATGGTAACCTTGAGGTTTTGGTTCAAGCCCTTGTTGTATAACTCGACTATATCAGTAATTAGATCTGGTCTAGACTTACTATTCCTTGATTGTAAGGAGACCAGTGATGAGAGTGAGTCAGATAATATCACATTTTTCGGTGAATTATTATCTATTATCCAGCACATTGCTTTCTTAATTGCAATTAGCTCAGCCGTATTGCTGGATGCCTTATCGGTTAACCTTTCTACATATTCATATTGTCGGGATGGGATGACTACGGCTGCAGCTACCTTGCCAGAGTAAAGGCATTTTGATCCATCTGTATATATTTTTAGGTGTTGACTGTAATTTTCCTCTATGTGGCATTGGACTTTCACTCTAGCAAGGTGGGCTGGATCGGTTTTCTTCACTTTTTCTGATAAAAATATATCTATCACTGGATCTGACTGTGTCCAGGGCGGTATCAAGTTAGGCCTGAAGTCTGCCACTTGGACACCCTCGAGACCGAACCCAGCCACAAGTTCCTGGACATGGGCTCCGAAAGGGAGTGGTTCGTCACTGAATCGGTCCTTGCGGTAGTATCCGGTCCCGAAGATCGCGTTCACGGGATTGTCATCTTTTCTTGTTTGGGCCCTGGCCCAATATTTAACGCATTGAGCCTGGCGTCGGATCTCCAACGGCTCAATCCCTGACTCAAATTCAAGAATATAACCTGGGATTGAGGGAAGGACTCTCAGAGCTAGACTCAGGGCGGAATTCTGTAACCTATCTAGGGATTCGAGATGAGTGGGGCATGCACTAGAATAGATTTCAGCACCATAATCTATTTTTGAACGTATTGAAGACGTATACAGTAACAAGAGGCTTTTTTTATCTGAACCAAAATCTGTGCCGCTTGGCATACGCTGAATGTCTTTTTGACACCTTGTGACTAGATCTTCAATGTGTTGTGCGAATGAGAGCGTACGGTCCAAAAGCATGCCTAAATATCGCACAACTTTTTCAAATTTAATTTGTGTGCCGCCTAAATTTACGTTCAAACTGTGCTGTCGTAAATTTCCAAATAGGATTCCTACTGTTTTAGTTTCAGAGATTTTGAAGCCCCAGTTTTTTGCCCATCCCCAGAGAGAATCCAATCCAGCCTGTGCATCCTTGGCTAGTTTAACAAGGCTGGTTCCCGTTTTCCAGATGCATAGTTTAACAAGGCTGGTTCCCGTTTTCCAGATGCATGAGTCAAACTGGCCGATGACCATCTCCATCCCCTGGAGGGCGTCGGGTAGCCCGTTCATAATGATGGAAAATAATAACGGGGATAGAATCGTGCCCTGGGGGGTGCCTCTGGAGAGAGTTTCTTTCTCAGAGAGCGTTCCATCATCCCGAACCTGAATTTTCCTGTCCTGCAGAAAAGCACTGATATACTGGAAGCAAGATCCTGTTATTCCATGTTCTCTTAGTTTGTGAAGAACCCCAACGTGCCAGGTTAAACCGAATGCGGCCTGGAGGTCTAGAAAGATTGCCATCACTGATTGTTTTTGGTTTTGAGCTGCGAGCACGTCATGCTGGAGCCGAGCAAGTTGGTCTAAATTGCTACTACCCTTTCGAATTCCAGACTGAAAGGGACTGATAATCTTTTTGGTTTCTATAAAGTGTTCTAAACGTTCCTTGACCATCCCCTCAAGCAATTTCCCTGAGTGAGATGCAAGGCTAATAGGTCTAGAAGATTTTGGATCAATTTTGTCTTTTCCTGGTTTTGGGATAGGAATAACACTATCTTCCCTCCATAATAATGGATAGGCCCCATCCTTCCACACCTGGTTGAACTTGTTCAACAAGATTTTCAAGGTCGTGTCTGGCATATGCTTGAACATCTGGTAAGATATTTTATCCGGCCCCGCGGAGGAATATCTATACATGCTATCTATACATTTCTTGAGTTCTGAAAGAGTAAAAGGTAAGCTTAAAGGAATATTTTGTTCCCCCGGCTCTTGTAGAATTTGATTATTTTGTTCCTCAAAATTTTGTTGAGTTTCTGGTAGACCTGTTTTGTACTTCTTTTTGCATTGGCCATCTAGAAGATCTGAAGTTAATACCTTAGCTGGAGACTGAAACCCCAAATCTGCATGTACACTAGTTTCATCATTATCTGTAGATGGGCAATCATTTTCAGCATCCTTCTTCTGGGCTACTGTTGTACTTAATTCAACTGTAATAGATAACATTGTTCAAACAATATATATTTTACGGCATTAAAAACGAAACATTTTAGAATATTATTTTCTATGGACATATTGCATATTATTTTTCTAGCGATACACTTTAACTGCCAATATTTTGAAAATGGTCAGATGGAATAATTGATTGTTGGTACATACAGTCCAGTCCAGGTTTATAAATATATATATATTGTACAGTAGACGTCGCATTCACAGAATTCTACCAAGCCACGAAACGGTGCTACATCGCAGCACTGAAGAAAAAAAGATAGTAGAAAAAATGTTGATTTCGGAAGTTGAAGAAATTAGCGAATATTCGTTGGGAAGTTCATTAGAATGTCAAAATCACCATTTATTGCCATTCTTTTTATTAGGGTCCGCTGGTGATCTAATCTCTGGATTCGCAGACCAAAGTGACAACCGCTAAGCCTCTTTCTTATCCGTCTTTGATTTTTCATTGTATTTTTAGACTACCTGTAACTGCTTACCTGGAGATGCAACATGTACTCCCTCAGTCTCAGGTCTTGGCTGCTCTGCTCTACATGTTCCTGGAGATGCAACATTTACTCCCTCAGTCTCAGATCTTGGCTGCTCTGCTATACATGTTCCCGGAGATGCAACATTTACTCCCTCAGTCTCAGGTATTGGCTGCTCTGCTCTACATGTTCCTGGAGATGCAACATTTACTCCCTCAGTCTCAGGTCTTGGCTGCTCTGCTCTACATGTTCCCGGCAATGTTTTCTGGTCTGTTGCGTATGCCCTATTTCTTGGCTTTTTACAAGATGACTCGTCTTGTAGATTCTCGCTGTCCAATAGTTTTCGTTTGGTACCGATACTTTGGCTGTCTCCTACAGTATACATAAATATATATATGTTAATATATACACCGTCTCAGTGGTTAAGGCGTCTGCCTACGGAGCAGTAGGTAGGTTGAAGGTTCGAATCTCGTCGGGGGTAAAATAAAGGCTATAAATAGTTCAAAACATTGTAGTAGTCAATGTTCAATTCTTTAATGTGTTCATCTTATTTGTAGCCTATAACTCTGGAAATATTGTCATGGAATTTCATCTTATTTGTAGCCTATATCTCTGGAAATATTGTCATGGAATTTCATTAGAATTCTCCGGTTACAACACAATTCTAATGAAATGTCATGACATATTTTACTACTAATTCCAGCGCTAGCGTGCAAAGAGTAAATGTGATTTTAGTAACGGAATGATTAGTTAATTGGTTCTCGGAATAGGACCATCTCCGTGGCCTAGTGGTTAAGGCGGAGCGGGAGGTCGATGGTTCGAATCGCGTCAGGGATTTGCTCTGATAGGGCCGGTTGTTGAGCCGCCAGCTTGTTAAATAATGGTTACCAGCCTACCAGCCTGGCATACAAGCATATGATTCGGTACTGATGTTCATAATTGTGTCCCATAAGTCAGAAATGGCTGGCCCTGTAAATAGGGGTGACACACTATAATAAACAAACTATACTGAAAGGATAAAGAAACACAGGGTAAACATTTGAGGCGATTTAAAGTGATGTGTTTGATGTAATATACAATATTTTTATATGAGCATAAAAACAGCCTTTAATCAACAAAATACCAAAATTCCATTAGATTGTTGAATTATAATTCATTAATAATTGTAACACATTTGACGGTAACCCCCAATATCGCAAAGTGAAATCGATCAACTCAGTCAGTATCTTGTATGCCCCCCTCGCGCATCTGATGCAGCCCTGATTCTCCTGTGCATAGATAGATAGATAGATTTCTTTATTTATAGAGGGTGACCTAATTAGTTTTGAACTAATCCTCCTTAGGGCCCTCTAAGGGTTCATGGAGTTCATCAGTGCATTTATCCTTCTCATGGGGATATTGTCCCACTCTTGCAAGAAGGCAGTCTTTAGTTGATCGAGAGTAACGGGGATATTCCGATGCCCCCTTACCCTCTTGTCAAGTTCGTCCCACAGATGTTCGATTGGCGACAACTCTGGACTGTACGGCGGCCAGTTGAGTGGGTTAATGTTATGGTTTGCGAGAAAGTCTTGACAAACTCTAGCTACATGGGGCCGGGCATTATTATGCTGGAAAATTAGGTGATGCTGTTGCACAAATGGAACTATGACCGGGCGGAGGATTTCATCCCTATATCTTACGGCGTTTAAATTCCCGGCTACCACAATCAACGGTGACATTACCCTGTGAGATATCCCTACCCAGACCATAAACGAGCCACCCCCAAACCTATCAAAAACGCAAGGGTCGGGGAAGCGTTCCCCATGACGTCGGTATAGACGACGTCGACGGTCTGGATAAACTAGAGTGAACCGGGACTTGTCTGTAAAAAAGACCCATCTCAATTGGCTCATTGGAAATCGTCTGGGAGCATGTGCTGCCAACCAAGGCATACGATGCGGGTGACGTGCATACGCGAGAGGCAGACCAGCGTATGGACGACGTGCTAGCATCCCAACCTCGCGCAATCCATTCCTTACAGTTTTGGGGTGAATGTGGCGATTATGATTGCCTACCATATTAACAGCAGTTTCAGTAACGTGGCGATTACGCAGGTGGGCAAGACGAATAGCCGTCGCGATGTTACGCTCAGAATTCCCGATCGCGGGCGACGGACAAGACGTTCTATGGTGGAAACATTCACACCGAACTGCATAGCAACCTGTTGTTGCCGTTGACCTTGCATTAGCAATGCAAAAGCCTGGCCTCTCTGAACTTCGTCAGCCGTACCATGATTGCAATATCTTCAAATTCAATGTAAATAGCGGAAAGTGATGTGTATACCTCAAGAGTATCAAGTGGTATGACAAAATGTTTTGACAAACTTGACATCATTATTCTGCACATGGTTTTTGCTTTTTATCATATTTATCTGGCACGGTGCATGACACGGTTAAGTAACTTTAGCCACCGGTTTTAGTGCACAGTGACCAAGATGGGCAGGTGACCGGTTTTCATAATTTTAGGCCAAGGATTTACACTATTGTCGAATATTTTGTTACCCTGCGCTTTCTTTATCCTTTCAGTATATATATGTATAAACAAAGTAAAGGGTGGACAGCATCCAAAGGGTTATAACTCACTGATGTATCTGGCTTGTTGTCCGACTGGCGCTAAATTTTGTGAATTGGCGAAAATTATTTGGCGTAATAATATTTTTTTGGCACATGTTTTGTCAAATACATGGCGTCAAATATTTATCTGTGAACTATATGGCTCTTAGTTGGCTACAGAAATGGCGCAGACAAATATTCAGACAGAGGGAACCCTGGGACTCGATCAAATTTGGATAAAATATTTATCTGATCAAGGATTGTACTACTGAATAGTTTGAATGCCCCGTCTGCCCGCCCGAAGGCATTGTGAGAGACCAATGGTCGCCCACCCATTAGGCCCTCAGAATTATTGTCTTTCAAGTATAAATAAATATATCTACCCGGCCAATATTTTGAAAATGGTCAGATGGAATAATTGATTTTTGGTACATACATACAGTCCAGTCCAGGTTTATAAATATATATATATTGTACAGTAGACGTCGCATTCACAGAATTCTACCAAGCCACGAAACGGTGCTACATCGCAGCACTGAAGAAAAAAAGATAGTAGAAAAAATGTTGATTTCGGAAGTTGAAGAAATTAGCGAATATTCGTTGGGAAGTTCATTAGAATGTCAAAATCACCATTTATTGCCATTCTTTTTATTAGGGTCCGCTGGTGATCTAATCTCTGGATTCGCAGACCAAAGTGACAACCGCTAAGCCTCTTTCTTATCCGTCTTTGATTTGTCATTGTATTTTTAGACTACCTGTAACTGCTTACCTGGAGATGCAACATGTACTCCCTCAGTCTCAGGTCTTGGCTGCTCTGCTCTACATGTTCCTGGAGATGCAACATTTACTCCCTCAGTCTCAGGTCTTGGCTGCTCTGCTCTACATGTTCCTGGAGATGCAACATTTACTCCCTCAGTCTCAGGTCTTGGCTGCTCTGCTATACATGTTCCTGGAGATGCAACATTTACTCCCTCAGTCTCAGGTCTTGGTTGCTCTGCTCTACATGTTCCCTGAAAAGTATTAAATCCATATAGAATATAATTGCGTGCATGACATGTTTTCCTGGGCAGGTTTAGCCCACCTAAGCACTTCAGTATTGAGCATTGTGTGCAAGGTGCCTTGCTCAAGAACACTACGTGCTGTGACCAAGTACCCGAAAACCCTTGATTCCAAATCCGATACTCTAATACTGAACCTTGGGTCTAGAAAACTTTTCACCAATCTCAATCTCGAGCTTCTGATTGGTTCAGCCGAGTGTAAATTACTGACTCAACCAATCAAATCACTGAGATCAGAGAAAACCTATATTATAACCTCAGACCCTGTTGACCTCAATTAATATACCATACCCCCCTTGGGTACGGGTACAGTAATACAAAACATGGTATTCCATCCAATCGGTATGAAATGAAAATATTCCTACTTTAACTTGCACTTTAGCGGTACTCTTAAAGAAACAACATGTGCAATTATTGTACAACACCGCATCTGATCAGGCTCTAAGCTGTTTGCTACATTTTTTAGTGGATATAATACAACGGCTGAATAACAAACAACATAGATCCTTATCAGACGCGGCTGATCGGCATCTATGTTGTTTGCACATTCCTTCCAATTTTAATAAACTCCGAATAGAGATCACCTCCGAATAGAGATCACCCCCAAATAGAGATCACCCCTGAATAAAGACCACCTCCAAATAGAGACCACCCCTGAATAGAGATCACCCTGAATAGAGACCACTCTTGAATAGAGGTCACCCCTGAATAGAGATCAACCCTGAATAGAGTACATCTCTGAATAGAGATCACCCCTGAATAGAGATCACCCTGAATAGAGTATATCTATATCTCCGAATAGAGATCAACCCTGAATAGAGATCACCCCTGAATAGAGTTATGCTATGTTATATTTCGGATTTACGCCTGCATCAGCACCATTTTGGGCTATATCGCCGGCGGGCAGTTTGTCTAACAACACCTTTCCTGGGCAGGCTTCAGCGGTTAACCAGTACTTGGGTGCACCAACCTCCGTAAGAAACTGCCAACTTTTCATATAAATGAGACACGGCCTGAGCGGGGCTCTAACCCGTGACCATCAGTGATGATAGGTTACAGTGGTATACAAGTCAGCGACCATAACCACTCGACCACGAAGGCGGCCCCGTATTAATTAAATGATATGATTCTACAGTATTAATCAATATGTTTTTAATATTAATTGATGGATTTTACAGAAATTATTTAACCCATTTCATTCTGGATACATTTAAAGGCTTTTGCAAACAACATAGATCCAGATCAGCCGCAGCGTGACACTGCGTGCTGATCAGGATATATGTTGTTTGCTACATACATGTAGCCAAGTGTCTTAGCAAGATCATCTGAATAGCAAACAGCATAGAGCCTGATCAGACGGCACTGATCTGGCTCTATGTTCTTTGCAAATAGTTTGAACGGTATCCAGAATCAAATGGGTTAATATGATTTCACAGCGTAAACGTTACCTGCAGTGTCTCGATCTTGCTGCTGTAGTCATGGTTCGGGGGAGGTCCATTGTCCTCATCCATTTTCTGTACAAACAAACAAGACAACTCCATAACTATGCTATGTTATATTTCGGGTTTTACGCCTGCATCAGCACCATTTTGGGCTATAACGCTGGCGGGCAGTTTACCTAACAACACCTTTCCTGGGCAGGCTCCAGCGGTTAACCAGTATGTGGGTGTACCAACCTCCGTAAGAAACTGCCAACTTTTTCATATAAATGAGACACGGCCTGAGCGGGGCTCGAACCCGTGACCATCAGTGATGATAGGTTACAGTGGTATACAAGTCAGCGACCGTAACCACTCGACAACGGAGGCGGACTAAATTTAGTACTAGGATGGCAAAGAGAAATGCAATTCTATATTGAGTGGTGGAACCTAACGATGTTTGGCCCATCCTAACGGCCATTATGCTACTGGTAGAGGTAATCTACTCACAAAGACCAATATCCAAACTAAGTCTGAAACTCATATATAAGTTTACTGAGACAGAATGGAAACATATTTTGTTGAGACCTCGACCATTTTAAACCTAGCCTGGGAACAGGCATTGATATATTTTGCCATGTGACGTCGGTAATATATATATATGCTTAACCCTTTCCTTCATAGAGATTTATGTTAATATACTATTATATCTCCATACAAACGACAGCCATTTAGCTATCATGCAGTCGATAAGTAGTCGCCATATCTATCCTATCTCCATAGATATCACTGGGTCTACATGAGATTCTGGTCTTTATTATGAACATTGGTTTGGCTGCTACATTGTCAATGTATGTCGTATTGGTAATTGCGTCAAGAGGTGCTTCTATGAGGGAAAGGGTTAATTAACACCCAAAGCGTTAACTGAGTCGTAATGATTTTCTGATATCGTTTTGCAAGTAAAAAAAACTGCAAAATTGACACTGGAATCAAGGCTACTTGAAACACGACCTAACATAAACATAATGAATAGCAATCACCATCTCACCATGACCAATGTCTGTTTGTTGTTTGTTCGGGTTCTATGCCTTTATCAGCACAATTTTGGGCTATATCACCGACGGGCACATTACCTAACAACAGCTTTCTTGGGCAGGCTCAAGCAGTTTGTTTCACTGTAGTCTAAGCGATTGGGAAACAAGTTCTAACAACTTATATGAATCACTCTCGTTGGCACGGATGAAAGCATAAATATGGTGTGTATATTTGTGTGGTCATTCGTGAGGAAACCAGAGTACCCGGAGAAAACCCACCTGACCGATCTGGCGACCACTGTACCATCTCACATACTTCCCGGTTCGAGGATCGAACCTGGGTTACATTGGTGAGAAGCGAGCGCGCTGTTTGACTGTATATAATGGCGCGGAAAGGTGGCTATATGTGGGAAACTACATGAAGATGTTAGATGGCATTTATATGGAGCAAAGGGTGAATGCACTGTACCTGTGCAGTATGTCCTCCGTTCATAACCCTCACTGCGGTACTCATATGTGTTCTTTCATCATCGATCACTGCGGTACTCATATGTGTTCTTTCATCATCGATCACTGCGGTACTCATATGTGTTCTTTCATCATCGATCACTGCGGTACTCATATGTGTTCTTTCATCATCGATCACTGCGGTACTCATATGTTCGATAACCCTGCAAATAAGGACATGAAATTTTAATATCAGAGTGTGTTAAGGCCAAAAAACAACAACATGTGTTAACGGTTTCCCAACCGATACGTATTTACCTCCGACCCTGAATTCAAAATTTCATTTGTTTTTTCATACTTTTCTGTGCCCAAATATTAACGACCGACACTATTTTATGTGTGCATGAAACAGTTAACGCAGGGTTTTTTCCTTTTGAGGCAAGCTTGTCACGGTTGGGTTTTATCCTTTGGCCTAAGAGAGCTATAGCGTCTAGGGTGATTAATTCTATACCACATTTTTGAGGCAAGCTTGTCACGGTTGGGTTTTATCCTTTGGCCTAAGGGAGCTATAGCATCTAGGGTGATTAATTCTATACAACATTTTTGAGGCAAGCTTGTCACGGTTGGGTTGTTTGTTTTTCGGGTTTATAATTGCATCATACGGCGACACTCCACCTATTATTTATATTACAGCTTGGTAGAACCACCAACCTAGCCTGTGAACAGTCGTTGGTATATTTTGCCTGGTTAATGATATATATATTTATTTAACACCTAAATCGTTAATTAAGCCGTATTGAGATTCAGATAATATAAACTGTCGTTTTACTGGAAAGAATTCCAGTGAAGTTTGGATTGATGATCCAATCAGTTTTTAGAGTATTATTAGAAAGTGGCTTTAGGTCATTCTGAATAAGTTACATAATAACGTACATTATTATTTAATGATTGTGAAAAATAAAGGGTAGCTGATCATTAGTTTAGTTTTAACAAATTTATTTTAGCTCGATTGTGAAACAAGTTCTTACAACTTATATTAATCACTCTCGAGACCTCATTCCTGAATCTATCGCCACGAGGGAGGGAGAAGAGGCAATGTGGAATTAAAAGCCTTGCCTTAAGGGTACAATCGTAATGGCTCTAGTGGGGCTCAAACTCTGGGCCTTTCGCACCTGAAGCGAATGTGCTACCACTGCGCTATCACGACTTCCACAATGATGATCATTGGTGCTGTACACTGCGACTAGAGCGTTTGGAATAATGCTAGCTACTTTTGACATACTTTAATCAGTCTTCACGACAAACTTGGTAACACTGGCCCATAAAGGATTTCACTGGCCCGCAAAGGACTTCACTGGCCCGCAAAGGACTTCACTGGCCCGCAAAGGACTTCACTGGCCCGCAAAGGACATCACTGGCCCGCAAAGGACTTCAAAGGATTTCACTGGCTCACAAATGATTTCACTGGCCCACATTGAATTTCCACACAATTGACCAAGAACAACAGTTCTTCCTAGCTGATTTTTTACACCAGAAACAGAAACACAAATCGTTGTCGGGTTACTTCAGTTGCTGTGCAACCTACATGTAATAACGTAAATACCCAAAGTGGCGAAAAGTCGAAAAATACCTTCATCTCGGGGTAAATAAATTGTATAAATGCATGTGAAGATTGGAATAAGGAAAATGAATATCATTATTTTGTTCATCTAGCTGTCTTAAATAATGTAAGTGTATTGTTTTACATGCTTAATATAATTTATGGTATTTTCTCCAGTTTGGTAAATTCTGCTTTGTTTTAACTGCGACTTTTATTTTAACATGCCCGGCGTGCTTGTCAAGTCATAGTGTTTGCCTGCCCAGGCCGAAATCCACCAGCCTCGGACTGGCGCTAAATTCAAAGACGGTTTCAAAATAAGTTTCATCAAATGTGACCGGTTCTGGGGAATAGGCGGCCATCTTGGATTGGAATGACTGTATATATTCTGTATCTATGATTTGGGAAAAGTAGCTTAGGTATGTCTTACGCGTCTGTAATGTCACCTTCCATATTGTCTTCCATCTTAATAAACTGGTCAACTCAATATTCTCGTTTTCTGGATCTGGAGATATATAAATATATCAATACCGTATTTAGCTGTGTATAGTGTATAGTGCGCACGTTAAAATATTGTGCTCCGTGATTTTTACAACTTATATTAATCACTCGAGATACCTCATCGAGAAACGGTAACGCACCCATAATTTCATGAAAATGTCATGCATATCGTGTATGCATACGTGCAGAAATACACGTTTCGGGAAACATAACACCTGCTCAAACATCTCAACACGTTCTCAAACATGTCAGCAGATGCTCAAACTTCTCAACACGTGTAGCCTACCTAATTAACTGGGACCCATTGTGAAAGGTTTGTCGAAATTAATTAGCGCTACATTATTAGAATGTAACAAGATGTTTTTTTATATATGAAGAATAATCATAATCCAATCAGAACGCTCGTTTCAACGCTCGTTTCGACGCGAATTGCACCGCTTTAGAATTTTTCAAAACAAATTGAAAATGCTACGAAATCTCTTTTTGACGTACATTTTTGCCGAATAAACCTACACGTTAGTGGAAACACATTTTATTGATAATGTTATTCACAGTTAAAACTCTCCCGTCGAAGATTTTTTTTGTTGCTGACAGAACCCGTGTCCTAGTACGGAAATGTGACCTGCTATGGCCAATGTTTGTGGCAATTGTTTGCAAAGTATACATGCATGCAGCTTAAAGTTGTGTTTTATTTGAAGAACAATATAAAGACTCGGGATAGGCGTTATATTTGGACAGCTTTGTACAAAATTGTCTCAGATAGGGCCATTTTACTGATCGATGCGAAATCTGACATCCCACAGAGTAGAATCCCTGTACTTAAATATATATATACTAGTACCCCCAAACGTGCCGAATCCCTGTGATCAAACCCACTAGTAAATTTAGTCAATTCCTGTTTTCAGAAAATGTCTTGCTCATTTTCCATTTGTTAGCATTCATTATTATGTTATATATGTTATAGTTCGGGTTTTACGCCTGCATCAGCACCATTTTGGATTATATCGCCAACGGGCAGTTTACCCAACAACACCTTTCCTGGGCAGGCTCCAGCGGTTAACCAGTACTTGGATGCACCAACCTCCGTAAGAAACTGCCAACGTTTTCATATAAATGAGACACGGTCTGAGCGGGGTTTGAACCCGTGACCATCAGTGATGATAGGTTACAGTGGTATACAAGTCAGCGACCTTAACCACTCGACCACGGAGGCGGGGCATTCATTATATGTATGTATATATGTTATGTAATTCAAACTATCATACCCATTGATTTTAATGTATTTCATTGTATTGTATGTACTGTTCCGTCCTACACTGTATGACGACAAACACCTATGTTTAATGCCCAATAAACTTTTGAAACTTGAAGCTTTGTTGTACAGCTATCAGAACATACCAATCTAATACATGTAACATAATTTGTTATTTAATAATAGGCATAATTAGTGTTTCGTCCATTACGGTAATTCATATACAATCTACAATCTATGTCGAATTCCATCGGACCGAACAAAAATACTTCCGACCTAACCGAAGTTTGACTTAACGAAATTCGATATAAACGGAGCCAGTTATATGTAAAATGTCTGAAACGGGACTTTGATCCGACCGACTGACATGGCGGATGTAGACTGTATTATTGTTTGGGAGTGCGGAACTGATAAAACAACTACTTTGTAGATGAAGTGCTGGTTGCCTATTCTACTAGTTTAGCTACTCCATCCCATCCCACCTACATTTGGAATGGACAATGCAGTCCATTACCTGCGATTGAATTGATGAAGAACTAACTGTTTCGAAATTGTACATAACCGTATCCAAACAATATAACAATTAGTCACGCCAACAGCGTGGGTCATATGGCGACCCTCTTAGCTATTATTGGTGGAGGACGACCTTGGTGCCCTTCGAGCATCCAAGTAGAACCACCGACCTACCACAAGCCAGCTTCCTCACATGAAAGATTTCGACACCCCTAGTGGGATTAGGATCTACAGCGGTGAGAGACAAGTGTTTTGAAGTCGGCGACTGTAACCACTCCGGGGGGGGGGGTCCCAAATTAATATAATAAACTACACGCTATCCCAATAAAGGTACTAACGCATCTCTTAACACTTTGCCTGCTGAGTAAATAAAATCAGCCGCATCTGATCAGGATCTATGTTGTTTGCTATTCAGTCAAGTGTTTAGCTCCACTATCCGTTCTGTGTTGTCTGATCTGGCTCTATGTTGTTTATCTGCCGCTAGTGTGCAAAGTGTTAATCATCATGCTTTCACAATTTCGTTCCAGAATTTCCCAGTAAATCCCACGGAGACCAAAAATAACATATAGCTGATATGTACAATTTTAATAGCAACACAATGCAATCACATGTATACAATGTAGCACTAAGTTGGTTGGTTATATGGCACAGTTACAGATTTCAACATTATTAGTATCACATATAAAATAAAACTCTTTGGTGCAAGCATTCGAGCAATAAAACGACCATACGGTCAGGTCATTTGTGGTCTACGACATATATACAGTCAAACCTGTCGTAGGTGGCTGCTTAACAGATGTCAAATGTATATTAAAACTGCAAATTGGGAATATGGAAACTGGCTGCTTAATACAGGTTGGCACCTTAATGGGGGTGACCACTAACACAGGTTTGACTGTATACAAATATATATATATTAGGGATGTCAACCAGTACCAGTACTTTTCAGATAATCGAGTACTCGGTTAAAAAAAATAAAATCAACAAATCTTTATTTTGCGCAAATACGGAGTTGCCTGTGAACAAATCGTGATCAGTGGGATTAGCGAAACTTCCGCTGTACCAAACAATGCAATATACAGCGTGTCATGGTGATTAACAATACCTGTATATCACACAGAGCCGGCTACAGTGACCGAATAATTAAGGTGTTGATTCAACTTAATTGGGAAGCGTAAGTTTGATGCAAATTATATTATCATTGTCGTCACTACTGAGGCGGGTCGTCCGATTGTCTGTCGTGTGAATGACATCTTTTGTCTGGTGGTCGGAACTTGCTTTGATGTTATAATTGACACTTAATTGATTACTCAATTTAGAACTTTAAGCAGCTACCCATAGTAGGGCAATACCGAAATAGTTGTTAAATAATAAATATTGTAACTTATGCCATTAAAGTTAATGCTGTTAAACTGTGAAGAGATCTTTAGAATATAATAGTAGTATAGTAATATAAGTGAATTGTGAGAATGCCTCCACCTAAATCTGTGGTATGGAAGTACTTTGAAAGACTTGACAAGACTGTTTCTTGCAAGTTGTGCGATGTCAGTCTGACATTTACTGGTGGCACTACCAACCTGCATAATCATCTGAGGCTGAACCATCCAGCAGAAGGCCTCACCTCTAACGGCACAGCGAAACAGATGCATATAACTTCATTCTTGAAGAGATCGTCTGCCAACGCGGAATACATCACGCAAGCCATAGCGGATGTGATCATATCAGACTATGTTTCTCTCAGTATAGTGGAAGGGTTCCGTAATTTGCTACAAATCGTTGCCCCGGACTATAAGATTCCTTGCAGGAATACAGTTCGTTCCCGCATTGTTAAGAGGTACGATGAGGAGAGATGCGATTTCATATCAGAACTGAAGGATGTGCAGGCAGCCTCCATTACAACCGACACATGGACATCTAATTCAACAGAGAGCTATATGACAGTCACAGAACACCATATCACAGATGACTGGACTATGAAAGCTAATGTGCTAAAGACTCATGCTATGCCAGATAGACACACGGGAGAGAACATTGCTAATAAGTTGAAAGATTGCGTGTCAGAGTTTGGGCTCGATGGGAAGATCGAGTCTTGTGTACATGATAATGCGCGAAATATGGTGCGTGCCGGTGATAAGTGTGAGGACTGGACGGACAAGAAGCATAATCCACGGTAACCGAGTACTCGATCGAATACCTTTCCGAGTACTCGAGTACCACAATCACTACTCGTTGACATCCCTAATATATATATAATTCAAGCCTGATACATATTCTCAGCTCTCGTACGCCGAATTGATGCAAGCCAGTTGGATAGCTTCCTTACATGAAATAATTCGACACCCTAGTGGGATTCGAACATACAGCGATGAGGGGCAAGTGATTTGAAGTCAATGACCGTAATCACTCAGCCACTATGACTTTCTCTTCCCCTCCAGTTTCTCCTTCAGTTTATTCTTCACTTGCTCTGTCTTGCTCTCCTTGATACAGCCATCCTCATTGGCTAATCCCAAGTATTGCAGATTAGGAATCGCTGAAACTGGAATATTTTGCTCAGGTTCAGTTGTCCTATTTGATGGACTGACTGGATCCTGACAAGATCTCGCTTGAACATATTCCTGCAAGTACCTTTCTACTGCCGGAGTTATTGTAGATTGCTGTTTGACAGCAGCCTTCTTCGGATTGTTATAATACAATTTGACAAGTTGTTCTGTAGATATGTGTCTATACAGATCTATAATGTGTTGTTGACCACTTTGCGACACTTGTCGGTCAACAGCTGAAGAACCCTGCATAGCGACAGAAGCTGTGCCTCGCCGATCACTGCTTTCTAATGACAGAGTACTCAGGCCTGGCAAATTACGATCATTGCCTACGGCTTCATACTGATTGGCACTCAAGTCCTGTGCATCTGCCACTACATCTTGGGAATGTGACTCAATGGATGAGAGATCTGTGTCACGATATTGATATGTACAATCATTGCTTTCTGCTCTAACATCTGTTGTCATACTAGCAATATCATATGGTGCAGCTAGACTGTCGTCTCCATAAATTCTTGTTGAGCTCGGTCTCATGTTTCTACCTACTGATAGGTCTAATGGTTTAACGGTCAGATCTAATGGCTGATTTTCACCAGTATCTGATATGGACCTTTCCACTGCATGTGCAATACTACCATCTGGCTCAGCCTCATCGTAACTATCATCAGATATGGAGTCAAAACTGGTATATGGTTGCTGATCAATAGTATCAGGGTATGTCATCAAAGTGCTGCCACATTCCTCCTTCCCAATACCCAAGCTTGATTCAGGTGGTCGATCAACTGACCCGTCGCAAATGGTTTGTTCTTTGTCATGTTCTGCAATTCCATAACGCTGTTGACCCTGTTGTGTATCAGCACCATCCTCTACCGGTTTGAAACTGATATGAACACGATGTTTACTCCCATCTATGTCAACATGATAGTTCTCTATCTCCCTTATACGTATATCCATCCATTTTGGGTAAGGACGATCCCTGCTAACCAGTTTTAAACCAGTACCTTCCTTCCCGTGACCACTTTTCTTTGTTCCAATTTTCTTTCTAGCAAGCTCTTGGACTGTTTTGTACTTCTTTTTGCATGGGCTTTCTATAAGATCTGAAGTTAATCCATGGCCTATAGATACAACCTTAGCTGGAGACTGAAACCCCAAGTCTGCATGTACACTAGTTTCGTCATTATCTATAGATACAACCTTAACTGGAGACTGAAACCCCAAGTCTGCATGTACACTAGTTTCATCATTATCTGTAGATGGGTAATCATTTTCAGCATCCTTTTTCTGGGCTACTGTCTTCTCCTGAATATAGTTACCCTGAGGATCAGCTTGGTCAATACTCCTGGGATAAAATGTATCCGGGGTACTTAATTCAACTGTAATAGATAACATTGTTCAAACAATATATATTTTGCGGCATTAAAAACGAAACATTTTAGAATTTTATTTTCTATGTACATACTCTATATTGCAAATTATTTTTCTAGCGATACACTTTTAACTGCGAATTATTACATGAAACTCTGAGACATGGATTATTTTAGGTGACCGTCTAGTGCATAAACTGGCTTAATGAAATTAAAAATTATATGCGTTGAAATTCAATGTTGATTATTAAATATTCTTATGTATATGGTTGCGTTTCTATTGCGTTTTAAGCACATGTATATGTGTATTTTCAGTTGTTGTAAAACTATAATATATACCATATTTGCATATCAATACAATGTAGTATCTGCAGACAACAATTTGGTTTGGGTTTTTGGAGTATAAAGTCGCATCAACAGCTTAGGTCATTTCCAATGGAAGTCGTGATAGCGCAGTGGATGCGCGTTCGCTTCAGGTGCGAAAGGTCCAGAGTTCGAGCGCCGCTGGAGCCGTTACGGTTGTGTCCTTAGGCAAGGCATTTAAATTCCACAATGCTTCTTCTCTCCCCCTCGTGGCGATGGATTCCATTAGGAATGAGGTCTCGAGAGTGATTAATATAAGTTGTAAGAACTTGTTTCACAATCAAGCTAAAATAAATGTGTATAAACTATAAGGTCATTTCCAGCTATTTATTGGTGGCGGAAGACTCCGGGTGTGTTCTTATTATTAAGACAAATGTTTTTATACGGATGAGGGTGGTCCCTATCTCAATCGAGTGGTTACATGTGATGAGACATGGATTCACTCTTTTGAGCTGGAAAGTAAACAACAGAGCTCAATTCGGAAGCAACATTCATATCACCTTCACCAACAAAAACGTTTATACAACAGTAATTAAATATGAGCTGTTGCCGCATATTAAAAGAAAGGCCCACAGCTTGAGAGGTCTGAGATTCTGCTGCACCGTGGTAACGCGCCAATCCATAGCAGCCGCGTTGTGTCGGACACAATCAAGGAACTTGGAATAGAACTACTCTCCCATGAAATTTAAACATTGATTTCTTGTATAGGCCTTTCCCGAAAATAGGTTATCTCCCCTAGTAAAATATCGATTATGTCCCCTGATTGTGTGTTATTCCACTTCCGGGGACTATTTAGGCATACACATTGCTCAATGGTGGTCATGGGGTTCGACATTAACGGTCTCCCTATTCACAGACAAGAACCGACAAGAGATGAAAAATGGTTAAATAGGCATACAAGACGTCGACAACAGATGGTTACTGAACAAATATGATATATTCCTTTGCATATGCAACAATATTTCAATTTGTGGCTTCACCTAATACAATGACTGAAAATTTGAATATATCAAATATATAAATAATGTGATGATATCTTGAGTAATTTTTGAAGTAATATCATATTTATTTCTAAACTTTAGTTTTTTACGAGACCGTCCGTAAAAAAATTGTAAAAAATCTGTTAATTAACGGTGTAAATAACGTCTGTGTAAGAAACTTGCCAACCCTGATAACAGATATTGACCATATTTCCATAGATGATTTTAGTACTAGTAGATCATACTGTACATTTGTCCTATAAATCATTTCACATGCTATAACCGTGACATGGGCACACTTGTTAAAATACCACTGTAATATCGTATGTAACCCATTTCATTCTGGATACCGTTCACAGTATGTGCAAAGAACACAGAGCCAGATCAGCCGCCATGGAACGTTCCGTCTGATCAGGCTCTATGCTGTTTGCTATTCAGATGATCTTGCTAAGACACTTGGCTACGTAGCAAACAACATAGATCCTGATCAGCACGCAGCGTTACGCTGCGGCTGATCTGGATCTATGTTGTTTGCAAAAGCCTTTAAATGTATCCAGAATGAAATGGGTTAATATTTACTAAAATGAGAAAATGTGATATAAAATTACTGATGTATTTACGGTGTAGTAATAAACTGATACTCGATTAAATAATCTGCTCTACTTGTCTCGTTTACAATCTGTCCATTTCGATCATGTCGACTTTTATGAAGAATTTGGTTTGCCTACATATGTTAATTGATCAATATCAATCTGATTAATTATAAATACGATGAGCCAGTTATCCAAGTTAACACCTGCTGCATTGCTTAAATGAAGTATTTGTATGTTTCTGTCGGCCAAGATTCATGCTACGGCAACATATAATGATTGTGATAGCAGTGTTTCCAGTATGTGCACGCACTTAGTAGACCCACCGTTCTTTCGTACCGAGGTAGGAAAAACCTTTTTCTGTCCATTTTGTGTAGGAAATATCGATGGAAGTGTGTGCAAAAATGTCGGACCTCTGAATTCAACGAAATGTTCACTGCATAGTAGTTTGTTGACGTTCCATTTAAATGTTCTCATCACAGTTTTGCATCGTTGAACCCATACCCGTTTCAGTTTATCGTTTTGTGGAAATCTGTGCAACGAAACAGTTCTACCGTCCACAACTTTACCACGATATATTCCTTTGCATATGCAACAATATTTCAATGACCGTTTCTTTCCTTTATCAGTATTCATTATGTAATTCTTAAGCAAATGTTGTCTAGCCCATTAGTTTGTGAATATCGAAAGCAGAATAGTAGTCCCCGGAAGTTGCGGGTACCTCTTCGCACATGCGCACTTGATATATATGTATAATGGGGTTTCTGGCTCAATTCACGAGCCAACGCTCGTGAATCGATCCAGAAACCCCCATTATACATATATATGAACTTTTGAGGGTTCTAGCTCACTACCCTGGGGGTTCTGGACCACTCGTTCCTGAATCCATGTTGTATATACATGAACTTGAGGGTTCTATCTCAAAATCTGAACTAATCACTAGTGAACAATTATAAATAGTAACAAAAAAAATCCTATTTAAGAAAAAATATAAGTAATAAAAAACAATGACAAACATCTCAACAACCCTCTTCAATGAACTACTTGAAGAACAAACTACTAACATTAGCAAATGGGTAGATCTACCTCAAAACAAAATATTCACAGTTAAAGATACAAGAATGATAGACACAGAATATGGTGAAGCACTTGTATTGAAACTATCAGATGACACAGAATTATGGGCTCCTGGACATATGATTAAAAAAATGAGACCAGATGTATATCCATTTCATTTTAGATCTACCGGATTGAAGCAGTGTAAGGGGAATAAAAAAAATAGGTATCATTCGTTTGATATAGTGTATCCAAGGTGTTGATTTTTTTTTCATAAAACTATATTCCCCAATCTCAAACACTCTGTAATGAAACAGCAATTTTCTTAAGTTCAGACATTTTTGCAGTGGTGTCGACACTAAAATTGTATCGTGATGTATAAGTTTGCTTTATAAGTTGAGTGTGATATTATCTCCATGTACCTATACAGTAATTGATAAATAAATTTTGGTGATAAGATAAAATCTATTTTTGTCTTGCTATTTTTCTCCAATCTTAAAATGAAGAGATGAATTGCTGATTATTCCGCTTAACGGGAATGAGGAATGTAAAGAATGTCAGCGGGAAAATTCAAATGTGATATTTTGGAGGAGGCTCAAATTCGTGAATATTAGAGCAACAATAAATCACACACCCTTTAAACTTTTTTCTATTGTGTTCATGGCTTCCTTTCGTCCCTGTTCTATCAATTTGTTTTTGTCTACCTTGCTTATTTCTGAGGGTTTTTTTTCGTCTCTGATTTCTTGCTTCAAGTTTGAATATTTCTTCATTTCATCTAAGACCGTCTTAAACTCACTTTCACTTATCTGCCCATCCTGTAAACTCTTTGAAATCAAATCCTTCACACTGTTTAACTTGCTCTCTGCAATCACCTTAATTTCATAATGCTTCTCAGCTTTTGAATGCAGTCGTCTTCTAATAAACTTGACACACACCCCTGTTATACCACAAACCATTGCAGCTATTTCCAGAGGCAACATTAATGGTATCGCCAAGCCAATGCCACCCATAATCACACTCACAGAAATGAGAGTTGTATCAACTCCATCTGTAATATTTATACTCCGTTTATATTTCTTATACAATGACTGCCTAATGTCCCGTTCTTTAATTAGCGTCTGCTCTATCTCAGATATTTTCTGTAATCTATACCCATCTGGTAATTCCGGATACAGAGGTGCTGTTGGTTGCTTCATGTTTTACAATAAAAACATTTAAAAATTAAAACAATTCAATCAACAAAGCTACAACACTAGCAGTGGTCTCCTTAGAGCTAGCCGTCGACATGAAGTTAATAACCGATCCAGCCTCAACATAGTAAGGTCTATAAAAATGTTTAAAAACAGATTGATCACCCTTAGGTATAGAAACACCATAAGATGTATCAACACCGTTAACGGAAATGTTAACAGCTGCACTACCCGAACTAACCTGTGGTGCCGTTAGTGAGATCATAGTAATATTACCAGATCTCATCATCGTATATCCTGAATTCTTATCTCTTGCTCCGTTCCCAAAAGACCATTCAAATCTTCCCTTTGTTAAAAACCCAGATTCTTCTGCCCAAACAGTTATGATAACCGGTCTTGGTGCAGGTACAGATGGACCAAATATACTCATTTTTTTTATGTGTGAATAACTTAAATAAATTCCAATACAACAGAAATAGGTTGATCATGGTTGTTAATAACATTATTATTCTGATCTGTAAACCTAATCTCTAATTCTGAAATAGTACCATCAGCAAGCCGTTTGAACTCTGGATTCTCATAACGTGTATTCACAATATGTCCAAACGGTTTATCCCCTACCGGAATGATCGCAATCACATCACTTGGGACTCCGTCATAAAAGTTATTTTCTGTGTTTACCTGATTCAAATGAACATAGATAATACGCAGTGGAGCAAAATCTATCGGTTTGGTAGCAATATGTGTTCCGGAACCATATTTTTGATTAGTGAAGCCTAACATTGTTTTCAATCCGTCAGATAACTCTACCTTGTATTTAGGAGGAATACTCATTACCACTATACCATTTGATATATTACAATCTAATCTCACACCGGTGTGAATTAGAATAGATTTTAATTCATCAAATCCATACAACCCTGGTTGGATTACAAACTCAACAGTAGACTTTCCACCAACTGCCCATCTTACATACTCATGATTAATATTATACCATCCAACAATATACGTAATAGAGCGTAGACCAACCTTAATGTCAGATTTACTATTATCTATGTACTGCTGAAGTGGTACTATTTTATTAATGTTTGAAATTATATGTTGCATTTTAAAAACTATGGTAAAAAAAGAATTTAAATATAATCCAACTGCTGGCTATCCTCATTCAAGTGTCTATAACAACAAACATATAGACATTATAAACCAGGAAATAGCTGTTACATCTGATGTTAAACAATTCAAGATTGTTTTCATTGATATATTTGAAAAATACGTGATGCCTTATGTCAATCAACCTGCCATTGTATCACGGTGGGACACAGATTTAATGGACTTCTGGCAGAATCAGCTTAACTTTGCAATATGGTGTGCAACAACAGGCTGTGGTGTGGATTATGAAAATCATCTAAAAGAAAAAGGTCTACTAGGTTCATTCTTCAAGTTTCATGTTTACTACCAAACAAGAAGAATATTATTTGAGATGGTATCAGCACTTCCACAAAACAAAACATGGAATGCATTTAAGAACACATACAACAGACAAGCATATGAAAGAATATGCAGTGAATTCAATGTAGACAGAAATGCTGACTGGCGTATTCCTGGTAAGAATCATGGATTTGGCAGGCCCTATGAGAAGTGGCCTAATGCAGCAGGTAATCGTGTAGCGAATATGGGTACTATACCACCCAATTACATATTTGCAAGTTTCTCACCTAGAGGTAAGTGGGATATTCTGTGGATAAAACAATTCCCTGGTGATGTTCATCAATCGTGGTCTACTCTTATTCTAGATAAATCCAATGGCTTTACAAAAGCAGGAGTTGAACGAATAAATGACAGCATCAGAACTTATTGTTGGGCTATTCTTGGGTCACAATCTCAAACAAGAACGAATATCATTGGTACTGGAACTGCCTTTGATGCTCAAAAACAGTTTCTTGCAAATGTGGAAGATGCTATTAACAGTCCAGTAGACTTACCAAGTCAAATATCTAGATATGAAAACGTGTTAAAATATGCACGAAGTAAAGTAGACTTTGTATTTGGCACAGGTCTGTACATGTCACCAAGTAACATGGAACTTGAGATAGCTGTCAGCATCAAAGGATACAACAACAATATAATCATCGCAACACCACAACAAGCACTAGGTCTTAACAATGATGTCAATCTGGAACCTGTGCCTCCTAAAATCATTCATAAAGTGATAGGAACCCTTACAGCACCTCCTAAAATCACTGCTCTACCTCCTGCAGATAAAACCTTGCCGATGAATAACCCTGTAAATCTACCTCCTAAAACCTTGCCGATGAATAAACCTGCAGATAAGGTTGTATCATCACTAACGCATAGCGAAAAAAAGACAGCAATCATCTTTGGTTCAATGATGATTGGTATAATAGCATTTGCTGCTTATAAATTCACTTAACATACTTCACTGCTGCTGCATACAAAAGTCCTGCAACAACAACAATCAATCCCCATGTATTACTAGCAAACCAATTAATTACTTTACCTGTAGCTGAAAGCAACCATGACACAATACTCCCAATAACACCTGGTAATGCCAAAGCAGCTTTACCTGCTAAAGATGCAAGTAGCTTGCCTAAGTTATTGAGTTGTTTTTTAATCCAACTTTTACTGTTAGCACCACTAGCACTACTACCCCCAACAACTGTCGCAGGAATAAATGCTTCAACTAATACCCCAATCAACAAACCAAGTGCAGTCAAAATACTAGCAATGGTAATCCCCTGCTCTTTAAACAAAGTTCTTAACTTCTCTCCTATAGTAGTATCACCATCGAGAACACGCGTGATGGTTTCACGTATTCTGTTAATCTGTCCTCTCAATGCTTCTTTATTCGCAGATGCAGCTTCTAATCTTGCTTCTCTTTCACTACGTAAATCTTTCAAATATGAACTCATTTTTTTCTGTGTTTCTTCATCTTGGCCACCCACAGCTATATCACAATTTTGTTGCTTAATAGATTTATCTATCTCAGTCAGTTTTGCAAGATTATTTGTAAGCTCCCCTCTGGTTCGTTGTAGTGCTTTATCAAGACCTTCTAGTTCACGTAGATCATATCCATCTGTTTGACTTCCAGTGGTTTCCTTATGGAGTTCATTATGTAATCTATCTAATATAGTTTCATTATGATTTGCAGTGTCTACAACTCTTTTAACCTCAGTAGTGCTAGACAAATCCTGCATAGGAATCTGTTCTAAGCTCATTTCTGCTGTATTCAAGGCCTCTGCCACAGCCCTTGATTTAGATTTATACCCATCCAATCCCAGATTTATTCGAATAGCATGAGTTCCTCCTTTACCATACTTTTTAGCTAATGTATCAAGAGACACAAATGACAGTTTACCTCTTGATGTTGTCATGGTGATATCTTTACCGTCCACTTTCCAGTGCAATACACTACCATTATCCTCTAACTTAAACTGTTCCATATTAACCTCATGAGTAGGTTCTAATCCGTATTTATCCTTTATAAAGCTATAAAATTTCTCAGTATATTGTTTAATCCTAATCAAAGGCTTTTCCAGCTCACTACGCATTTCACCAATCTCTTTCGTGCTTCCAGGTATTTCTGGCAATAACGTATCACCTTCATTATCATCATGATCATACGTTTCATTATCAAAATCCATTCCACCTTCAGCCATTTATTTAATAAAAACAAATAAAATCCTCCTCTTTTAAAAAATAATGTTATCAGCATACGGATACAAACTCGATCCTTATAGGAAACTTAGAGAACCACGTGGTGTTAAAGGTATTCGTCAATCGATTGTTATAACCAACAACCCTAGTACTATTGATCAGAATCAACAGCTTCTAGTGAGATTCCCCAATCTCAGCAACACAGACGTTATTGTACCAAGGTCTGCAAGATTGGCCTTTGAACTGAGTATTGTTAGCACTGATGTTAATGCAACACTGTTTCAAAACGTTGGGAGAACAATAGTGAAAAAAACAACAATAAAAATAAGTGGTAATGAAGTCATGTCAATCGATGATAGTGATATATTTCACTGTTATACAGATTTGTGGAAATCTCCTTCTGAAAGAATAAACATGGCTTACCAAGGTGTTGGCGAACCAAACATGATTAAACATAGAGTCGGTGCTGCAGATGCTACATCTGATGATGGAGATGAAGCTGTTGCATTGGCATATGGTAATCGATTCTTCATTCCACTAGATTTTGAATTACTAGAAACAGATATGCCATTTTACCAAGCAGGTCTGGGTGATAGGCTTGAATATGAATTGACATTCAATGACTATGGTAAAGTGATAAAATCTACTGATAAAGATTCAAAATATGTAATAAGTAATATATGCCTTGAAATAGATACAGTCTCCAATGAAACACTGGCACGACAAATAAATGATAATTATAGCAACCACACTACGATATTATACGACAGAATACTGAGACATAGAAAAATCACTAAAGACAAATCTGACACTTTATGGAATATAAACGTTAATGTACCAGCCCGTAGTATGAAAGGAATTCTAATGGTATTTGAAGATCCAGATAGAGAAAGCAGTGAAGAGTACTATAATCCTGGAATAGAGAAAGTGGAGCTTACAATAGAAGGTGTGCCTAACCAGCTTTATAGTCAAGGTATGCGTGCTTATCAACAATGGGATGAAATAAACAAGTTCTTTGCTTTGACATCTAAACGGAATAAAGAAACAGATAAAATACTGCACGACATTACACTAAGTAACGTTAATGTGGAAAAATATCTATCATCCAACTATGCATTGTGGTTAGATCTACGATCCACGGATGATAACTCCCTTCACGGAACCGGAAGAACTATACAAAATGCCAGTGAAGGAATAACTATCCAAATCAGTAAGAAAGCAAATACTGCGGATCCAATAAATGTTTATCTCTATATAATACAAGATGCACAAATTAACTTCCAAGATGGACGATTCAAAGAAGCTATCTATTAATTACCCAAAATACCCACACTGTGCTGTGATATGTGGTCAAACTGGGTGTGGTAAGACAGAATATGTACTTGATTTATTAGAAGATGAATATCAAGGTGTATTTAGAAATATAATTATATTATGCCCAACCATAGCATGGAATAAAGCATACAAAAACAGACCATGGATTGGTGATGTGAAACATCCAAGAGATAAAAAAATAAAAATCGTGAACCCTGTTTCCTCTGATGGAACTGAAAAGCTACAGGAGCTATTGAGAGCTTTTTTTAATCAATATGCCGGTACACCTACCCTCTACATTATTGATGATTGCTCTGCAACGAAGGAGCTTACAAAAAAACGAGACATGCTGTCTGAACTTGCCTTCTCAGGTAGACATGCAGAACAGTCTGTCTGGGTATTAACACAAAGATATAATTCTGTGTTAAAAGATTTGAGGGACCAAACAAAGTGGCTTTGTATGTTTTATATGAAAGATAGAGACAGTTATGAGATGTGTTTACGTGAAAACGATGTTATTCCGTGTGATGAAAGAAGTGTGGTAAGGAAAAATCTAGCAAAGACAAAACATGCAAAATTAATACTAAGAACAGACCAACCCACTGGGTATTGGTTGATATGAGAATCTTTTTTTTTTTGCTTGAGTAATGCTTGAGCAATGCTTGAGTAATACTGAGTAATGCTTGAGCAATGCTGAGCAATGCTTGAGTAATACTAAGTAAATCATATGATGCTCATCAAGGATTTCAGTAATGCTTGAGCAATGCTGAGCAATGCTTGAGTAATGCTGAGTAATGCTGAGCAATACAACAACATTACTGAAATCCCTGATGAGAATCATGTTTATATTTCAGTAATGCTTGAGCAATGCTGAGCAATGCTTGAGTAATGCTTGAGCAATGCTGAGCAATGCTTGAGTAATACTAAGTAAATCATATGATGCTCATCAAGGATTTCAGTAATGCTTGAGCAATGCTGAGTAATGCTTGAGCAATGCTGAGTAATGCTGAGCAATACAACAACATTACTGAAATCCCTGATGAGAATCATGTTTATATTTCAGTAATGCTTGAGCAATGCTGAGCAATGCTTGAGTAATGCTTGAGCAATGCTGAGCAATGCTTGAGTAATACTAAGTAAATCATATGATGCTCATCAAGGATTTCAGTAATGCTTGAGCAATGCTGAGTAATGCTTGAGCAATGCTGAGTAATGCTGAGCAATACAACAACATTACTGAAATCCCTGATGAGAATCATGTTTATATTTCAGTAATGCTTGAGCAATGCTGAGCAATGCTTGAGTAATGCTGAGCAATGCTAATTATATTTCTTCTACTAAAAATGCTACTTGATTTATTAAACGCAACAGCAGCTGTTGTTAATATTACTTTTGGATGTGTGTTTGTGGTGTATTTCTTGAAAATAAAAAAATATATACAAAGAATAAAAATGGAGGTTGAAGAACTGTTGCAAAACGATGAACCAGATGTAAAAAGAGAACGATTATCTGCTATAATTGCAGGAGGGAATAGCACCCAATATCTAGGACATCAATACCAATTAACAGACATGGATAACATGTCTGCAGAAACTATTAACAAACTTTACTGTAGATATGAAGCACGTCTTGGTGCAAGTATGACTAAAACACTAGGCAACTCATTTATTAATCTTTATGTCATGGGGGTATCTAAGTATTTTAATGTGATAGATCCACCAAAACTAATCAATGATTTAGAGGAGGATCCATTTGTGAATCATGCTTTGACAAGTGCATGTTGTGAGTTGTATTATAAATATGGTATGTATTTAGCTCCCTTCACTACAATGTTAACCACAGTTAGGCATATTGATTTTTAAAAAAATATAGACATTAACAAAAATGGAGGAGACGACGAAACCAGTTAAAAACCCAAAACGTGTAGCAGCAGGTATAAAAGCAGCTGCAACAAGGAAACTCCTTATGCAAGTTACATCTGATGATACATCTGATGTTACATCTGATGATCAAGTTACATCTGATAAACATGTTGATATCCATACCATCACCAATCTATTAACACAGCACAAAATCATAATTGGTAGTGCTGCTTTAGCTGTTATTGCAACCATATTTATGTGGAGAACCAAACCAAATGCTAAACCTGATGATGAACAGCCTACCTCCTATAGAATAGATCCTTTTGAATTTAATTAAAATCTATTTTTTTTAATTCATAAACAAAAATGACGACCATCGATAGTAAACATATAGTTAACATAGCGTATCATGCAGGTGTTGAATCTATTCTTACAATAGGTTATTCACAGCTTACAAAGAAAATACTTAAAATGCAAACTCCTAAAGTAGATTTTAATATGAGTGATATAGGGTTGCTGACAGTTGATATTCTATTGGCAATGTATACACGTGATATACTCGTTAAGCAAGGTATCATTCCTGCTGATATTATGAAGTAATTTTTTTTTTACTCCCTAAACAAATGGCAACAATAGCATTCATGGTAGGTGGTGCATTAGTGAATGCATTGGCATTCAGTGGATCTAATTATCTATTCTCACATATGTCTAAGGATGATAGGAAACGACATGATAAAGCTATTGAAGATCTTCAAGCTGCGCAAGCTGCATGGAGTAAAAAAAGAGCTGAACGGTTAGATTATTTGAATTCAAGGATGACTAAGGAATTGCATGCAAAACAAACTTTTGATGATGTTGATGAGGCTATGAGTCAGTATTATTCATTGACTGGAAAGAGACTTGCATCATCACCTGAACCTACACTTAATGATTTTTACACACCATCACCAGAGCAGAAGAATAGAGAGTTGTTATTTGTGGGTTTAGGTATGGTAGCTACTGGTGTTGTGGCTTATAAAATGTTATAATCACAATAAAAAAATGGAAAAGATATATTACAGTCCAAAGGGATTCTGGAGAGGTGTGTCTGCAGTTAAAAAATTAGCAAAAGAAGCAAAGGTCAGTGATAAACAAGCATTGGAGTTTTTAAAGAAGCAAGCAGTATGGCAGATATACTTACCTGCACCAAAGAAAATAGTTAGACCAAGGTTTGAAGTTTATGGTAAGAATGAAGTGCATCAAGCTGATTTATTATTTTTACCACATGATGGACGCAATAAATATGCTTTAACTGTTGTTGATATTGCAAGTAGGTATAAAGAAGCAGAACCGATAACTTCCAAGGACAGTAAAGAAGTTGCACAGGCATTTGATAAAATATATAAGAGAAAACTAGCATATCCGAAACTATTACAAGTAGATCCTGGGAGGGAGTTTATGGGTGCAGTATCACAGTTGATGGAGAAGCACAAAGTTAAGATAAGAAGAGGAAGAACAGACATTCACAGAGACCAAGCTATCGTGGAGAGATTCAACAGGACACTGGCTGAAAGACTGTTTGGATATCAGTATGCTAAGGAAATGGAAAATCCAAGCAAACGTAATAGAGAATGGGTAAAGAGATTACCTAGTGTAATTGCAGTACTAAATTCAGAGACGAAAAAACCCCCACCTGTTATAACAAGAACTGTTGACACAGCTATTTGTCCAAATGCCAGTGTGAGATATTTATATCAACCAGGGGAACAAGAAGGTGGTAAACGCAGAGCTACAGATCCAGTATGGAGTGTGGATATTCATAAGATTAATTATCATATTATAACGCAAGGCATCAGAGTTTATTATTTGAAAACACCAGCTCCACAGAGAGGGTTTGTTAAAGAAGAATTACTTATTGTTCCTGCTGATACCCGAACGCGTATGTTGTGATTCCATCAGATGATATATATCTTTTTGTGTCTAATGGTGAGAGTGTTTTCTTTGTAACTGTTAGACCATATATTTGATGTTTTTGTGAACGTAGCATATTCATTTCATGTGTGTATGTCTTTTTATTGAATAATGCATCTTTGTAGTTTTCAAAGTTTATATGTTTTTGTACTACATATTTTTTTATGCCTTTTGCTTTTTTAATGATTTGTTCATCTGCTCTCATTATAGCATACAACTTTGGTCTTAATCCTATGTATTCTACTATCGGAATACCAGCACATTCATCCTTCATTTTTCCTATAACCTTTTTGTTTGTTGTATCATGTAATGGATGGTCTATGGGATAATCAGATAGATCATATTCATCTTTCATTGTTAACATATCATCATACACATCTTCTGTCTTAATGTCAACAAGTAATGAATCTGTATCAGTATACAGCATGGTGCAGTTCTTACCATACTTCTTTTTCAATGTATTATAATACCAGTCATACATCAGATGCTTTGATAAATCTAATACACACATTCCGACATAGATTGGTTTGTTTAGTTTTAGTTTTAGTTTTTTTACATGAATCGCTGATAAATCATCAGAGAACCTAACTCTTCTATTGAAATTAGGTTTAGCAATAATCTTACGCAGCCTTTCATTTTCAGTTCCGTCAGTCCTGACAATCTTTATGTCAATCCTTTTACGAATGTTTTCCATTGTTTTACCAAATACAGAGTTGTTCATTAACTTATAGAAGTCTTTCTCAAACGTTGTTTTAGATTTTGTACGGAGGTCTGTGTTTAATCTGATATATGATTCCATCCATGGTTTCTGATCAAACTCTAGAATACGGTGTATTTTGGTTATTTTCATACCAAGATCCCTATAAAGCCTTAATATTTTGTAATGCACAATATAATTTTTCTTATTCATTAGATTCGGAACGAGTTTTTGATGTATCATATCACCTTCCATCAAGTCTGTCTGATATTCAGATAACCATTCTTTTTTTACTGCCAATCTTTCTGGTGCAAGAGGATAATCATTATGATATTCATGTAAGTGTGCTGGATATTCTAAATCAACTTCAAATATCCGACCCTTGCCTTTTGGTATACGTCCTCCTTTTGCCCATTTGAAATTACCATACGGAAGAGGTTGACTCATTGCATGACCATATAGATTATTCGCATCATAATACATGATGTGATTGGTTTCTTTGTTAGAATCATAATCAGTAACATTAGGATTATTTGCTTTAGCATGTCTTTTGGATACCATACTTATACCACCACGCATTCCTCTTTCTATGAATAAATGCATATCAGGGTCTGTTAGTAACTCTAGGTTTATTTTGGAATGTTTTAAAAGAGCATCCCAAGACAACCCTGGAGCTGTATAATAATGTAGTGGATCAAGCTTATACGCATTCATACATGTTTTACGAAATGTCTGAAACACATCTGACAAGAGAAGGACATCCGTTTTTAGATACAAGTCATGATAGTCTCCTAATGTCTTACAACCAAATTCTTTCCATACTTTTTGAGCATGCTCATAATCTTTTAGTGAGATACTTGAATCAGATAAGCTGCTATAGAACTTTTCAATGGGAGGTAGAGATGTTTCATCAAATCTTTCAAAACTATCCATGTATTCATAGGGGTATATACCTTTTTTAGACACTAACTCTGTTTGGCTCCCAAATTCTTTTTTGATATTAGTTAATACAGGTGTTGCTTGTGATAGTTTGTCTAAAGATGAAGCCATGAACATGAAGCTGTCCAAGAATTTAAGCTGACCAATGCTGAATGATATGTATTTTTCTGCATTGTTTGGAATAACTGAAATGTTACCTTTTACTTCAGCTATCTTTTGCATGATAAGATGACTGTCATATCCTCTTAGATTATGGAATACAACAGGGATTTTAGTTTTATGTGGATTTAGTTTCAGTTTAAGATTGCAAGACTTGTGTGCAGCACCTCTGTATTTGCCAGTTAAATGACAGTGATCTTTTACTGTGTCTTTTTCTAGTATACCATCACATATCCAGCATTGTGTTGCAGTATTGTGATTGAGTTCATCTTCACTTGACATTATTATTGGTTTTGGATATTTGAACTTATTGTTGATGGTAGATAATTCACATTCTAGACCACTAAGAAATATTTCTACAGCTTCTTCACCTCTGTATATTACTGGTTTGTCTGCTTTACCATCATAGCGAACAACTTGATATCCAAATCCACATGCTTTATGGATGCTTTTGATTTCGGATTTATTTCCTACCTTTATTGAATGAGGGACTATTATGCTTTCAAAATCAGCATAAATCACATATGGGACAGGCATTTGATTTTTATGATTTTTGAGAATTTGATAAAGGTTCCTTCTTCAGGCATTTCTATTGTTAGGGGGGATTTATTGATGCTTTCACAATCCTGTTTGTGTTTTATGAGTAGATCTTCTCTTGTGAAACCGTAGAGACAGCGATCACAGAAGTATGTACGACATTTATGTTTGTTTTGATTATTCAAGAGACGATCAAGACTTTTAATCCAGCAGTAGTGGTATTTTGTTATTTTTGATGTTTCTTCATTGTCTTCATCAGGATCATAATTATCATCTATAATACCTTCATCATCAGGATCATAATTATCATCTATAATACCATCTTCATCTTCTTCATCAGCACATATCAATAGTAAGTTAATTCTAGGAATCTCTTTTGGCCTATCTGATATGTAGTATGGGAAGATTGAAAGTTCTTTTTTTTTCTTTGTCAAAGAATAGCCATAAACATTAATTCCATAATCTGAATACTTCTTTTCTATCTTTGGTATATCTGATATCGGACAAGGGAAGTTAACAACACCTTTAAGATTATAGTATTTTTCAGTATAACTTGATGGTCTGTCAGAATTCTTACTAACAGGATAAACAGCAGAATTAAGGGCGACTTCTATACAATCATTACCTTTGTTTTTTACGTTGATTATAGCCTTCTTATTTGCAAGCTGTTCAGGCAGTTCAATATATGAACCACCTTTAAGAGGAACATACTTTGCAAAATTAAGGTACATATTACCACATCTATCTATTTCCAATCCTGATGCTGTATTTGTGAATGTTTCAATGAACACATCAAGTTTAGCATCTATTTCTGAATAGAATTCATTTACTTTACTTGTATCAAAAAGGGTATATTGGTCACTGTTGAATACTGCTGTTACTGTCTTTCGTGTATTACCCTCATCTTTGAACATCTCTACTATCATAGCTATTTGGAATTTAAAGGATTTGTATCCTTTGAATTGCTTAGTTATTTGTTCTATCATTACTTTACGTTTATCTTCAAGAAGAACATGAGGGTCTTTATAGCTGTCACCTGATAATTTGTATGCTTCAAAATAATCACATTTAGGCTTATCTACTAACATTAATTCTGGAAATATAATATCATCATTGTGTTTTTTACGCTTTTTCTTTTCCCTACGTCTTTTACGTAGATTATCTAATGATGATTGCTCATTGATTCCATCTATCATTTTTTTGAGTTGTTCATCATTGATAACACCATCACGATGTAGCTTCACAATGTAAGAAACATCTTTATCCATTTTTTTATATAAATATTATTTTTTTAATTAAAAAATAAAATACATAATATATAAAATGGATAACACATGTCAGTATTTAAAAATCGGAAACCATAAGCGTTGTGAATACAAACCCATAAAAAACTCACATTATTGCAGTCTTCATAAATATATGATAAAAACCAGTAAAGCTGTGTTATGCATAGTTTGCAACAAAGGTACAACTACGAAATATCATGTTTGTATTTCATGTGGTGGAAATACGCTAAGGTTACATAATAGGTATATATTAACAAAGCTGTTTCGTATAGAGTGTGATAGAATTAGGATGATTGAAATTTAATGAAAAAAAAATCAACACCTTGGATACACTATATCAAACGAATGATACCTATTTTTTTTATTCCCCTTACACTGCTTCAATCCGGTAGATCTAAAATGAAATGGATATACATCTGGTCTCATTTTTTTAATCATATGTCCAGGAGCCCATAATTCTGTGTCATCTGATAGTTTCAATACAAGTGCTTCACCATATTCTGTGTCTATCATTCTTGTATCTTTGACTGTGAATATTTTATCTTGTGGCAAATCTACCCATTTGCTAATGTTAGTAGTTTGTTCTTCAAGTAGTTCATCGAAGAGAGTTGTTGATATGTTTGTCATTGTTTTTTATTATATAATATTTTTTTTAAATAAGATATTTTTTTTGTTACTATTTTTATTGTTTGCTAGTTCAGGATTTTTTATTAAGTGGTCCAGAACCCTCAGGGTGGTACAGAGTGAGCCAGAACCCTCAAAAGTTCATATATATGTAACATGGGGGTTTCTGGATCGATTCACGAGCGTTGGCTCGTGAATTGAGCCAGAACCCCCATGTTACATATATATCAAGTCAATCTGATGCCATGGTAATATTTAGTCAGCATTGTTATTATAATACATACATGCATAATCTAAAACAGGACATTAAGTCATTATCGTAAAACTGGGTGTAGTACACTGTGTTCCTATTCACATGATATTTTGTATTGGGAATCATGAATAGTAATATGATATATGGGAACCCTACTGGTTAGCTTGTAAGACAAGTACATGTTTATTCTAGCTTTCTTACTATGCAAAGACGAGTGATATTTTCAAACATTATGAAATGTATTCCAAACATGTGCTGTTCTTTTTAATATTGAACGAATATATTATTTACTGGTTGTGGGCCATATAAATTACAGCAACAAAGGTGCACTTCAGGTAACAGGTTTAGTTTATACAAATTTATTTTAGCTCGATTGCGAAACAAGTTATTACAACTTATATTAATCACTATCGAGACCTCATTCCTGATGGAATCCATCGCCACGAGGGAGAGAGAGGAGGCATGTGGAATTTAAATGCCTTGCCTAAGGACACAATCGTAACGGCTCCAGCGGGGTAACAGGTAATGTAGTACAGTGGTTAACACGCTGTGGGACTTTAATTCGAGGTTACGTGTTGGTGCTATGCACTATGCACGTAAAACAACCAGAGGAGACTCTGATCTGGGTGTAAGCCTGTATCATTGCACTAACCTCCAACAATCTAAAATGACTTGGTTGGACATCTATGTAAGTTTGAACAACATTCGCCTAATCATAAATGAGGTGTGCGAAACACAATATTCTGCATACTGATCAATACAAAGGGTCACAACTGTGGTTAAAATGGTACAGTTTGTGGCTGGTCAAGTGTCGATGAATTAGTCTTGGTCAGACTTAATCACCGAAGTTGTGATAGCGCAGTGATAGCGTGTGCGCTTCAGATGTAAGAGGCCAGGTGTTTGGTGTACAACTACAGCCGTTATGGTTTTGCCATTTGGCAAGGCATTTATATTCCATATGTTTCTCCCTATCCCCAGTAATGATGGATTCCATCAGGAATGAGGTCTCGAGAGCGATTATACTTATGTTGTAAGGACTTGTTTCGCAACCAAACTAAAATAAATGTGTATAAACTAAATGAATTGCTCTGAAAGCCGACAATGTATTCCAAATGGGAACCACATAAATGGGGGTATTTGGAAAATGGGGGTATTTGGAAAATGGGGGTATTTGGAAAATGTTGGTTATGTATCTTTTAACATACGCTTCACATACGTGTCACTACTATGGCATCATACCACCAGCATATGAAGGCGATATATGCTAGAGCTATGGTTCTCCGACTCAACATCCGAAAAAATGACATCATACCACCAGCATATGAAGGAGATATATGCTAGATATATGGTTCTCCGAGGCAATATCCGAAACAATGACATCATACCACCAGCATATGAAGGAGATATATGCTAGATATATGGTTCTCCGAGGCAACATCCGAAACAATGACATCATACCACCAACATATGAAGGAGATATATGCTAGATATATGGTTCTCCGAGGCAACATCCGAAACAATGACATCATACCACCAGCATATGAAGGAGATATATGCTAGATCTATGGTTCTCCGATGCAACATCCGAAACAATGACATCATACCACCAGCATATGAAGGAGATATATGCTAGATATATGGTTCTCCGAGGCAACATCCGAAACAATGACATCATACCACCAGCATATGAAGGAGATATATGCTAGATCTATGGTTCTCCGATGCAACATCCGAAACAATGACATCATACCACCAGCATATGAAGGAGATATATGCTAGATCTATGGTTCTCCGAGGCAACATCCGAAACAATGACATCATACCACACGCATATGGAGGAGATATATGCTAGAGGTATGGTTCTCCGAGGCAACATCCGAAACAATGACATCATACCACCAGCATATGAAGGAGATATATGCTAGATATATGGTTCTCCGAGGCAACATCCGAAACAATGACATCATACCACACGCATATGAAGGATATATATGCTAGAGCTATGGTTCTCCGAGGCAATATCCGAATCAATGGCATTAATAATCTGATAGCACACAAATTAACTCAGAAGCCAGCACCCATGTTTGGTTTAACCATATTTAGTCGACATTATATAACATAATTTACATCAAGTAAGTATTCACACAATTAATACAAGTGGATTGAAATGAAAGCTAAAAGCTTATTGGACTTCTCTCCATGACAGCGGACATACAGGATGTACTGTGCAAGATGTCGTCAGCAACTTACATCAGAACATACAGGTGATGGAGAATCGAGTGATGTACATCTTCATTCTTGTATATACAGGTATATTCCTGTATTTACTGCAGAAATATTTGGTAAATGACATACTTTCTGGCTGCCTAACTGTCATATACAGGAGCTAATAACGTGTTTGTAGTTGCCGACGAGACAGTGTATTTGTGTTTTTGTGACATTTTGAACCGTTCACACCTCTGTGGCTAACCTTTAACGCCAACATATATTGCCAAAGATTTAGTATTGGGCCTGTTGACATATTTAAAAAGATTAAAGACACCCGACCTACTTTCATATCTCACAAAAAGGATGCAATGTCACACTACATATACTGTTACTTCTTTGCATAGGACATGTTCAGATTTCCTCATGTTTCATGTGCAAACATATTGCATAACACCCCCTCCATCTCGATAATGTCTTTTAAGTGTTCCTGTCCGATTAGCGCAGTGGTTAGCGCGCTCGCTTCTCACGAATGCAACCCAGGTTCGATCCTCAGACTGGGAAGTATGTGATATGGTACGCTGGTCGCCAGATCGGACAGGTGGGTTTCTCCGGGTACTCTGGTTTCCTCCCACACGAATGCCCACATGTACGCTTTCATCCGCGCCAACGAGAGTGATTAATATAAGTTGTTGGAACTTGCTTCGCAATCGTTGTAAAATAAATAAAGTTTAAACTTTAAAGTGTTCCTGTGACAGCTATATGCCATGTATGTCAAAACGATGTAGATGCTACACAGCGAACATAGCTTGTACTGAATTATTTGGATGTGAAGATAGACAGACAAGGTTATTGTAACCACAACACAAGGGAATATTCCCAAACCCAAAGTTGACAAATGTGCGAATAAGCACAATGACAAGCCAGGTGACAATCGATTTGTTCAAACCAATATCACATTCATGCATGGTGTATGCATTGTAAGTTTATCTCTGCATTGAAATGATCATTCACAAAGGATAGTATCTTATTCAGGATGTGCAGTGAAGCCACAGTTGTATAGATATGATTGTTCGAGATCATATTACTTAATTACACTGGAAAGGGGCCAAATTCCATAAATAATCGCTATTTTGTACAAATTTATTTTAGCTCGATTGCGTAACAAGTTCATTATTACAACTCATTAATCACTCTCGAGACCTCATTACTGATGGAATCCATCGCCACGAGGGAGAGAGAAGATGCAACATGGAATATAAATGCATTGCCTAAGAGCACAATCGTAACGGCTCCAGCGGCTCCCCACTGCGCTATCACGACTTCCATTTTAATTACTTAATTAAAGTCATTTATAAGGCTTCCTGCAAGTTGACATTGTCACAGTCGTCTAGTTTGTGATCTTATTTGAACAAAGTTGGCAACATTGTCGTCTAGTTTGTGATCTTATTTGAACAAAGTTGGCAACATTGTCGTCTAGTTTGTGATCTTATTTGAACAAAGTTGGCAACATGCCAGTACCTACCATGGACTAAATTTACAAGATGTCGTTAAGTAGACATTGTAATCAAGTTACAACATATTTTCAAAAAACTTTGTACGAGAAATGTCATTTGCATAAATTATGGACAGATTGAGGCATGGTGACCTAGTCATGGACCATTGGGTGGAAACATTTTTTAATATTTCAAATAAAAAGTCCCCTAGAGTTTAAGGAATATATTTATAAGTAACACACTTAAAATGTTTCTGTCTCTATCTTACCATTTATAACTGGACTGGTTTGCCTCTGTCCACACTCTGTACACAAGACTGATCCTAGTTCCAGAGGAATTCCACAGTTTCTGCATGTATCCTGTTGACTAGTGAACAATGATACATCAACTTTGATTCCACATTTCATACAGACCCTCTGAGTAGGTACAAGCTCCGAATGGCAAGGGGATTCATCATCAAGTTTACCGCTGCAGATTACTACAGTGTTTGTCTTCACTTCCTCGACCATCTTGGCTCCACATTCCTGGCAGAGCTTGTCCGAGCCCTCAACACCACAAGTGATGTTGGAGCACTTCATATCTGCCAACTGGCAGAGGTCCTACTGATCAATCTGAAATTATATGTTTGTATAATATATGATATATGAATGCATAATATATGTGTCCATAACAGTAAATTGACAATAAAAACCCCTGTTTCTACCCCAAAAACAAAGTTTGGAAGATGAAATTCTGGAGGCTTCTTTGTTGACATTTTATCAACGGAGGCCACACACTGGAAGTTAATATTCAATAAGGCAAAGGAAATAATTGTGTGTTTTTCTAACCTATGTCCCTTATGAAAAAATAAAATTTAGAATTTTACTCTTACCGGTAAATTAACCCACATCCACACTATAGTCACCTTCTGCCATAAGCAATAAACACTGGAGCCATCTTACCCACTGCACCAATGTTAGGTGATTAGAAGAGGGGACGTGTTTCTGTTCCCACAATATAAAACCACTTAGGTTTAAAAAGTTAGACTAAGAAAAGTGTAAATAATTCCAGTTAGATTATTGTTTAATGTTCTTTTATATAAAAGAAAGAAAAGAAATGATCTAAATTTGTTTGGCCAATATAAAGCAACTGTTTGTGTCATGACGTCACCCCGCAAAACAACGACAACATATGGTCGATACATATTGCTTTTTTATACTGTGTGACTTATTCCAAATATTTAGACTTGAAAATGTGACAGTTTACTACTATCAAGGCATTTTTCAAATAAAAGAAAATAAATTATGTAGAGGTCCTATATATAGGACTATGTGTGACTGTGCTTATTGTATGTATAGGTCTTATATATAGGACTATGTGTGACTGTGCTTAATGTATGTATAGGTCTTATATATAGGACTATGTGTGACTGTGCTTAATGTAAGTAGAGGTCTTATATATAGGACTATGTGTGACTGTGCTTAATGTATGTAGAGGTCTTATATATAGCACTATGTGTGACTGTGCTTAATGTATGTATAGATCTTATATATAGGACTATGTGTGACTGTGCTTAATGTTTGTAGAGGTCTTATATATATGACTATGTGTGACTGTGCTTAATGTTTGTAGAGGTCTTATATATAGGACTATGTGTGACTGTGCTTAATGTTTGTAGAGGACTTATATATAGGACTATGTGTGACTGTGCTTAATGTTTGTAGAGGTCTTATATATAGGACTATCTGTGAATGTGCTTAATGTATGTAGAGGTCTTATATATAGGACTATGTGCGACTGTGCTTAATGTTTGTAGAGGTCTTATATATAGGACTATGTGTGACTGTGCTTAATGTTTGTAGAGGTCTTATATATAGGACTATGTGTGACTGTGCTTAATGTTTGTAGAGGTCTTATATATAGGACTATGTGTGACTGTGCTTAATGTATGTAGAGGTCTTATATATAGGACTATGTGTGACTGTGCTTAATGTATGTAGAGGTCTTATATATAGGACTATGTGTGACTGTGCTTAATGTTTGTAGAGGTCTTATATATAGGACTATGTGTGACTGTGCTTAATGTTTGTAGAGGTCTTATATATAGGACTATGTGTGACTGTGCTTAATGTATGTAAAGGTCTTATATATAGGACTATCTGTGAATGTGCTTAATGTATGTAGAGGTCTTATATATAGGACTGTGTGTGACTGTGCTTAATGTATGTATAGGTCTTATATATAGGACTATGTGTGACTGTGCTTAATGTATGTAAAGGTCTTATATATAGGACTATCTGTGAATGTGCTTAATGTATGTAGAGGTCTTATATATAGGACTATGTGTGACTGTGCTTAATGTTTGTAGAGGTCTTATATATAGGACTATGTGTGACTGTGCTTAATGTTTGTAGAGGTCTTATATATAGGACTATGTGTGACTGTGCTTAATGTATGTAGAGGTCTTATATATAGGACTATGTGTGACTGTGCTTAATGTATGTAGAGGTATTATATATAGGACTATGTGTGACTGTGCTTAATGTATGTAGAGGTCTTATATATAGGACTATGTGTGACTGTGCTTAATGTATGTAGAGGTCTTATATATAGGACTAGGTGTGACTGTGCTTAATGTATGTAGAGGTCTTATATATAGGACTATGTGTGACTGTGCTTAATGTATGTAGAGGTCTTATATATAGGACTATGTGTGACTGTGCTTAATGTATGTAGAGGTATTATATATAGGACTGTGTGACTGTGCTTAATATGTGTAGAGGTCTTATATATAGGACTAGGTGTGACTGTGCTTAATGTATGTAGAGGTCTTATATATAGGACTATGTGTGACTGTGCTTAATGTATGTAGAGGTCTTATATATAGGACTATGTGTGACTGTGCTTAATGTAAGTAGAGGTCTTATATATAGGACTATGTGTGACTGTGCTTAATGTGTGTAGAGGTCTTATATATAGGAATATGTGTGACTGTGCTTAATGTATGTAGAGGTCTTATATATAGGACTATGTGTGACTGTGCTTAATGTATGTAGAGGTCTGATATATAGGACTATGTGTGACTGTGCTTAATGTATGTAGAGGTCATATATATAGGACTATGTGTGACTGTGCTTAATGTTTGTAGAGGTCTTATATATAGGACTATGTGTGACTGTGCTTAATGTATGTAGAGGTATTATATATAGGACTAGGTGTGACTGTGCTTAATGTATGTAGAGGTCTTATATATAGGACTATGTGTGACTGTGCTTAATGTATGTAGAGGTCTTATATATAGGACTAGGTGTGACTGTGCTTAATGTATGTAGAGGTCTTATATATAGGACTAGGTGTGACTGTGCTTAATGTATGTAGAGGTCTTATATATAGGACTAGGTGTGACTGTGCTTAATGTATGTAGAGGTATTATATATAGGACTAGGTGTGACTGTGCTTAATGTATGTAGAGGTCTTATATATAGGACTAGGTGTGACTGTGCTTAATGTTTGTAGAGGTATTATATATAGGACTAGGTGTGACTGTGCTTAATGTATGTAGAGGTCTTATATATAGGACTAGGTGTGACTGTGCTTAATGTATGTAGAGGTCTTATATATAGGACTATGTGTGACTGTGCTTAATGTGTGTAGAGGTCTTATATATATAGGACTATGTGTGACTGTGCTTAATGTATGTAGAGGTCTTATATATAGGACTATGTGTGACTGTGCTTAATGTTTGTAGAGGTCTTATATATAGGACTATGTGTGACTGTGCTTAATGTTTGTAGAGGTCTTATATATAGGACTATGTGCGAATGTGCTTAATGTATGTAGATGTCTTATATATAGGACTATGTGTGACTGTGCTTATTGTATGTAGAGGTCTTATATATAGGACTGTGTGTGACTGTGCTTAATGTATGTAGAGGTCTTATATATAGGACTATGTGTGACTGTGCAGAATGTATGTAGAGGTCTTATATATAGGACTATGTGTGACTTTCCTGTATGTATGTAGAGGTCATATATATAGGACTATGTGTGACTGTGCTTAATGTATGTAGAGGTCTTATATATAGGACTATGTGTGACTCTGCTTAATGTATGTAGAGGTCTTATATATAGGACTATGTGTGACTGTGCTTAATGTATGTATAGGTCTTATATATAGGATTATGTGTGACTGTGCTTAATGTATGTAGAGGTCATATATATAGGAATATGTGTGACTGTGCTTAATGTATGTAGAGGTCTTATATATAGGACTATGCGTGACTGTGCTTAATGTATGTAGAGGTCTTATATATAGGACTATGTGTGACTGTGCTTAATGTATGTAGATCTTATATATAGGACTATGTGTGACTGTGCTTAATGTATGTAGATGTCTTATATATAGGACTATGTGTGACTGTGCTTAATGTATATATATGTCTTATATATAGGACTATGTGTGACTGTGCTTAATGTATGTAGATGTCTTATATATAGGACTATGCGTGACTGTGCTTAATGTATGTAGATGTCTTATATATAGGACTATGCGTGACTGTGCTTAATGTATGTAGAGGTCTTATATATAGGACTATGTGTGACTGTGCTTAATGTATGTAGATGTCTTATATATAGGACTATGCGTGACTGTGCTTAATGTAAGTAGAGGTCTTATATATAGGACTATGTGTGACTGTGCTTAATGTATGTAGATGTCTTATATATAGGACTATGTGTGACTGTGCTTAATGTGTGTAGAGGTCTTATATATAGGACTATGTGTGACTGTGCTTAATGTATGTAGAGGTATTATATATAGGACTATGTGTGACTGTGCTTAATGTATATAGAGGTCTTATATATAGGACTATGTGTGACTGTGCTTAATGTGTGTAGAGGTCTTATATATAGGACTATGTGTGACTGTGCTTAATGTATGTAGAGGTATTATATATAGGACTATGTGTGACTGTGCTTAATGTATATAGAGGTCTTATATATAGGACTATGTGTGACTGTGCTTAATGTGTGTAGAGGTCTTATATATAGGACTATGTGTGACTGTGCTTAATGTATGTAGAGGTATTATATATAGGACTATGTGTGACTGTGCTTAATGTATATAGAGGTCTTATATATAGGACTATGTGTGACTGTGCTTAATGTGTGTAGAGGTCTTATATATAGGACTATGTGTGACTGTGCTTAATGTATGTAGAGGTATTATATATAGGACTATGTGTGACTGTGCTTAATGTATGTAGAGGTCTTATATATAGGACTATGTGTGACTGTGCTTAATGTATGTAGAGGTCTTATATATAGGACTATGTGTGACTGTGCTTAATGTATGTAGAGGTCTTATATATAGGACTATGTGTGACTGTGCTTAATGTATGTAGAGGTCTTATATATAGGACTATGTGTGACTGTGCTTAATGTATGTAGAGGTCTTATATATAGGACTATGTGTGACTGTGCTTAATGTATGTAGAGGTCTTATATATAGGACTATGTGTGACTGTGCTTAATGTATGTAGAGGTCTTATATATAGGACTATGTGTGACTGTGCTTAATGTATGTAGAGGTATTATATATAGGACTAGGTGTGACTGTGCTTAATGTATGTAGAGGTCTTATATATAGGACTATGTGTGACTGTGCTTAATGTATGTAGAGGTCTTATATATAGGACTAGGTGTGACTGTGCTTAATGTATGTAGAGGTCTTATATATAGGACTAGGTGTGACTGTGCTTAATGTATGTAGAGGTCTTATATATAGGACTATGTGTGACTGTGCTTAATGTATGTAGAGGTCTTATATATAGGACTAGGTGTGACTGTGCTTAATGTATGTAGAGGTCTTATATATAGGACTAGTGTGACTGTGCTTAATGTATGTAGGGTTATATATAGGACTAGTGTGACTGTGCTTAATGTATGTAGAGGTCTTATATATAGGACTAGGTGTGACTGTGCTTAATGTTTGTAGAGGTATTATATATAGGACTAGGTGTGACTGTGCTTAATGTATGTAGAGGTCTTATATATAGGACTAGGTGTGACTGTGCTTAATGTATGTAGAGGTCTTATATATAGGACTAGGTGTGACTGTGCTTAATGTATGTAGATGTCTTATATATAGGACTATGTGTGACTGTGCTTAATGTGTGTAGACGTCTTATATATAGGACTATGTGTGACTGTGCTTAATGTGTGTAGAGGTCTTATATATAGGACTATGTGTGACTGTGCTTAATGTATGTAGAGGTCTTATATATAGGACTATGTGTGACTGTGCTTAATGTGTGTAGAGGTCTTATATATAGGACTATGTGTGACTGTGCTTAATTTATCTAGAGGTCTTATATATAGGACTATGTGTGACTGTGCTTAATGTATGTAGATATATTATATATAGGACTATGTGTGACTGTGCTTAATGTATGTAGAGGTATTATATATAAGACTATGTGTGACTGTGCTTAATGTATATAGAGGTCTTATATATAGGACTATGTGTGACTGTGCTTAATGTATGTAGACGTCATATATATAGGACTATGTGTGACTGTGCTTAATGTATGTAGAGGTCATATATATAGGACTAGGTGTGACTGTGCTTAATGTATATAGAGGTCATATATATAGGACTAGGTGTGACTGTGCTTAATGTTTGTAGAGTTCTTATATATAGGACTATGTGTGACTGTGCTTAATGTATGTAGAGGTCATATATATAGGACTATGTGTGACTGTGCTTAATGTATGTATAGGTCTTATATATAGGACTATGTGTGACTGTGCTTAATGTAAGTAGAGGTCTTATATATAGGACTATGTGTGACTGTGCTTAATGTGTGTAGAGGTCTTATATATAGGACTATGTGTGACTGTGCTTAATGTATGTAGAGGTCTTATATATAGGACTATGTGTGACTGTGCTTAATGTATGTAGAGGTCTTATATATAGGACTATGTGTGACTGTGCTTAATGTTTGTAGAGGTCTTATATATAGGACTATGTGCGAATGTGCTTAATGTATGTAGATGTCTTATATATAGGACTATGTGTGACTGTGCTTATTGTATGTAGAGGTCTTATATATAGGACTGTGTGTGACTGTGCTTAATGTATGTAGAGGTCTTATATATAGGACTATGTGTGACTGTGCAGAATGTATGTAGAGGTCTTATATATAGGACTATGTGTGACTTTCCTGTATGTATGTAGAGGTCATATATATAGGACTATGTGTGACTGTGCTTAATGTATGTAGAGGTCTTATATATAGGACTATGTGTGACTCTGCTTAATGTATGTAGAGGTCTTATATATAGGACTATGTGTGACTGTGCTTAATGTATGTATAGGTCTTATATATAGGAATATGTGTGACTGTGCTTAATGTATGTAGAGGTCATATATATAGGAATATGTGTGACTGTGCTTAATGTATGTAGAGGTCTTATATATAGGACTATGCGTGACTGTGCTTAATGTATGTAGAGGTCTTATATATAGGACTATGTGTGACTGTGCTTAATGTATGTAGATCTTATATATAGGACTATGTGTGACTGTGCTTAATGTATGTAGATGTCTTATATATAGGACTATGTGTGACTGTGCTTAATGTATGTAGATGTCTTATATATAGGACTATGCGTGACTGTGCTTAATGTATGTAGATGTCTTATATATAGGACTATGCGTGACTGTGCTTAATGTATGTAGAGGTCTTATATATAGGACTATGTGTGACTGTGCTTAATGTATGTAGATGTCTTATATATAGGACTATGCGTGACTGTGCTTAATGTAAGTAGAGGTCTTATATATAGGACTATGTGTGACTGTGCTTAATGTATGTAGATGTCTTATATAGGACTATGTGTGACTGTGCTTAATGTGTGTAGAGGTCTTATATATAGGACTATGTGTGACTGTGCTTAATGTATGTAGAGGTATTATATATAGGACTATGTGTGACTGTGCTTAATGTATATAGAGGTCTTATATATAGGACTATGTGTGACTGTGCTTAATGTGTGTAGAGGTCTTATATATAGGACTATGTGTGACTGTGCTTAATGTATGTAGAGGTATTATATATAGGACTATGTGTGACTGTGCTTAATGTATATAGAGGTCTTATATATAGGACTATGTGTGACTGTGCTTAATGTGTGTAGAGGTCTTATATATAGGACTATGTGTGACTGTGCTTAATGTATGTAGAGGTATTATATATAGGACTATGTGTGACTGTGCTTAATGTATATAGAGGTCTTATATATAGGACTATGTGTGACTGTGCTTAATGTGTGTAGAGGTCTTATATATAGGACTATGTGTGACTGTGCTTAATGTATGTAGAGGTATTATATATAGGACTATGTGTGACTGTGCTTAATGTATGTATAGGTCTTATATATAGGACTATGTGTGACTGTGCTTAATGTATGTAGAGGTCTTATATATAGGACTAGGTGTGACTGTGCTTAATGTATGTAGAGGTCTTATATATAGGACTATGTGTGACTGTGCTTAATGTATGTAGAGGTCTTATATATAGGACTATGTGTGACTGTGCTTAATGTATGTAGAGGTATTATATATAGGACTGTGTGACTGTGCTTAATATGTGTAGAGGTCTTATATATAGGACTAGGTGTGACTGTGCTTAATGTATGTAGAGGTCTTATATATAGGACTATGTGCGACTGTGCTTAATGTATGTAGAGGTCTTATATATAGGACTATGTGTGACTGTGCTTAATGTGTGTAGAGGTCTTATATATAGGAATATGTGTGACTGTGCTTAATGTATGTAGAGGTCTTATATATAGGACTATGTGTGACTGTGCTTAATGTATGTAGAGGTCTTATATATAGGACTATGTGTGACTGTGCTTAATGTATGTAGAGGTCATATATATAGGACTATGTGTGACTGTGCTTAATGTTTGTAGAGGTCTTATATATAGGACTATGTGTGACTGTGCTTAATGTATGTAGAGGTATTATATATAGGACTAGGTGTGACTGTGCTTAATGTATGTATAGGTCTTATATATAGGACTATGTGTGACTGTGCTTAATGTATGTAGAGGTCTTATATATAGGACTAGGTGTGACTGTGCTTAATGTATGTAGAGGTCTTATATATAGGACTAGGTGTGACTGTGCTTAATGTATGTAGAGGTCTTATATATAGGACTAGGTGTGACTGTGCTTAATGTATGTAGAGGTCTTATATATAGGACTAGGTGTGACTGTGCTTAATGTATGTAGATGTCTTATATATAGGACTATGTGTGACTGTGCTTAATGTGTGTAGACGTCTTATATATAGGACTATGTGTGACTGTGCTTAATGTGTGTAGAGGTCTTATATATAGGACTATGTGTGACTGTGCTTAATGTATGTAGAGGTCTTATATATAGGACTATGTGTGACTGTGCTTAATGTTTTTAGAGGTCTTATATATAGGACTATGTGTGACTGTGCTTAATTTATGTAGAGGTCTTATATATAGGACTATGTGTGACTGTGCTTAATGTATGTAGATATATTATATATAGGACTATGTGTGACTGTGCTTAATGTATGTAGAGGTATTATATATAGGACTATGTGTGACTGTGCTTAATGTATATAGAGGTCTTATATATAGGACTATGTGTGACTGTGCTTAATGTATGTAGAGGTCATATATATAGGACTAGGTGTGACTGTGCTTAATGTATATAGAGGTCATATATATAGGACTAGGTGTGACTGTGCTTAATGTTTGTAGAGTTCTTATATATAGGACTATGTGTGACTGTGCTTAATGTATGTAGAGGTCATATATATAGGACTATGTGTGACTGTGCTTAATGTATGTATAGGTCTTATATATAGGACTATGTGTGACTGTGCTTAATGTAAGTAGAGGTCTTATATATAGGACTATGTGTGACTGTGCTTAATGTGTGTAGAGGTCTTATATATAGGACTATGTGTGACTGTGCTTAATGTATGTAGAGGTCTTATATATAGGACTATGTGTGACTGTGCTTAATGTATGTAGAGGTCTTATATATAGGACTATATGTGACTGTGCTTAATGTTTGTAGAGGTCTTATATATAGGACTATGTGTGACTGTGCTTAATGTATGTAGAGGTCTTATATATAGGACTATGTGTGACTGTGCTTAATGTTTGGATTCTGAATTGGATATTTGTTTATGAGAGGGATTATGCAGCCGAAAAACATAAACATTTAATCAATTAGGTGAGAGTTTATTATGTATTATACTGTTACTTGTTTATATCACTCGAAGAAACGTAAATATCGCGATCTGTGTGCTTTAGTGAGTTACGCCATTCAAGAGTTCATACACCAACAAGTGTGCAATGGCGGCTGAAAGATTCCACTCTTCGCTGACCTAAAATTGCAAGTTCTGATGTTTATTCATTAATTTCATTGTGTGTTCTATGTATGTAGGCCTATGCTCCATTTATATTTATTGCGGTGACCTAGACATGTTTTTCTGGGCAGCTGTAGCCAACATAAGAGGTTAAGGGGCTATGTCATTTTGAAATTACCTTGAGGTCATTGTTTGAAACAAACAATTGAAGTACTGTACAGAGTGATACTATGTATTAAATTAATCAGTAGACAAAGTTATGTGTTGAAAAACACAAATCTTGTAAAATAATCTATAATGAACTAATTACTCTGTAGAACAATATATTTTCTTCTGAACCTCATATGGGGACAGTGTGTAGGGTTTATTGGGGGTTTATCTGAAATAACTGCCTATAGAAGGCAAACTAGGCGAAAGTATTTTGGCCATGCCGTGTTGGAAAAAACACTGAAAACAAGCTAGCAATCAATAGTGTTTTGAGCAATAGGTTGTATTATGGGAAATTGGTAAGGGGCGTAACTGTCGTACACAAAATCAGAATGATTTGCGTCCCTTTACCCGTAATATTTACATTTTGTATTGATATATTCGGCGTTGACGCATTACACCAGGCTTTCTGGTGACATAAATTTCACGACGATGGATATCAGCACGAGTTCCGTAGATAAAAAGCAAGCATCGCACATGACAAGGTGCACATTAATTGTAAAGATGTTTGACTAACAGTGTCATAGTAGTCAAATAAGGGAATGAGTCGGTCATATAATACGATGTCTTTACCCGTCTACACACTTTTACCTTGGGTTGCTTGGGAGTGAGCCCGGATCCAATGGCACACACTACACATACGCTCAACTTTCTACCTTGGGGTTGGGATTGGATACCCAAAATACCCTCTTCCATATCACTATGTATGTTCAGATACAGAAGTCGAAATTATACCTGTTGAACAGCCCCTAATACCCTAATCAGGGAATGTGACAACAGTGAGTAGCCATTGACGTGGACACACAACCAATACACACATAGGCAAAATAGGCCTATGGGTTTCTCTAATTCCACTATTTGAATTGAAATATATAAGAAACAAATAGTCGATAGTTATTCAATAGCCCACAAATAATACATATAAGCCCAACTTTCTACCTTGGGGTTGGATACCCAATGTATGGGCTCTTACATATCATTATGTAATTTCTGAAATAAAAGTCGACAATCGACCTTGATGAACGGACCCTGGGGCCCTAACAGGGGATTGTAACTTTGACATCTCTGTCCCATTACGGTGAACCAAATAAGATTTCGTTTAATATCCAATTGTCCATACGTATGAAATGTACTAAATAATAAATCACAATTCGGATTTCTTTTGTGAAGACTGCGCAGACAAAATGGGAGAATTTCAGCTGTCGACTTCAAACAACTAAATGACATACACAACGGTAATTATGCTTAACACCAATGCACACATTTATAACTGTTCATGTCCGAAAAGCTTCAAAATATTGGTCAGAAATCCCGCCAATGGATCAGGGCGGAAAGTACTATGCGAAAATGAGCTTTAACGATAAGACAGAAAATGGCCCTATCTGAAACAATTTTGTACAAATCTGTCCAAATATAACGCCTATCCCGAGTCTTTATATTGTTCTTCAAATAAAACACAACTTTAAGCTGCATGCATGTATACTTTGCAAACAATTGCCACAGACATTGGCCATAGCAGGTCACATTTCCATACTAGGACACGGGTTCTGTCAGCAACAAAAAAATCTTCGACGGGAGAGTTTTAACTGTGAATAACATTATCAATAAAATGTGTTTCCACTAACGTGTAGGTTTATTCGGCAAAAATGTACGTCAAAAAGAGATTTCGTAGAATTTTTCAATTTGTTTTGAAAATTTCTAAAGCGGCGCAATTCGCGTTGAAACGAGCGTTCTCGTTGGATTATTAGAATGTAACAAGATGTTTTTTTTTATATGAAGAATAATCATAATCCAAAGTAATTGCAAAGTATACATGCATGCAGCTTAAAGTTGTGTTTTATTTGAAGAACAATATAAAGACTCGGGATATGCGTTATATTTGGACAGCTTTGTACAAAATTGTTTCAGATAGGGCCATTTTACTGATCGATGCGAAATCTGACATCCCACAGAGTAGAATCCCTGTACTTAAATATATATACTAGTACCCCCAAACGTGCCGAATCCCTGTGCTTTGTACGGTATGAGATCTTTGAGGTATGAGACCGCTTACAAACAGGAATTTGCGATGCTGAATCACAGCAGAGTACATATAGTAGCTGCTTAATTAGCGCTATTTAGCTGTTTCTCTTTAACCCACCAATGTGCGTTATTGTTTGTGTTGTGTGTTTTCTGTTTTGTTTAGATTTTTTTATTGTTATAATCATGTTTGATATGCTCATAATGAGACGTCCACATGTTTGATATTCTCATAATGAGACGTCCACATGTTTGATATTCTCATAATGAGACGTCCACATGTTTGATATTCTCATAATGAGACGTCCACATGTTTGATATTCTCATAATGAGACGTCCACATGTTTGATATTCTCATAATGAGACGTCCACATGTTTGATATTCTCATAATGAGACGTCCACATGTTTGATATTCTCATAATGAGACGTCCACATGTTTGATATTCTCATAATGAGACGTCCACATGTTTGATATTCTCATAATGAGATGTCCACATTTCATATTCTCATAATGAAACGTCCACATATTTGATATTCTCATAATGAGACGTCCACATGTTTGATATTCTCATAATGAGACGTCCACATATTTGATATTCTCATAATGAGACGTCCACATATTTGATATTCTCATAATGAAACGTCCACATGTTTGATATTCTCATAATGAAACGTCCACATATTTGATATTCTCATAATGAAACGTCCACATGTTTGATATTCTCATAATGAGACGTCCACATGTTTGATATTCTCATAATGAGATGTCCACATGTTTGATATGCTCATAACGAGACGCCCACGTGTTTGATATTCTCATAATGAAACGTCAACATGTTTGATATTCTCATAATGAGACGTCCACATGTTTGATATTCTCATAATGAGACGTCCACATGTTTGATATTCTCATAATGAGACGTCCACATGTTTGATATTCTCATAATGAAACGTCCACATGTTTGATATTCTCATAATGAGACGTCCACATGTTTGATATTCTCATAATGAGACGTCCACATTTGATATTCTCATAACGAGACGTCCACATTTGATATTCTCATAATGAGACGTCCACATGTTTAATATTCTCATAATGAGATGTCCACATTTGATATTCTCATAATGAGAAGTCCACATGTTTGATATTCTCATAATGAGACGTCCACATTTGATATTCTCATAACGAGACGTCCACATTTGATATTCTCATAATGAGACGTCCACATGTTTGATATTCTCATAATGAGATGTCCACATTTGATATTCTCATAATGAAACGTCCACATGTTTGATATTCTCATAATGAGATGTCCACATGTTTGATATTCTCATAATGAGATGTCCACATTTGATATTCTCATAATGAAACGTCTACATATTTGATATACTCATAATGAGACGTCCACATATTTGATATTCTCATAATGAAACGTCCACATATTTGATATTCTCATAATGAGATGTCCACATTTGATATTCTCATAATGAAACGTCCACATATTTGATATTCTCATAATGAAACGTCTACATATTTGATATACTCATAATGAGACGTCCACATATTTGATATTCTCATAATGAAACGTCTACATATTTGATATACTCATAATGAGACGTCCACATATTTGATATTCTCATAATGAAACGTCCACATATTTGATATTCTCATAATGAGATGTCCACATTTGATATTCTCATAATGAAACGTCCACATATTTGATATTCTCATAATGAAACGTCTACATATTTGATATACTCATAATGAGACGTCCACATATTTGATATTCTCATAATGAAACGTCTACATATTTGATATACTCATAATGAGACGTCCACATATTTGATATTCTCATAATGAAACGTCCACATATTTGATATTCTCATAATGAGATGTCCACATTTGATATTCTCATAACGAGACGTCCACATTTGATATTCTCATAATGAGACGTCCACATGTTTGATATTCTCATAATGAGATGTCCACATTTCATATTCTCATAATGAAACGTCCACATATTTGATATTCTCATAATGAGACGTCCACATGTTTGATATTCTCATAATGAGACGTCCACATATTTGATATTCTCATAATGAGACGTCCACATATTTGATATACTCATAATGAGACGTCCACATATTTGATATTCTCATAATGAAACGTCCACATGTTTGATATTCTCATAATGAGACGTCCACATATTTGATATTCTCATAATGAGATGTCCACATTTGATATTCTCATAATGAGATGTCCACATATTTGATATTCTCATAATGAGACGTCCACATATTTGATATTCTCATAATGAGATGTCCACATTTGATATTCTCATAATGAAACGTCCACATGTTTGATATTCTCATAATGAGACGTCCACATATTTGATATTCTCATAATGAGATGTCCACATTTGATATTCTCATAATGAAACGTCCACATGTTTGATATTCTCATAATGAGACGTCCACATATTTGATATTCTCATAATGAGACGTCCACATATTTGATATTCTCATAATGAGACGTCCACATATTTGATATTCTCATAATGAGACGTCCACATATTTGATATACTCATAATGAGACGTCCACATATTTGATATTCTCATAATGAGACGTCCACATATTTGATATTCTCATAATGAGACGTCCACATATTTGATATTCTCATAATGAGACGTCTGAGGTTTGATATTCGCATGAACCCACACTGGAAAATTATCATACAAAGACAGCCTGGTGTGGTTGAGAAAAGAGAGCGAGCGTGAGAGAGAGAGAGAGAGAGAGAGAGAGAGAGAGAGGGGGGATTTAAATGACTTGCCTAAGAGCACAATCGTAACTTCTCCAGCCGGGCTCGAATTCATGGTCATTCGCGCCTGGAGCGAACGCGCTACCACTGTGCTATCACAACTTCCACATAATGGTTAACCGCTGGTGCATGCCCAGGAATGGTGTTGGTAGGTAAACTTCCCGTTGCTCATATAGGCAACAATTAGGGATGATAAATAAACTTTAAATAATTTTGTTTAATGTTAGAAATGCTTATCCGGGTATATGTGTGTTTTACATTAACCTTTGTCTGAATATCCTAGTAGAATGAGGCAATAAATGGCAATGCATCTTATATAACAATGTGCATATATCACTTATAGGGGTATCTTGAAAATAGCGTGAAATCAGCTTAAAGACAGCCATTCACAGAATCTAGTAACTATAGCAATGGCAAAATTATCACATGATTCAGTTTCAATCAACCAAAGCTCAGTTGGTGTTCAGTGTTGGACAATGACACACATGTACATTTGTTTTATTTGGATTTTAATATAGTTCAAATCCACGAAGGCGAATAACTTGATATATACATATCTGTCCAAAAGTTCAGTCTGTTGCATGTATATCCTAGATTAGTGTGTTGTCGATCGTGACTCCAAGTAGCCGTTCAGCAGAACTCGGATGTATGATGTGTTGTTCAATATCACTTCAGGAGCACACTCATTAATACTATGAGCTTTTCAATTTAGAAGATATATATATATATATATATGATTTTGGTTCTAGAAGTATTGAGAATCATACGATTGTTTAGACACAACTGATGAGCATTTATCAAATCCGTAGATACAGAAATAGGCAGAGTGTCAAGAGATTGGTCGGATATAGTATGATCGTCAGAAAATATGTATTCAACTGTACTGGTAAGGTAAAGGTAAATCATTGATATAGATTATAAAGAGAATGGGTCCTAAGACAGACCCCTGTGGAACACCAGACACAACTGGTCCAGCATCAGAACGAGCACCAGAAACAATCGTCTGTTGGAACCTGTCAGCTAAGTAAGAGGAGAACCAATTGTGTGATGATTCAGCAAGCACATAATAAGCTAATTTAGGTATTAAGAAAAAATGATGAACCAGAGCAAAGGCTTTTGAAAGATCCAGGAATATTGAGCCCACTACTTCATTCTTATCAATTGTTGATATCCAGTCATCCAATAAGGGTGTAAGGGTAGTTTGACACGAATGCTTTACACGGAATCCAGATTGTCGATTATATAATAATGTATGTTCATCAGGAAATTGTTTCAAGTGAAAGCTGAGTTCAAGAATTAATGTCATTAAGGGTAATATTGATATAGGTATGTACCTATTTGTATCTGAGTTATCTCTTTTTTAGTTTTTTATGAATGGGTATAGCTTTGGGTAATTTGAATGCTGGGGGATTTATTGGAATTTATGCTAGAGTTGAATAGTTGTGTTAGAACTGGAGCAATGATTTTGCTAGAAAGTTTTAAGAATATGGCATGTCTATATTATCGGAGCCCGTTGATTTGGATACATCAAGTGAAAGCACCTGTTTTTCAACAAACTGCACGGAAACTAAGGGAATAGAAAATCTAGATATATTTGATAATTTAGTGTTGCTAGCATTTTCAAGTGCAACGTTAGAGTAATGCGATGGTGGGTTATCAAACTGAAACTGCCTATGTACATTAGAGAAATGTTCATTAAATATATTGGCCGTATAGTTGGCTTGGCATTTAATATGTTACATCCATTTTCATCACGTATGTATTATGTTTAACAGTTATTGTTGATAAGTCATTTAAAGCAGCATTACATCGTAATAAAGGATGTATTGGGCAAATATAAATGCTAATGTGTATGTGTTTACAAAAATCAAAATAGTCACTCAGAAATGATAAAATTCCAATAAATTTCAACCGTCGTATACGCGAATTTGTTTATCAACACACGAAATTTAAACACGCACAGCGCGCATGCGTGAAACAACAGAGGATGTAGAAAACAACGTATATATTTTGAACATGAAATACTATCCATCTATCTTCCTCTAATGTCGAACCCCTCGCGGGGATGTAGAAATTTCCTAAAAGACTTAGCTAACAGAGGTATGAATCAACATATCAAGTAATTTAATTAAAAAAGACAACGCGGGACAAATGGGGGCGATGCATTCTGAATGTAAACACGTGAGGACGATGCGTTCCGGTTGTAAACAAGTGCGTGACCGATCGACTCGGAAAGTCCTACTTTCGGTTTCGAGTTTGTTTTATCGCAAAAAAACACTGTTTACCAAATGAACATAAGCACACAAAGTGTAATGTTATAATGTGTAGCAGCATTGCTACCCATGCGTAAAAATTGAATTTTTCAAATATATTTTATTTCATACGATGTAATGCTGCTTTAAACTGTTCCATAATTGTTTGGTGTAATAAATATGCTTTGAGGTAAATATGTGTGATTTGACTTTTTGTCTCCATATTTTAAACTAAGCTGTGACTTGTTTCTTGTGAAAATGAGTTCTCTGTTTGATAGCTTCTAACATATCTGAATATATCCTATTTGGTTGCGACGTCCTTTTTACTCTTCTATTTCTAACAGGTTCGTGATTGTAGAGAACATATCAATGAATACACCAGATGAGTCGTCCGGATCATCAAACATGTTTACAAGTGACAAGGCTGACAGGACAGTTTATGAATATGAGTGTTTTTGCTATGACCATTAGTTTTCCTGGTGAGGCAAACTAGGTAATGATAACTAATGGAGTAACGTTGGACTGTATCCCTAATATGTTAGTGGTTGCATTTGTAAAAGCATGATCAATTAGTGTTGACGTAGTTTGTGTTACTCGTGTAGGTTGACCAACCAGCTGAGAGAAATCTATAAAATGAAGAAGGCTAATCCATGTGTTTGAATTATGGGCTTGCTTGAGCAAATCGAAGTTTAAGTCACCTAGTATGATGCATTCCTTAGATTCCGAATATGACTAATCGAGACTGTTAGAGAAATGTGTCAGCCATTTAACGTCGGATGATGATGGTCTGTAGGTATAGCACACAAGTAATGGTTTAGAGTGTTTAAATTTAACCTCAAGCCATATACATGTAGCTTATAAACTCGATTGTTCCAGGTTTACCCTGTGAGTACAGCTTATATACTCATTAACATAGATAAGTAAGCATCCACCAATGGTATTTCGATCTTTTCGAAACAAAGTATAGCCATCAATAACAAGTTCATGATATTAACTGTGGTATTCAAAAACGTTTCACAAATACAAAACATGTCAATATTACTTTGATCAGACATTAGCAATTTAATTTCATCTAACTTTGGGTAAATAAAATGTATATTAAGATGTACAATGTGAATTCCCTTTTTTAAACCAGTTAGTACTTATTAAATCTGTATCATTGATCAGCACATCAGTGTCATTAGTTACATTTTGTACTGTAGAACTATTAGTATCAACCAATTCCATATAGCATATAGCATGGAATGAAGTTACGTGTGGTTCTATTCAACAAACATATGGAACATATTTCAGAAAAACTGCTGTCATGAGAAATAATATTACATTCACTACCTGCGGTACATATAACACATGCTATAAATATGAAACATTTAATGCAGCAGTAGCATAATCTGAACAAGTTGAATTCACTACCTGCGGTACATATAACACATGCTATAAATATGAAACATTTAATGCAGCAGTAGCATAATCTGAACAAGTTGAATTCACTACCTGCGGTACATATAACACATGCTATAAATATGAAACATTTAATGCAGCAGTAGCATAATCTGAACAAGTTGAATTCACTACATGCGGTACATATAACACATGCTATAAACATGAAACATTTAATGCAGCAGTAGCATAATCTGAACAAGTTGAGATAACTGAGATGTTTGCATTGATTGATCTCTGAACTATTATGCCACAGTAGTGACAGCTATTAAAGTCATCTATTTCCAGTAACTGTAGTTCTTCGACCACTACCATGTAGGACCTTGGATGGACGTCGCGTTCCTGTTCTAGTACTGACAATCTAGACTCCTCCCTGAAAACCTCCCATTCCGGAAATGATCCACTGATATCTGATTGTCATACTAAGAGTAATGTATGAAGTGTCACTTGGTCAAAGACGAGATAATAGTAAACATACATGTACTGTTGTTTTGCCCATATAATGACATATGGAGAACCACACTTTGGGTGAAACTCTCTAAGTGTCTAGGTACCAGTCCATTAAAAAGCTTCTGCTCACTCTCACAAGATCTACAACTCGTTGAAATGTTTCGTGGTCTTACAACATTTCAATTGAGAGACGATCAGAGAGTCGCACATTTTAAAGTGTTTCTACAGTTTGCCTATTACATGAATTGGTTATCAGATAGTACTAAACACGTATACGTAACGGCAGGTCTATATATCCTACTCTGCACACAATTATCTTATAGTTTCGTTGCGATAAGGGGGTATTACTTGCATTAAGGTAAATATAATAAAACTAATAAAATTAACGACATGTGGTTCCGAATATCCCAATACCTAGCCAGTCGAATAATCGATTACCGTTTTTGACAGGAAATAGCTCTCCTCCCATCATTATATCAATTTATAAATGGGTTTATATTACGTGGACTTTTGTTGAACTTGTACATTTTGGCACTGTTGATCAATGAAGGAACGCCATACTTTCGGTTTTAACTTTTATCTGTGAAAAATATGTATATGCATTAAATGCCTGGATCTAGGGTTGTCCGATTGTGGCAGTTGCTAGTGCGCTCGCGTCTCACTAATACATGTGTTCAGTTTCTGTTATATGTGTGTTTTACGTTTATTTATCGTCGCTACCGGTTGCCCATACGAGCGACTCCTCCTGAAGAGATTAGTAATTTTAGATCTTTGGAGGATAGTGCAATGATACAGAATCCCATTCCAGAATCTTCTCTGTTTTCTTTACCGACAAGGTGTAAAGCAGATGTCTGTATCATTGCACTATCATCAAAACATCTAAAATGACTAATCTCTTTAGGAGGTGTCGCTCATATGGGCAACCGGTAGCGACGATAAATAAACGTAAAACACATAGCTGCTTATCTGTATTCAGCATTTGTGTATATTTTTATTGACTATTAATTCTAATAAAAAGTATGTGACCAATTTAGATACGACTGATTAATATAAATAAAAAAAACTCCGTAATTATACATGAAGCACTCTTGATTTACGAAGAAGTTAGTTATATTTAAGTCTTAATTTCCCCGCACTATTTCATCTTGTACTTTTTTAGATTAATGTAAAGAGCATCCTTATTTTCATCTGGATTCTACTGAACACTGAAAACAAAACACACATGCTTAGTTCATGTCACGTTAATTGCTCAATTGTTAGTAATATTTGGTCTGGTTGTAGTCGCTTCAATGAAAACCTATGGCGATTTAGTGTGTTCAGCTTTATTTTCACCCTGTATAAAGACTTTAAAAAACAATATATATTTTGAACAGTAATTTATTCTGCATTTCTAGTTTTAAAATCCATTGGAACATTTCAAAATAAGATAAAAACAAATAGTAAATCTTTAATTTAAGTGGATCTAATTGTAAATAAACCTCTCTATCCACTAAATAAACTAAATGGGTTTACAGACATGCGATAAAGTTCAATCATGTGTTGTGTAAATATTATTTGTGTGTACGGTCTTGATCGTCGTAATCTATGTTAAACATTAACTAAAACAATGGCTAGCAATGTGATAACCGTGCTTTGTACAATTAAAACGACCGTATATATGGAGTAGATTGGTACAGTTTCGGAGTTTGTCGGCATCGTGCTCTCTACAATGGTAAGGCATACTGCCAAGGAAAGGAAGACGGTAACTGCATAGCCACACTTCTCACCACTACTTGATGGTACCAAGAATACAAAGAGGTCGAGGACTGCGAGCAGGCATATTGGCATTATAATGCTTAATATTGTGTAAATTGCTTTCCGCTTGAAAGTCAGTCTATAGATACTTTCAGGGGCATACAGCGTACTGGTTTGAAAGTGCACTGATGTTGTCTTCAATGTCCAGGACGGATTTTCTTCATAGCTATTGATATCTATTGAACTTAAGTTGTTGAACATCATCTGCGAAAAAATAATTACAAACATGTATCGTGAGCAACATCTGTAGATAATATAATTATGTAACTGAGGTAGACAAGAGCAAGTTTGCATTTGTTCAGTAAAATACATGTTTATAACTATTAGTTGTGAGTAGCGGTCGCCCCACAACCACGGTGGATATTTAAATCCACATAAACCACCAGCCAAGGAAATGTTTATAACTACTAATTGCGAATTGCGATCGTCCCACAACCACGGTGGACATTTAAATCCACATAAACCAGCCAAGGGAAATGTTTATAGTACTAGTTGTGGTCGTCCCACAACCATGGTGGACATTTAAATCCACATAAGCCAGCCAATGGAACAGTGTATGTTACTAGTTGTGAGTAGCGGTTCGCCCCACAACCACGGTGGATATTTAAATCCACATAAGCCAGAAAAGGAAATGCTTATTCTACTAGTTGTGAGTTGCGGCCGTCCCACAACCACGGTTGACATTTAAATCCACATAAATCAGCCAAGGGAATGTTTATACTACTAGATGTGGTCGTCCCACAACCACAGTTGACATTTAAATCCACATAAACCAGGCAAGGGAATGTTAATACTACTAGTTGTGGTCGTCCCACAACCATGGTGGACATTTAAATCCGCATAAGCCAGACAAGGAAAATGTTTATTCTACTAGTTGTGAGTTGCGGCGTTCCCACAACCACGGTTGACATCTAAATCCACATAAATCAGCCAAGGAAATGTTTTACTACTAGTTGTGGTCGTCCCACAGCCATGGTGGACATTTAAATCAACACAAACCAGGCATGGCAGATGTTTATTCTACTAGTTGTGAGTTGCGGCCTTCCCACATCCACAGTTGACATTTAAATCCACATAAGCCAGCCAAGGAAAATGTTAATACTACTAGTTAAGGTCGTCCCACAACCACGGTGCACATTTAAATCCACATAAGCCAGACAAGGGAAATGTTTATACTACTAGTTGTGAGTTGCGGCCTTCCCACATCCACAGTTGACATTTAAATCCACATAAGCCAGCCAAAGCAAATGTTAATACTACTAGTTGTGGTCGTCCCACAACCACGGTGCACATTTAAATCCACATAAGCCAGACAAGGGAAATGTTAATACTACTAGTTGTGAGTTGGGTCGTCCCACAACCACGTTGGATATTTAAATCCACATAAGCCAGCCCAAGGGAATCACAGAAAGTGGCTGCTTAACACAGCTGCTGCTTAATAGAGGGGAAATGCATAACTGACTGACTCGCTCGGTAACCGCGACGTGGATGGACTCACTCGGTAACCGCGACTTGGATGGACTCACTCTGTAACCGCGACTTGGAAGGACTCACTCGGTAAACGCGACTTGGATGGACTCTCTCGGTAACCGCGACTTGGATGGACTCACTCTGTAACCGCCACTTGGAAGGACTCACTCGGTAACCGCGACTTAGATGTTCTCGCTCGGTAACCCAGACTTTGATGGACTCGCACGGTAACTGAGACTTGGATGGACTCGCTCGGTAACCGCGACTTGGATGGACTCGCTAGATAACCGACTTCGATGGACTCGCTCGGTAACCGCGACTTGGAAGGACTCACTCTGTAACCGCGACTTGGATGGACTCGCTCGATAACCCAGACTTGGATGGACTCGCTCGATAACCCAGACTTGGATGTTCTCACTTGGTAACCGACTTGGATGGACTCGCTCGGTAACCGCGACATGGATGGACTCGCTAGATAACCGACTTCGATGGACTCGCTCGGTAACCGCGACATGGATGGATTCGCTCGGTAACCGCGACTTGGATGTACTCGTTCGGTAACCGCGACTTAGATGGACTCGCTTGGTAACCGCGACTTGGATGGACTCGCTCGGTAACCGCGACTTGGATGGACTCGCTCAGTAACCGCGACTTGGATGGACTCGCTCGGTAACCGCGACTTGGATGGACTCACTCAGTAACCGCGACATGGATGGACTCGCTCAGTAACCGCGACTTGGATGGACTCACTCAGTAACCGCGACTTGGATGGACTCGCTCAGTAACCGCGACTTGGATGGACTCGCTCGGTAACCGCGACTTAGATGGACTCGCTCAGTAACCGCGACTTAGATGGACTCGCTCAGTAACCGCGACTTGGATGGACTCACTCAGTAACCGACTTGGATGGACTCGCTCGGTAACCGCGACTTGGATGGACTCGCTCGGTAACCGCGACTTGGATGGACTCGCTCGGTAACCGCGACTTGGATGGACTCACTCGGTAACCGCGACTTGGATGGACTCGCTCGGTAACCGCGACTTAGATGGACTCGCTCGTAACCGCGACTTGGATGGACTCACTCGGTAACCGACTTGGATGGACTCGCTCGGTAACCGCGACTTGGATGGACTCACTCGGTAACCGACTTGGATGGACTCGCTCGTGAACCGCGACTTGGATGGACTCGCTAGATAACCGACTTGGATGGACTCGCTCGGTAACCGCGACTTGGATGGACTCGCTCGGTAACCGCGACTTGGATGGACTCGCTCGGTAACCGCGACTTGGATGGACTCGCTCGGTAACCGCGACTTGGATGGACTCGCTAGATAACCGACTTGGATGGACTCGCTCGGTAACTGCGACTTGGATGGACTCGCTCGGTAACCGCGACTTAGATGGACTCGCTCGGTAACCGTGACTTAGATGGACTCGCTCAGTAACCGCGACTTGGATGGACTCGCTCGGTAACGGCGACTTGGATGGACTCGCTCGGTAACTGCGACTTGGATGGATTCGCTTGGTAACCGCGACTTGGATGGACTCACTCTGTAACCGCGACTAGGATAGACTCTCTCGGTAACCGCGACTTGGATGGACTACCTCGGTAACCGCGACATAGATGGACTCACTCGGTAACCGCGACATGGATGGACTCGCTAGATAACTGACTTGGATGGACTAGCTCGATAACCGCGACTTGGATGAACTCGCTCGGTAACCGCGACTTAGATGGACTCGCTCGGTAACCGTGACATGGATGGACTCGCTCGGTAATCCAGACTTGGATGGACTCGCTCGGTAACCGCGACATGGATGGACTCGCTCGGTAACCGCGACTTAGATGGAATCACTCGGTAACTGCGACTTGGATGGACTCGCTCGGTAACCGCGACTTGGATGGACTCGCTCGGTAGCCGCGACTTAGATGGACTCGCTCGGTAACTGCGACTTGGACGGACTCGGTAGGTAACTGCGACTTGGATGAACTCGCTAGGTAACCGCGACTTGGATGGACTCGCTCGGTAACCGCGACTTAGATGGACTCGCTCGGTATCCCCGACTTGGATGAACTCGCTCGGTAACCGCGACTTAGATGGACTCGCTCGGTAACCGCGACATGGATGGACTCGCTCGGTAACCCAGACTTGGATGGACTCGCTCGGTAACCGCGACATGGATGGACTCGCTCGGTAACCGCGACTTAGATGGACTCACTCGGTAACTGCGACTTGGATGGACTCGCTCGGTAACCCAGATTTGGATGGATTCGCTCGGTAACCGCGACTTGGATGGACTCGCTCGGTAACCGCGACTTAGATGGACTCGCTCGGTAACTGTGACTTGGACGGACTCGCTCGGTAACCGCGACTTGGATGAACTCGCTAGGTAACCGCGACTTGGATGGACTCGCTCGGTAACCGCGACTTAGATGGACTCGATCGGTAACCCAGACTTGGATGGACTCGCTCGGTAACCCAGACTTGGATGGACTCGCTTGGTAACCGCGACATGGATGGACTCGCTCGGTAACCGTGACTTAGATGGACTCACTCGGTAACTGCGAATTGGATGGACTCGCTCGGTAACCCAGATTTGGATGGATTCGCTCAGTAACCGCGACTTGGATGGACTCGCTCGGTAACCGCGACTTAGATGGACTCGCTCGGTAACCGCGACTTGGATGGACTCACTCGGTAACCGACTTGGATGGACTCGCTCGGTAACCGCGACTTGGATGAACTCACTCGGTAACCGACTTGCATGGACTCGCTCGTGAACCGCGACTTGGATGGACACGCTAGATAACCGACTTGGATGGACTCGCTAGGTAACCGCGACTTGGATGGACTCACTCGGTAACCGCGACTTTGATGGACTCGGCTAGATAACCGACTTGAATATCTAAAGTTATATTTTGATTCCCTTTTTACAACTAAATCACATAATACAGGAGGTGCTAGTTTAGAATGACGACTAGAAATGTGTGCTGTAAGACATAGAAAATAGTAACTAGAATAAAGCATAGCAACCGAATAATGATTTCCCCGCGTAATACATGTGTATTAAAATAATTGAAGAAAGACAGGTTCACACGAAAATGACATTGGTGTACATGATTTGACTACTTAAATGTTGTTTACAAACTCCTAAGTAAATTAGTTCACGAGTTTAGCTTTCCGTCATTAATTACCGGTATGATAGAGATGAAGCCGCTTGTTTTACTCGTGTTATATCCTGCTGCGTTAACCCCAGAATGTGTTCGTTCTTGTCACATGGTATAATAGAATATAAATTGATTTGTATATCGCACGTTGACAGACGTGTCAGTAATCCAGCTGTTAACACGTTGGACAGCGAATCAAGAGGTCGCAGGTTCGACCCCCATCTGACCCTAATGATATTAACAGTATCTCAGAGAACCAGAGGAGACTCTGGAGTGGGTATCTGTCTACATCATTGCACTATCCTCCAAAATCTAAAATGACTAATTTCGCTCACATGGACAACCGATAGCGACGATAACTAACGTAAACACAATCACGATCGTACGTTACTGATATACCATTGCATACGGCACAGTTCAATTCACAATTAATTCAGCTGCTATAAGACACAGAAGGCCCGGGTCTGCAGATTGTTCCATAAACTAAAGAATAAAGACATCTAACAATAATGCCCCACGTCAAGCTTACCATCCTGGTGCCGAGCTTAAACACTTTTCTCCAGTCTCACACTCGGTCCCAAGCTTCTGGTTGGTTGTGCCAAGAGCCAATCTTAGACTCAGCCAATCAAATGTCTTGAGCTCGTGTTTGAGATATGAGAAAAGTGATTGACTGTACATCTGAAAAACAAAAACAAATTTAATTTATATCTGAAGAAGCACATAATGTGCGTGCGTGCGTGTTTTACGTATATTTATCGTCGTTACCGGTTAGCCATATGAGCGACGCCTCCTGAAGAGATTAGTCATTTTAGATTTTTGGAGGACAGTGCAATGATACAGACAGAGACCCATTCCAGAGTCTCCTCTGGTTCTATTACGTACACTGTGTAAAGCACCGACACGAGACCTCAGTTTAAAGTCCCATCTGAAAGACTGTTAATTTTATTAGAGTCAGACGGGGATCGAACCTGCGATCCCTGGATTACCAGTCCAGCGTGTTACCACTGGACTACATATCCGTCGTAAATAGTTTCGTAGTACATGCTTATTATAGTATGATTACGTTAAAGCGACACTGCATCGTAAAAAGCAAATAAAATTCATTTTTAAAATTCTTCCGAATACATTCACACAATAACATTGAATCAATAAACAATGTTTTTATGGTCTACAAACTCAAAATTGAAAGTAGGATTTCATTTAACGGTCATCCATTCCCCTGTTTTGACGTTTGTTTGTCATCGGAGTCAATACTAAAAGCGAGATAATGTCGTTTAGAGATAATTTAACTAAGATTAGTCTACAAATAAATAGACACAAATGTGAGATAAAATGGTAAATCTATACCATAAATCGTGTTATTCTAGGATACACTAGGTGTACGGATGTCGACCCTATTTACAATAGTTTGTGATGTCAACAAACCGCGTATTCGACGTTTGTTTATTAGTTGAAATAAGCAGGCACATATTGAGGGGGGATACCATATAGTAGGAAAATGCATTCTCTCGACATTTGTGTTTTCGCTGATGTAGTGTCGCTTTAAAATGTAGTTTCATTACACATGTATAAATGTGTAATTCAACAAATATTGACTGTACTAATTTGTATATGTTCATAAATATTTATGTGGTAAATTAATATAAACATGCAATTGGAATTTAAGTAATAAACATTCGTTGGTTATTGTATTAGTTTATGATATGTTATGAATCACTGTTATAACGTAGCGACTGGTGGGATTCTGTAAACACATTTGATAATATTTTATAACAATCACAATCGTTGTACAAATTGAAATTTAGCAAATGGGTTTGGCGACAAGTTCTAACAAAATGTAAACAAATGTATTATGAAAAAAGTTTTATCACGATTATATATTTATGATCATTGGACTATATCATCACCTTCAAAAATGGCATTTCCTGCTAATGTCAGGTTCCAACAAGACTATCTATATGTTGGAAGTTGATTTTTTAGGAATTTCCTAGATATACGTATATACTAAATTCTGTGTTTTCTCCCACTTTTCCAATTATTATCTCGTTATTTCCATTTATATCGAGATCTATTTATTTGGAGCTGTTCAAGGAATGTAAAGTTATATATTAATATAAAGTTAATTATATTAAGAAGAAAAGTTCCACTTAAATAGGAAGGTATAGAACGTATATAGTTTCGAGTAGTATATGTACACTAGATGACATATAAAACGCACACTTCGGATAAGTGTGTTTTTAAATGAAAAACAATAACTACATAGTTATACATACATAGCTTTAAACATTTTAATAATCCCGATCATGGCTCAGTAGAACCACGAAGAGGATGACACGATGATAGTCCAGGTTGTACAAGCAAGCCAGGAATGAATTCCAACATGTGGGGTGCCTTCACGTTATTAAAGAATGACACGCCCTTAAGAAAGCTGAGACATCAACGACGCTCTTCTGGGGAGACCTGAAGAAGATAATATACTAGAGGACATAGAAAACGCACACACTTCGGATAAGTGTATATTTACATGAAAAACAATAACTATATATTAAATATATAGTTTTAAACATTTTGGAATAATTTTAGTTGTTCAGTTTGTGATTTGTAATAAAGATGTGATATATCTTTAATGGAATCCTTCGTATTTCGTTTTCATGTAATAATAATCATATAATGTAGGTGTACGTTTTCTATGTCCTCTAGTATATAATGTATGTGTGCGTTTTCTATGTCCTCTAGTCTATAATGTAGGTGTGCGTTTTCTATGTCCTCTAATATATAATGTAGGTGTGCGTTGTCTATGTCCTCTAGTATATAATGTATGTGTGCGTTTTCTATGTCCTCTAGTATATAATGTAGGTGTGCGTTTTCTATGTCCTCTAGTATATAATGTAGGTGTGCGTTTTCTATGTCCTCTAGTATATAATGTAGGTGTGCGTTTTCTATGTCCTCTAGTATATAATGTAGGTGTGCATTTTCTATGTCCTCTAGTATATAATGTAGGTGTGCGTTTTCTATGTCCTCTAGTATATAATGTAAGTGTGCGTTTTCTATGTCCTCTAGTATATAATGTAGGTGTGCGTTTCCTATGTCCTCTAGTATATTAAATACACTATAATATATGTTATAAATTCAAGCGCATAAATAATAATAATCAATTAAAGGAAACAAATGTTACCTATGTACATTTATTATTAGATAGCATATGTTGTTTTGTGATCACACTTCTAAAATGGTTCGATAAATGTAAGATATTTCTTACTTCTTACAAAAGCATTTTGGGCCATTATCTATTTTAAGAGTTGTTACGATCTCTTAATGTAATGCTATACTAACAATTAATGCTGTAAATCAAAAGTCGGACAATGTTATAATTGTATATCTCCAGACGTTTAATATGTACACGTTTTATTATTAATTAACAACATTATACTATTTTCGGGCTGTAGTTGTAGCTGTTCAAGGAATGAAAATGTATATATTAATATAGAACAGAACAGAACAGAACAGACATAAAGTTAATTGTATTAAGAAGAAATGTTCCACTTAAATAGGAAGGTATAGAACGTATATAGTTTCGAGTAGCATACTAGAGGACATAGAAAATACATTATATTTATTATATATATTATAATATATTTAGGATACTTTCTCATTAGGCTATAAAAGCATTATGGGCCTTTTAACTATTGCCATGTGTGTTAAGATCATTCGTATAGATATGAGTATGTGTGTGTTTTACGTTTATTTATTGTCGCTACCGGTTGCCCATATGAACGACGCCTCCTGAAGAGATTAGTTATTTTAGGTTTTTGGAGGATACAGACAGATACCCATTACAGAGTCTCCTCGAACCGGCTTAACAGTCCAGCGTGTTATAACCACTGGACTACATATCCGTCTGTGTGAACTGAGTAATGGTTGGTGTAATGGTTTTATAGTACCAATACATAAGAAGGGTAGCACCACTGAACCAAATAATTTCAGAGGAATAACTGCCGACCCGGCTTATTTTGTCGTTGGAGGTCTACGTTTTCGTGTAGTATATGTAGATGGGGAACTAGCTTGGCGTGAGGTACGGGGGCGGGTCGGGCTATAACTAAAAGATCCAATTCACAATTTAAATTTTACGAAAAGTTTAATTATTATTTATTTAACCTGTTTCAGATTATGGATTAGCGTAATGCATAACGACAGCCTAAACACACAATAAACACGTATATGATGAGTCATAACAATTCGGATAGATCATACATATGTATCGCACCCGTATATATAAAATTATATATATTACGGAACGCATCACTGGTAGATAAAACCTGCTTACAAAGAACGTACGATAGACCGCATTAATTCCATATCAAACTATCGCATGCGGGAATTATCGAGTCGTACAATTTCTTTAACATGATATTGAATTATTCCATTGTTAATCATTCGTACAAAGATAAAACATTCTCATAGTACATATAATGTTGGTCACGTTGATGCATTAAATGTGACGGAACAGTTAGCAACAAATAGCCTTTGTAGACAATGCATTTCTATGTAGGCCTATATAACGACTACGTAAAATAATATGTAATGAAATAGTTCAATAGGTTATCTCGTATATTCAAGATAACACGTGTACAAATATGTAATCATATAATTCAATTCATGAATTTGTAAAACGATACTGCAGCGCTTATATTTGTAATAATACGGCTGAGCATAGTAAACGTACGTATGAATGATGTATATATGCATAGTGTCTTGTAACTCTGAATTGAGTGGCAATGTACTTTTTAATATGTAAACTATATTCTATGTTTGTTATATGCTGTACATTGATGAGACTGAAATAAAGAATAAAATATATACGTATATTTAACATCTATATATCCAGCAATTGTGCATGCTTAGAATACAGATAAATACAATGGATTAACAATGATACGATCACGTTGTCTTCAAGTCACCATTTTCATGAGTGTCCGTTTTTGTTTCACTGTGTTACGCTAATTGCGGATATACGATGCATGTCGTATTTAGACAACTGTTTATTAGATCTATTGAAACAGTAGCTTAATAGTACCTTGATAAAGTCGCTGACGGGAAGTCAATGCTATTCTAGACGCGATAACTCATGTTGAATGGTTTATGGCATGGATTGTGGAAATCATTAAAGAAAGCTGTTTTCTTCCATTTTGCCAACATCTCATAAATGCCTTAGAAACCATCGCACGTGCTATTCAACACACACTCGTAAGTGAGCCCATATGAATTATACTAGACGTAAGAAACAACAATATAGTGCGACGCAATGCTTATTAAAGAGAATAAAAGAATATTAGAGACTCTTACCTATAATTAAAAGATTCAACAATTCACAATTTAAATTTTACGAAAAGTTTCATTCTTATTTATTTAAACTGTTTCAGATTCTGGATTAGCTAGTAATAACTATCTAGTGTGAATGGCAGTAATTATCTGTGTAAAGATATGAAGTATTTGATGTGCTTAATTGTAACGAACACAATTTCTAAATTATAAATGTATAAACTCTTCGAAATTTAGTAAGGTTGAAAACGGTTAATTATTAGTTATGAAATTGAAGTCTCTATAAATAAATTGACTCCCTTATTGTATATACAAAATGTACATCTAATAGGAATGAACAGGCTATCAATTTGAGCTTGATAGCATAACGTTTAATTTACTAATTGTTGTTGGGAAACTTTTCACCAGAATAATAAACAAGAGACTTTCACATTGGGCAGATGATAACTACTCATCCGTTATGTCGAATTCCGTCGGACCGAACAAAATACTTCGACATAACCGAAGTTTGACTATAAACAAATCCAGTAATGTAAAATGATAGTATCTGAAATAGGACTTTGATTCGACTTCGAAATAACTGGAGTATTCGACATAACCGACTTTGACATAACGAATGTAGATACATATATTGAGTATCAGGCTAGTTTTAGAGCAAACATGATAACAGATAACATGTTCGCTCTACATAGTTTGATTAACCATTTCTTAAACAATAAGAAAATTCTTTATTGTTGTTTTATAGATTTCAGTAAGGCATTTGATTACGTTGTCAGAGAAAATATCTGGCATCTGACCCTAATAAATTTAACAGTATTTCAGATGGGATGTTAAACCGAGGTCTCGTGTCGGTGCTGTACACCTTGACTCCTTGAATGAGTCTCTGTCTGTATCATTGCAATGTCCTCCAAAAATCTATAATGACCAATCTCTGCAGGATGCCTCCCTCATATGAGCAACCGGTAGCGACGATACATAAAAGTAAAACACACAAACCATATCAATACATTACCAAATACGAGACACCAATCATATATTTGCTACAAGTGTTTTGATTTAGAGAGACGAGTTGGAGAATAGAAGAACATTCATCGAAGTTGCTATATATGATCATGTTCTGTATATGTGTCACTGCTGTTTGTGTTGCTTGCCTATGTGTTATATGATAGTGACGAAAGCTGAGTACCCGGTGTTGATTTGGAAGAGAAATTGTCATATCTATCACGTATGAGACGACCAACTGTCTTGGTACAAAGGAAACATATTGCTATAAATAATCCTTGTAGAGAATTGAATATAATAAACAGATACCATATGCTTGTTTCGTTTGTAGCATTTGCAAGGAATGCAAATACCCAAGTGAGACCCATAATTAAGGACAGTTTGAGGTTGATTAGAAATGAACAGGCATTCTTCTTTGTCGCCATGGATCCCTGTTTCTTAGCGCGAGCGATGTGAAATGCAGTAAACACGAAAGAAACAAAATCAAAGAGTTTGCATAATGCCAAAGGACCTGCGAAGAAAAGAAGTATCGCCATATGTGAAGAGATCCAGCATACACCCTTCCCATACCCGGGCTTGAGGTTCTTGATTTCTACAGGAACTGAGGTGTGGTCTAGAATAATCCCTGTGCTTACTATGATCAAAGGGACAGACCAAGCGTATATGTTGTACCTTAGAAACCTTTTCCTATTCCGTGTAGATCCAGCAATCATAAATGTGTTCGAAAAGGTCATCCAGAGGTCAAAGGCAACAATGTTCATCCAAGAAAATGCAGAAAGATAAAAATAGTGTACAAGGATACCTACGGTCATGCAAAGTTGTGGTATGTGCTCAACTTCTGCTGAGACAAGAAATAGAAGTTGTGCCAACATAAGTGAAATAACCAAGCAAATTAGAATTTTTCCCGGACGATTTAAAAGTTGTGGAAATGCTACATACACAGACAATGTTACTGCTAGAGCAACTATTGATATTATAAGTCCAATCAGAGACAAATAATTCTCGACGACGTCAGATTGAAACATAACTTTTGTAGTTTTGCAATCAGGCAAACATGCTTGCCTTTTGGTTAAGCACACAAATACATCAGCGCCAATCATCTGGAACTCTGTATTGGTATAAACTTTTTGATGTAAGAATACAAAGACCTGAGATTTGTTTGTGAGTTCATACTCTGATGGGTCTAATTTGGTCATCGTGCAGTTTCCTATATGCGTTGTATTACTATTTTTAGCCGCGTCGGTGATGTCCACTATACACGTGCCTTGTACAGCTATACTTGGTGGGGCACAGAATATTTCCCGACATTTCTGAGAGAAACTGTCATATCTTTCGTTGTTTTTGCACATTTGAATTACTGAGATGTTGTCATTTTGTGACATTGTGCCTTCATTAAAGTCAACAAGAATTCTGAAACTGTACACTTTCTTCGGTTCTCTTTGTTTCCCATCAGTGGTAATTGATTCTTCTAACAGTTCACAAAATAAACTACTGGTGTTTGCATCATTACACAGTGCACAATATTCGTTGCTGTACGCTATACCTTCCATATCATACGTAACTGAATATTTACCATATGTACATTGTTTATGATATGATGTTAATTCTTCTCTGTTAGTTTCAGCGCATGTTGAAATGATTGGCGGCTGTAACTGACATGTCCGATGTGTTACTTCCGGTCGTGGCCGAATGTAAAACCAGTCACATTCTGTTATTTTCAGTAGACTTCTGACATCCGTTTCGTTTGGACATTTTATTTCTGGTTTCCAGTACTCAAAGTCAAATACAAAGTTACATTGAGCGCAATACATATTTTTATACAGACAATTTAGTTCTGTTCTGTCGGAAACCGGAAGTTTCAGAAATAGATCGTCTGACGTAGACTCGACTTCGCATAGCTGCTTAGTAATGTTATGTTTCCAAATAGAAGAACATTCCGTAACCATGTTAACACCATAATCGTCATTCTTTGTTATTTCAGACAAAGGTACACATGTAAATTGCTCCTTTTTTAAAACCGACATTGTTTCATAAACATAATTCCCACAACAATCCCCTAGTACTCCACATAATTTGTCACAATGACAACTTTTTCCCGGAAATGTTTGATAGTTCCATTCAGAACAAGAAGCTTTGTCCATGCAATAGTCGGAACCAAGTTTGAAAAACCCCATCGGATCAGCATGAATTCCATATTCGTAGAAATTGGGCGTTGCAGTAGCATGTGCAGATGTCGTTGCTGACCTAGATGCCGTTGCCAGAATGCCACCCTGGTTATCCACGGTGTGCGAAGCTCCACCACTTGTTGTTTGTGTCTGTATTGTTGAAAATATCAGACAAGTCATGAACACTTTTGAAAACTCAGAATATTTATTCTCACTCCGGCAACCCATAGCGGTCAATAAAGACAGCTGAAATGATTGCTTCAATGCATTTGATTTTAAACACATCTACCGCTTCAAGAACCAGTATTATGAGACCAATCTAAATGTTTCAGTTTCGTGAATGCACAATAAACTCCATTCAGGTTAGAAATATGCATGTGTACATTGTATGCTATATCCAAGTAAATGCTCACTCAATGCTGTACAGCATGCTGACGCTTTGAGGTAATGAAGCTAGAAGTATACCCAACATATAACACTTGCGGCAGGACATAAAGTGCTTAAAACGATAACAGTATATTGGCGATATCCAGCTTTCCAGCAATGTGTGTATTCCGAGCATCATACATTTTAATCATATATATTTCGGAAAGTATTCGATTCAACTATAGGAATAGGGTCATTAAATGCACTTTTAAATAATAAGCAACGGAAACCATAACCACGCTTAATGTCGTCAGGATGAGCTATATTGGAAGGCGACAAATACACTACTAAATCAAATATATGATGGCTTCGTAGGTCAAACATGGTTAGAACGGATGTTCATAATTAATTATATGTTTAACGTAACATAATGTTGGAAGTTTCTAGAATATTGAAAAGAATCGCAATCGGTTCTATAAATCTATCATGTTTAAATCGACATACATCGCAAAAAGTAAATAAAATGCATTTTTTCACGTATAAATGCATTGCTACTACAAATACATTCGAACACTAATATTGAATCAATAAACAGTGTTTTTGTGGATTGAAAGTAGGATTTCATATTACGGTTAGCCATGCTCCTGAATTGACTTTTGTTTGTCATCGGAATCAATACTAAGCGCGAGATAATGTCATTTAGAGATAATTTAACTAAGAATAGTCTACAAATAAATAGGCACAAATGTGAGATATAACGGTTAATCTGTACCATAAATCGTATTATTAAGGCTATACTAGTTGTATTCCGAATGGATGTTTACATTATTTTGTTATATCGACAAACCGCGTATACCACGTTTGTTTATTAGTTGAAATACTCAGTATTTGAGGCAAATATATGATGGGGAAAATTATACCATATAATAGGAACATACATTCTGTAGACATTTGTGTTTTTCATTTCCCCGTAATGTCGCTTTAATGTCACGCAGAAATATCATATTTTATGTGCTGCAGAAATAAACAAAGTGAGAATGATAGTCAGACATTTGTAAGGGCAAGTGCTGTTAGTGATACAAATACTAGTGTTTTAATGTTGTAAATAAGTAGTGTGATGCAATGAATATCACCCGGTCCAACGTAATTAGTTTGAGTTGTGTCTGTGGCACACTTGGTGATCTGTTATTGGTAGCTTAGATCTGTATTTGTGGAGTGATTTTGCATAACACCTAATTTACAAATTTTATTTTATTTAGTGATATATGTTGTTTGAAATTGCAGTGATATGTGAAACAAGGAATTAATTGTAAAGGCCTAAGCTGCAAATACAAAATGAAGAATTGATATTCAAGTGGATCCTCGTGGTGTACACAAGAGTATACATTTAGTAAATAACCAGTGGTGTTTCCGTTGACGAATGGACGTTAAAAGGCCACTTCCGTTATTTTTATAATGTATATCATTGTTTGAATTACATCAATAATACGCTCATAGTTCTATAGCAATAGCCTTTATATCACATAGGTGTTAACAGTATTTGGAAGTTACGTTCAATTCTGTTTCTGATATTGGCAATAATCGTTACTCAAAATTAGAATGTTTTCGATTATATCATTGTTGTGTTATTTGTTCAATATTCTCTGCCTATTATTTATATACACACGTTGCTTAAACATAATTATACTTCTTTCTAAATGCAATTCTAAAATACTCACATACGCCATATTTACCATATAGATATAGATATACATGTACACGCAATGCTCAACGTATTTTGGAAAAAAGCTACCACTCGGTGTACGAGAGTACAAAGATATATCCTCCGTGGTAGAGTGGTAACGGTCGCTGACCTGCATACCACTGTAACCTATCACCACTGATGGTCACGGGATCGAGCCCCGCTTAGACCGTGTTTCATTTATATGAAAAAGTTGGCAGTTTCTTACGGAGGTTGATGCACTCAAGTACTGGTTAACCGCTGGAGCCTGCCCAGGAAAGGTGTTGTTAAGTAAACTGCCCGTCGCTCAAATGGGCAACCGGTAGCGACGTTAAATAAACAAACAAATAATACCAAGATACAGAGCCATGTTCATACCATCCCAATGACCATGTATATAAACCGAGGTCTCGTTTCGGTGCTTTACACCGTTCACGTAAGAGAACCAGGGGATACTTTGGAATGGAATGCACTATCCTCCAAAATCTAAAATGACTAATCTCTTCAGGAGGCGTCGCTCATATGGGCAACCGGTAGCGACGATAAATAAACGTAAAACACACACATTCGAGAGTTTCCAAATTATCCGTTCTCCGATTTAACAACGAAGACACAAATCCGCTAAAGATTCTATATAAATAGGAAATTCGTAAATCCATTTTGTCAATAAATTGAATAATATTAAAAGAAGTGTTGAAATGTCCATCACTGTGTTTCGTCTGCGTTCCCAAATCAGAAAACGCAGGCAATAGCTTCTATATCCCAACAATTTTAAGGGGGAACATGCCCATGGACCCCCCCCCTAGATTGCCTCGGTTGAAATTTGCCCCTGGCTACGGTACTGTGGAGGAGTCAGTCATATTTCCTTGAATTTCTGTTAACATAATAGACTCATGTAGGAATCTCTATGCTTAGAATCGACCATGCTTGCTATTTAGCTTCAATACTTCTCAGAATTGCTCTGACAGGTTAATGATAACATATTTGTTGTAAGCATGAGTGTAGATATGGTGCTATGCTCGAGTTATTGTTTCATGCATCCTGATAATGGATAGTCTGTATATTTAGAAGGTTCGCTTCAGGTGTGAAAGACCCGGAATGTTTGTCCAAAGTCCATATTGTTTTTTCGCTCTCCCTTGTGGCAATATATTACATCAGGAATGATGTCTCGAAAGCAATTTAACTAATGTTGTAGGAACTTGTTTCGTAATCGAGCTAAAATAAATGTGTATAAACTAATCCGACGTATCTTTCGGACTGATATTTCATAAGCTTACCAAACCAAGCATATCCTATGTATTGTGTTCCTGGTTCGAGGACGACCCCATTTGCTATATGTTTTTGTTTTGTGATAATTAGTTGATAAAGTGACTAGTATGCGAGTACTTAAATTTTCGTCCTGCTGTATTCACGTAGTCGATGTTTAGTTTATGCAAATTTATTTTAGTTCTTATAACTTATATTAATCACTCTCGATACCTCATTCCTGATGGAATCGATCGCCACGAGGGAGAGAGAAGAGGCATGTGGAATTTAAATGCCTTGCCTAAGGGCACAATCGTAACGGTTCCAGCCGGGCTCGAACTCCGAGCCTTTCGCACATGTTAGTCGATGTTTGGCTTACTGGTACATATTTTTATTACATGGGGGGCCAGGAGGGCCCACCATGCACCCCCTCAGCATCCACCGGGACCACAATTGTCTTATGTATTATGTAGGTGGTGAAATTTTAAGACATGTAGTCAAAGAATAAAGTGTCACGAACAACGTTTTAATCCAAGATGGCCACCAAGTTGGCCGCCAAATTCTGAAAAATACACTGTTATATCCATAGGGTATATTTCTTTTGAAATTTTGGGTTAATTTCATGTTTTATTTTTCATAGTGATGTCAGATACATGTAAAGACTTGATTATAAAAAGAATTTGACATTCTTTGCAATATTTTCTTGAAAATTGGACTTTATCCAGAGAAAAATATGTAAAATTCTATGATTTTTTGAGACACACTTACTTTCATTTCTGTTAAAACTTGTATATCTTGACATACTACCTTAAATGTGGTATATAATGATGAAATTGGTCATAGGCAAGTGATTTCAAGTAATCATAGATGGTTATATACCATTTTCTAAAACATAATGGCCGTAAAAGTGAATGACCCGCAAAATGAAAAATAATTTTTTATGTAAAACTCACATTTTACCACATGTTTTCATATCTTTGTGTCATAAATGTTACATTTTATACCATATTGAATATATCTAACTGAGGAACAGATACCATAGGAAATCTCTATCTCTGTCTCTCACACTTATTTACACAATCCAACCTGCTAATGTCTTTACCTTGCATATCTCATCACTCCATTATCACAAATTATCACTTTTACTGTTTCAGTCCTCCTCTGTATTACTATCTGCAGCATATTCCTGTTCTCCGGTTTCATCATCAGATTCATCAAGTTCAGTTGCATCTCTCTCCAGCACATCAATTAGTTTTTGTGGCATTATAATTTCATCTGTACACCAGAGTGGTTCTCCGTCGTCTTTCCATCCATGTCCTTCCCAGGGTTTGGGGATCTCGTATATGGCTACATTTGTCATTTTCCAAATTCTTGCTTGATAATTTGATCGAGCAACATGTTCTCTCAAGCACGCCCTACTTGGAGGCAATCTAACCAGGTCAATGGTACTGTACTTTAAACTGTCAACTGAAATATCCCCGTCATACTTTGACTTTAGCATTAAGTGACACTTCATCTACGCTCTCCATCTTTGATTTCTCATACAGCGCACATGTGAACTTTTCACACCCGATCAGATCATCGTCAACACTCCATTCATCTCCTAAATGTTTCAAGGCCTCACAGTGTGCTGGAGATTTCAATAACAACTTGAGAGGTTTCGTCTTTCCAATACCCCTGAAAGAACTGACGGAATCACAATCGGTGAATGCATGTAGAACCATCATCGCCTCGCACATTTGCTCTGTGTAGTGTTTAGAGAAACTTGTAATGTTAATAAGCCGCTTCTTGTTGCCATGACCGGTATCGAAGAGGATAGTAATGTCTATTTTCCTAGCATGATACAGCAAGATCCATAATATGTCACTGTCTGGACTCCTGACCCTTGCATACTGGTATCCCTGTTCTGAACCATAGATGTAATAGAGAACAACCCTACTGTCTGTTTCTTCTTGGTTTGATCTCATTTCAGGAATCTTTTTTCCTGGGCAGTATCTAATGCCTCTCCATTCCTAATCAAAATTACTCTCCGGTCATCTTGTACAAATTCTGACCAACATGTGTGCGTTAACTCAATTAGTTGTTCCTTGTTTTCTTCATTGCACAAGAAAGCCTTCCAATAGTGGGGTTTCTTAGTGTTAGCTCCTTTAACTAACAGTTTCTCTGTAATACCTCCCCGCCCTCGTTCAAGAGCCTTCACATATGTTATACTATACCTGTCAGTACTGACTACAACATCATCATACTTCTTTGTCTGATTGTACAAGTTCGCGCATATATCTGTTTAAATGTATCAGGTATTTCCTTCAAATAGTAGAAAAGGGCATTGCGATCTTGTATTATGACTACCCCAGCATTTTGAAATATTTCATCCATTGCTCCCTTTGTGAAAATTGAAAATCCTACTGCCTTGTGTGTATCTGTGAGGTAACCGCCAGCGATACCTATGCAGTATGGCACAGGTGTGAGGCAGTACTTCATTACCTCTGCCATGTTGAATTTGGTGTCTTGTTATTTCACTAAACGCTTGGTAACAAATTGGACCTTGCTCTTGCAACTTGCTTCTCAGCTGTAAGGAGACCAGTTTCAATGTTAGTTGATACTGCAGCACATGAGGATATGCTATATAGTCTGCTTCCGTCAAATGGGTCTAGGAAGTTGGAAAAGGCCTCCATTGTAATGGTAACATGCTTCTGACCCCTCTTGATCTTAGCTTTTGATAAATATTTATGTTCATCTGATGAATATGTGTGCATGTCTACCATTGCAAGTATTGGGACCGCTCATGTGTGGTGAGAACCCATCTCTCATAAGCTCCGTTGTTCCTACCAGATATGCCGGCACCACTAGCCCCGCCATGGGACTTTGAGTGTTTCATGAATGTTTCTCCATTGTTTTTATCCAAATCTGTGCGACAACCAGGAACAGCAATGCTGGTGCTCCTGGATGTGTTTGATCAATGTTTGCACTGAATAAAGAGAACATCGTCATATATCTCGCATAATTCTGACCACCATATGCAAAGAACAGATCTGGATGCGTAGAATGCATTCAGAATAGAGCAGAACGTCGTTCCCTTTTACACTTTCGTGAAGTTGCAGTGCAAGCCACACAACATACATGTATGCCATCAGAACGTGGCTGTCTTCCCCACTTCACCATTAGCTACCGCCTCCAAATACTGGCAGTACTTCCGAATGTAACCAGTGATATCTGGATCATTGATATCATCATGAAGTTTGTCCTTTGTTGATGAGGATTTCATCTAATTCAGTTTCACGTTGGCTGCTTCTGAAAGTTCTCAAACAAATTGCTTTCACCTGCGTGTTCTAGTAACATTTTGATCAGAAGTATTTCCAGACTATCCAACATAGTCTTGTGATACACCATTACATGACTGTAGTTATTGCCACTTAGTACGCCATACATTGTGCATGATCCCACAAGTCCAGCTTCAAGTAGCACATCAGATAGGCCACATGAGTTCACCCTCTTCCCAATCGTGTGGAAATGAGCACATGTCAAATGAAAGGTTCCAATGAGGATCACATGTTTTTTTATACAGTTCAGGTTCTTTCCAGATCAACGGATATGCCTTCGTACATACCCCTAAGTCAAATGTGGTGATTGTATACTCTTGTCCCATCTCATGCGTTGCCTCTTCAGCAAACCTCAAACATTCCTTCACAGTTTTGTACTCTGTGATGTGGTTATAAATCACAGGGTAGTAGCCTATTGTTGTCAGGCGTTGTGGTATATCACCAGTAACAGACTCAAAGACACCCCATTCAGGAAATCCTCTCTCAATATCATGCAGTAACCCCCCACATGTTTTTCCACTTTGAAACATTAAAGGCCTCTAAACCACCCTCATGTCTATCATTTCCCGTCGCAATGTTTGGGCCACTTCTAATTGCCATGTAACAGTCAGGAAGGTTAGTATCTGGTAGATCCTTTAACGATCTAGCCTTGGTTCTTGGAACAGACACACATTCAGTATCTGCCACTTGTTCGCCTAAAATATCCTGCAACTGCATTAAAGCACCTCTAATACCAAACTTCTAATAGTCTATGACTACATAAAAACCACATTTTGTAAAACAAACATATCATGAAACATGCACTTGACTATATGAAATGAGCAAACACATACTATATGTAACAGACTGAAAGAAAAGGAAACGTGATGGTGACTAATCAAATGATCAACTTCAGATGACAAACAGGCCCACTGGACACCTCCAATATTAGACAACTAGATTTTCACAGGAAAAAATCTCTTCTTGGGGCTGACATTATGAGTAAATAGCCGTGTTCACATTTACAATATTGACAAAGAATACACATTGGAGGATGAAACGTGACGCGTTTTCACTTTCCAATTTAGCATCGATTTACTGTGGACCTATCATGAACACAGAATCTCTGTTTTCATTTTCTGAGGTCATTTTACCCCACCCACTATTCAGGAAAAGTGGAGGTGGAACGTGCGAGTTAATTTATCAGTTAGATATATTCGATATGGTATCAAATGTAACATCTATAATACAAAGATATGAAAACATAATTATGGTAAAATGTGATTTATACATAAATTTTCATTTTTGGGGTCATTTACCCAACCCAATTTTTTTTTTTCATTTTGCGGGTCATTCACTTTTACGGCTATTATGTTTTAGAAAATGGTATATAACCATCTATGATTACATTAAATCACTTGCCTTTGACCAATTGCATCATATATACGACATGTACGGTAGTATGTCAAGATATATAAGTTTTAGCAGAAATGAAAGTAAGTGTGTCTCAAAAAATCATAGAATTTTACCTATTTTTCTCTGGATAAAGTCCAATTTTCAAGAATATATTGCAAAGAATGTCAAAACACTTTTATAACCATGTGTTTACATGCATCTGACATCACTATGAAGAATAAAACATGAAATTAACCCAAACTTTCAAAAGAAATATACCCTATGGATATAACAGTGTATTTTTCAAACTTTGGTGGCCATCTTGGCAGCCATCTTGGATTAAAACGTTGATCGTTACAATTTATTTTTTGAGTACATGTCTTAATATTTCGACAGCTACATAATACATAACACAATTGTGGTCCCGGTGGATGCTGAGGGGGTGCAGGATATATCTCAATGACGGCTGATCATTGAATGACATGTCAACACGCAAAGCAGATAATAACAACATATTTTCCAAGAAACTGACATACATACATAAGCTACCCATAACAAGTATGTTACATATTCTAATAAACCACGAGCTATGGATAAAACACATCCAAGCCGTACTCTGGTTATTCCTGCTCTCCGATTTTACCCAATTAGTTTTCGCCCAAGTTTTGACAACAAGCTGGAATTTATCACATTGTTTTCAATGTATGTGTTCGTTTACTAAGTTGAACATACATGGGTATTACTGATGTTATTACTAATGATCTAACGACAACCGCGCTTTGTCCAATATCACCGTGACGATCACATCCGGGTGCCTACATGGAACAGGTTGTGATATATGTTTTGCCTGGTCAGTCATATAACTATATTTTAACACCGTCTGAGATTAGTTGGACCGTATTGAGTTTCTGATAATATCAACTTTGTCATTTTGCCAGAAGTAATTTAGTGAAAATTCGACAGACTGGAACCAGGCTAACATCTGGGTAGCGAAGCATCTTCAACCAAAATCACGAAACTGCAGTGTAGCTTAGTTTAATAATATTGTATTGCATTATTTATATTCAATGTACAATACAACTCAAATTTACAAAACATGTTCGAATAAATTTCAGTACGCCTTGCTAAAGTAATAAAATCTGCACTGTTTCTTAAACTATATATGGGTTTGTTTCCTCAACGGATGTTGGAAATAAGTCGGTTAAATAGCTTGGTAAGTTTTCCTGTTTTTGTTTATAAACGAATAGTAATCTTTGCATTATTCTACAGTCATTAATCAATCAATCAATCGTTTATTAAAGCATAAAACATAATATAATGTGTATAGCCAAATACATATAATGAGTATAATATAGACAATTTGCATAATTATTTTTCAAAAGAGCATCAGTACTATGGAACATAGATTAAATTTATTCTGTAGTGCGGATTTGGAATGCGGAGTAAATATATTTTGATAGATTATTAATAACGTATTTTGAAGTAGAAGACATTAAAGTTCTAAATTTATTAAGTGTTGGCCAATGGCAAAAGTACGGTTTGAAATATTTCTTTCTTAAATCTTTATAATTCGGGCAGACAAGTAAAAAGTGGTATTCGCTTTCAATGGCGTTCATGGTGCATGATTTACAAAGTCTTTGTTCTCTGGGTGTGCCATCATATCTACCTGATTCAATAAAAAGACTATGGTACATTAAGTGTATCCCAGCCAATTTCGTGAAGTAGTATGTTGATAGAGACAGATCGTGTAAGCCCCGTAACAATTCTGGCAGCTTCGTATTGAATTTTCTCTTTTCATATGATGTAGCCTACAGCTATCCCAAACAATAGAGGCATATTCTAAAATGGGTCGAAGATAGGAAATGTATATCTGATTTAAGTATTGCGTTTTAATTTAAATTTTAACATTCTCATTGATCCTAATGTTCTTGAAGCAGAATTAGTAATGTGTGATATATGTTTGTGCCACGTACCGTCCTCACTAAGAGTAACTCCGAGATGTTTGTGATGATTCACGAAAACTTAATTGCGTGTTCTCAAACAATAAAACTGGACGATTAATATTACATAGTGAAAGAAACATGACTTCTGTTTTTGTTGGATTAAAATTTACTAGCCATTGTTTAGACCATTTTGATAATATGCTTAGATCATGGTTCAGTGTAGCTTTAATAACATTTGTATCTTTGGAAATCATCGCCAATGTACTATCATCAGCAAATAATCCTGTTAGACTGAATAAAGATTCAGCAATGTCATTGACGTATATTAAAAATAGTAAGGGGCCCCAAGACCTAACCTTGTGGAACTCCAGCATTAAGATATATTTCGTTTGAGAAAGTTGATCCAACAAAAACCTTTTGTTTCCGCTCATTTAGATAGCTAAATAACAAGTTGATTATGCGTCCAGAAACGCCATACTGTCGAAGTTTAAAAAGGAGACATCTGTGCCAAACTCGATCAAATGCCTTACTAATATCACAGAATATTGCAGTGTAGCGAAACCTCCGCCAGCCTACATTATATATACATATAACTAGGGAAACTATGTATCATTTGCAGCCGTATAGATGGATTAGCGATCCAATGGTTAGCACTTTGAACTGAGAATTGGAACGTCTTCTGTATCATGTACATGTCCCAGAAATAATAAAGTGATGACTAATATACTTTTTCGTTTTTACTTAAGTCTTGGTCCTGTGGTGCACTTATTGGGGGTGTGTGTGAGTGGGGGGTGTAATCAAACGTTAGCTTGGCTTCAGGTGCGGTCCGTTGTCTAATAGTGTGTGTTAAAAAGTGTAGCCCAAACCATTTGCATGTTCATGCTATGTATTGTATAATTTTGTGTATGATATATATATTTACTATTGATTTGCAATAAAATATGATAATACTAATGTACGCCTATATAAAGCATAGATGTTCTCATGCCATATAACTTTGTTATGCATGTTCAGAACAAAATGTTATTATATTAAGCGAATTTTTTTGAAGTCAAGCTGTTTTTTATATTTCATGCACAACGGCCAATAAACCGTTTTAAAAAGATTGCCCACGAGATTCAGTCACCTGACAAACCAGAAACTAGATGCCAATCAAAACGATCCGTGACACGCTCATGAGCCTAATATATACTACTGTAAAATAGTTCCCAAAAATATGCCGTTTTATTTCATTTTGACAAATAGGTGCTCCAATGGTAATCTCGTTAGTTCAAGGCCGCGCCATTATACAACGAACGCCCTTGGTGTGACGCTAGAATGTTGATATGACGTCATTAATTGTGACTTCATCAATGTTGGCGCATGTTGCATTAATTGGAAAATGGTTAATCTTTGAATATGCAAAATTTCTTTACGATATGTGAAAACTTTAGTTCACTTATTGATGGGCCCTAACATAGCTTACATTACCAACAAGGAAGCACCAAGCAGCAATTAATTCTCAGCGGTACCGGTAATGATATCGTGATTTGTAATTGTTAATTATGTTATCGTAATTGTGAAAGAAGTTGCAATAAAATTTGATGAAATTAAAAAGTAACAAATAATTCTCAGCCGCATCTAATGACCGTATAACTGTGTAATGCAGAATAACGTTAGGAATGTCATTGAGATCAATTCGCTGATTAACAGAATTTTCATATACAGTATAGTTGTATACATGTAGAACTTTATATTTCTGTTTATTTAAAAAATGTTTATAGATGTTACATATTCAAGTTATATTACTCATACATATACAATCAGATAGTTGAATTGCATTAGATCCCTTTAATATGCATGCGCAAATGAATACACATTATTTATACATAGTGCTGCTGCACACTCTGATAAATATAGACAGACGGCTATGTAGTCCAGTGCTAACACACTTGACTGGTAATCCAGGGATCGCAGGTTCGATCCCCCGTCTGACCCTAATAAAATTAACAGTCTTTCAGATGGGACGTTAAACCGAGGTCTCGTGTCGGTGCTTTACACCGTGCACGTAAAAGAACCAGAGGAGATTCTGGAATGGGTCTCTGTCTATATCATACACTATCCTCCACACTCTAAAATAACTAATATCTTCAGGAGGCGTCGCTCATATGAGCAACCGGTAGTGACGATAATATAAACGTAAAAACACACATGATAAATATAGTTGCTGTTTGAACTTACTATAATTGACATTGTAATAACAACCATTGGAGTTATATAATATGTCCTTCCCAAAGAACAGAACAGTATTGTTAATAATATGGCTGAGGTTTGGAATTCTATGTTACTGAATGCTATGGATATATATGCACCAATCAAAGCAACGGGCGCTAGATATAAGCAGAAACCAGGATGGTTGACAGTAGACAGACGGATCTGTAGTCCAGTGGTAGCACGCTGGACTGGTAATCGCAGGTTCGATCTCCCCGTCTGACCCTAATAAAATTAACAGTCTTTCAGATGGGACTTTAAACCGAGGTCTCGTGTCGGTGCTTTACACCGTGCACTCAAAAGAACCAGAGGAGACTTTGGAATGGGTCTCTGTCTGTATCATTGCACTATCCTCCAAAAATATAAAATGACTAATCTCTTCAGGAGGCGCCGCTCATATGGGCAACCGGTAGCGACGATAAAGAAACGTAAAACACACAAGTTGACTGTAGACATATCACTAGCAATTGCAGATCGCAATATTTTACATGAGGACGATTCACAACTATACAAAGAATTGGTAATTGCAAGACTTTCTTTGATAAGAAAAACAACCAAAGAGGGAAAATATGTAAATGGTAAAGAACCAAACCAACGTAGATCTATATTTTAAAAGATTAAAACTATAAAATAAATGTATGTAAATCAAAGGAAAGCTAATATACTCATTGATTAGTTTTGTGAGAAATGCTAACAAATGAAAGAACCCATTCCAACATCTATGTTTAAATATACACAAAAAGACGTAAGTTATATTTTGTTTCCCCTTGATATACTCCAAATAGTGCACGCTTTCATTCTCATCATCGATGCATGTATCACAATAAACAGCCATCGACAATAATGGACCTAAATTCTATAGTCGAAAGCATAAGATTGATAATAATCACAATACAGTCAAACTTGTATTAAGAGGGAAGGACTGAAAGCGGTCTCTAAGCAAGAATGGTCCTTTAATACATACACATGTATTCCATAATGGCATTAACCGCAAGTGAAAAGGTCGTCTCTTAATACAAGTGGTCTCTTAATAGACGTGGTCTTTCGAACAAATTTGATTGTATTATAAAGTCGTCATATCCAAATAGTTGGAAAGATGCGAAAGCCAAACCGTTATTTAAAAAGTTTGCCAAAGGTGACGTCAATATTTCCATACCGATTGCAATAAGTTGAGCAATGAATACGCTTATAGGAAACGTGTACACGACAAACGAATGTATAATTTAGATCACCAAGGAGGAACGACGTAGACCACTTTGTCTACCAACTGAATCATACCATGTTGAACGAGAACAGGTCAGCATAATCCAGCGTTTTACAATTATACCTAGTGTCGAAGAAGTGGTCAACATTTAAACAATCAGTATACTACATTGAAACACTATTGTAAGCTACTCAAACCACACTCAAGAACAAAGCATGCTCAAAATAGTATCTCAGTTGAGTCGATAAGCTCATGGAATGGTCTGAGAAAGAATACAGTTCTTGTCGAAACAGGAAGCATTATATCCAAACACATTTATTGCAGAACTATCTAAATCACTTAAGGGTCAAAATTATCCAAGTTTGAAATATTAAAAGTCAATGACTAAATATTATTAAAGGTCTGGCATGAAGCTTAATCACTGGTCCCCTCATAATTAATACATATATCATTTTTGTGATAGGTGAAATTTATAAGCTCCGAATGCTTGTTACCCTCCCCTCCCCCCCCCCCCATTGCCTCGGTCGCTGTGGTCTTCCGGTATCTATTAGTATATCACTTGTGTCGAATCTCACTGGTGCCCACCATCTAGTTCAGTCTTAAAATGTAGCAGATGCTTAGCACTTGCTGTGTATTCTGGTAGTTAATTCCAATTGTTAATTACTAGGTGTATGAAGCAGGGTTCCCGCTGTTGGTCGCCAATTGCGACAAAAAACAAATATATATATAGCTAAATTTTGTGAATTGGCGAAAATATTTGGCGCAACTTTTTTTTTAATTCTTTTTTTTTGCACGTGTTTTGTCAAATACATGGCTTCAAATATTTATTTGTGAACTATATGGCTCTTAGTTGGCTCAAAGTTTTTTTAATTGGCTCCAGTATTTTTCAATTGATGACAGAAGTGTCGCAGACAAACATTCAGACAGAGGGAACTCTGATTTTATTGAAGGAGTTTAATTTTACACTTTTGTTAGCACGAAGCTTGTGAAGCTTCAAAGAATGTCCGCTACCCTGATTGTTGGAGAATTCAAATAACTGAGCATCATCCATTTCATCAATATCATGCATTCTCTTGAAGAGTTTTATAATATCTCCTGCTTTCCCACTGTATTCGAGTGTTGTGAGGTTACGGTCAGCCAGTCTTTCCTCATAGCAATGCCCATATAGTGCTGGGACCAATCTTGTAACTCTGCGTTGCACATTTTCAATGATCCATTTATTTATGTATTCGTAGTTGGAAACCAGATAATGTTGCACTATTTAAGCTGTGGCCGAATTGGAGCTTTGCATAGTTTAAAATTAAAAACCTATTATACTGTTATAATGACATATTTCATTTTGTCAAAATCATCATCATCATAATCATCATCAACTTTATCATCATCACACCTTTTAACGTCACAAATAAAGAAATACAATATGAAAATGAAGTGAACTTTTCAGCTACAAATAAGAAAAACACATTAATGAATTGTCGTCTGCTACAATTATGTGTAGCCCTTATGACCCAGCATGCAAATTGTTCAGAATTGTTTACCAAGATTTTAGTTTATGTCTATTTACGATGATTTACTCAAAAACGCAAATATGACCACTTTACTCCTCGGCTCAATCTGGGAACATACGTCGATATATTTTGCCTGGTGGGTCAAATAAATATATTTTAACACCGAGACTATTAATTGGGCCGTATTGCGTTTCTGATAATATCATTTTGCCAGAAGTTAAAAAGTGAAATATCGACAGACTGGAACCCAGGCTATCCTCGGCTGTCAGATGCCAAAGGGGGTAACCTAACTTTGGAGTACACACACAATGTTTTGGTATCAAATTGTTCAGGAAGATGTCCTCTCTTAGAATATGTTGTATGACACTTTGTCACCCTTGAGCATTTTGAAATAATCCAAGATGGCCGCCAAAAATTATAAAGCGGTCTATACCTTTGTATTTCGTCTTAATAGTTATTTCACATACCCTAACTCATACATAATGGTATGACTTGTGTTATTATTGTATTTATAGACTCAGAAGTGTTTATAGGCAGGTTCTAAATCCCAAAATGGCCGCCAAAGTATGAAAACTGTATTTTTATCATTGTTTCAACAATTGTAAATTGGACAATTGTATATTCAAATTTTAGCTAATAGTAGTGACTTAGAATATAAACTAATAGTTCAACTTAACTTTTCAATACATGTTGTAGTATTCAAAACAAATAGTATACATGTACCCGTAGCCTTGAAAATGATATCATTTGAATACAGTACAAGGTATTGAAGTCATTTTTAGCAATGCACATAATTATTGACTAGATTCACATATCACAAATCATATCTTTGTATTTATTATACTGTTTATGTTTTGAATACGTACACAATATTTATTATACATTTTCTATTTATACACACGTGATATACACTGTGTAGTGGAACGCATATGTTCAACTTTCTGTGTCATCGTCCAATAATGCTTCTTTGGTACACTAGTTTTCACAATAGTGTACATGCTAGATTTGCATTGTTGCAACCACATCTATTTGTAATACAAGGAGTTTCAGAACTACAGCTACAGCTGATGAGCTTCATGACGCATGGTGGAGCTGGTGTTTTGTTGTCTAGTACTGTTACAGGAACAAGTACTTTTGATGGTATGTCTTTTCTCCATCCAAACTGCTCAGCATCAAGGTCTGGTGGAATGGGATCCAGTGACGACTTCCATACACATGTTTGAAAATGGGCCCGCTTGACATTTTCTCGAAATGACTCGGACGTTGGTGGGAGTGTCTGGAGTGTTGGCATCTTCCTCATTGCTTTTCTTCCAACCTTTGTCTTCCAAACTTCATAACGTACATCAGACATGCTATTTCCTGCATTTCCATAGCATCCAGCGATGAAAGTGGTGGCTTCGGTTACTACCTCATCAGTGTTACAATCAAGTCCACCTAGAAGTCTGATTTCTGTTCCCTTTTCTAATTGTTTGATAACCTTGAGTTTGCCAATACCGGTCAATCTCGCTACGGTGTCGCATCCTGTAAGTGTATGGGCAGCTAGTAAGCTTGGTATGATCAATTGGTGTTTTGCTGCAGTTGCCTCGATATCGACCATCGTCCGTTCACCACTAGTACCCTCCATCAACATCATGGAAGACAATTTAGTCAGGGAATAGAAGTGAAGGAGAAGCACGAAGACATCAGTGTCGTCACATATAACTTTAACACATTTGGCCCCATATACTGCTTGTTGAGTGATGATAACATCTGCTTCCTCATGACTTGTTCTTATATCATAACGGGACACAGGAACACCCATTTGTATTTCTAAAGGAACATCAGAAGATCCAGTTATCATCAAACTTTTACTAGATCCAGTATATGTGAGGCTTTCTGTGTCAGGTCTTCACATATTAGGTTTATCAACTGTACCTTATTCTCTGTATTTGTGAAGACTGTCGATTGTTTTGGTAATGGAGTTTCGTGTGTCAACTTATATGCTATGGATTGCGGATCCGCTCTTCCTAGTCTCGTGCAGCTCTTGATACTGTATTGGAAGTATCTATCAAATACCAAGAAGACATTACTTGTGCGCAAGAGTAGTGATATGTAACTCCAGAATCCATTTAAGTAGTTTTGAATAGTACCAGTCTTTGGCCAGTGAATGCACCACAAAATTGCGCAACCATCAACCACAATTGTATCTGGTTTCTCAGCTGATCTGGTAGGCTGTGTAATCTGGTGGCATCGAACATAGCTGTGAGGACTGGTGCAAGCTCATGATACATTATGTCTTTCAAATCCACTGCTCTTCATGACAGTAGTCCAATAACTTGGCTGTAAATCAATTGTGTGTCATATATAATTGCAGTTTCATCAATTTTCACATTCTTCTTATTAATCTTCATTGTAACCACTTTATTTGTGATGGTTGCATTAAACCTTCTGGCCAAGAACATTCAAACATTTCCATTTGTTTATTTCCTATTGTCACAGCATTGTCTACATTCACCCGGTTTGAACTGATCTTCCCAGAAACAATATTTACTACTCCTTCGGGATGTTCGTCGGATTACATGGGGTGTTGCGAATCTTAATACGGTCTTCACTATCAGCTTCCTTGCGGAGATTTCCCTCCTCTTTATGCTTAGTGACAGTGGTAGACGCATCAGTATCTCTCATGCGTTTGGTGTCTTGCAAGAGAAGACTGCAGGTATGCAGACTTAGGGCCCAACGCTTGACAGATTCGTCTTTCAATATGATTCCAATAAGACCACCTGGCCCATGTCCCTACCTCATAAAGGTTGTTTCAATAAACATGTCCGACCACAGCCCATTCCACAACCCAGTCTGGTGTCTCGTGACATGTTCACCGGCAAGGAAATTAGCCTGTACGTTTTCGGGGAGTTTTTCCATCGATCGTAGGTAATAGAGACCATACCTGGCATAATTGATGTGTCCTGCTGCAAAGAAATATGGCATCATGGCAGTTACTGCAGTCAGGTCGAGGGCCCATTCACCTTCACGTTCTGCTCGGATGAACAACATCATTATCATGACTGGTTTTATAAGACATTCCAGCCACAGCTTGGCTGTCCGACTTTGTGTTGCTTTGTTTTGAAGTCTTACAAGGAAACACATCAAATAAAATAAGTTGGTGTCAATCATAATAAATATCTTCTTCTTGTACAAAGTTACACATACCACCTGTTCCGTATATGTGCGTAAGATATACATTTTTACATATTTATTCCTTTTTTTATAGTAGATGTATTATTTCCTAAGATTCACTCATTTTGATAGATTATGAAATATAGCATCATAATTCCATTTAGTTCCAGTGATTGCAGTAGGTATTTTGCATAAATAATTCAAAATGAACAATTATTTTTATTTTTTTATTTTTCAGCAGCCATTTTGGTGGCCATCTTAGATTTTGAATTCATATGCACGTATTTATAAGATACAAAATACCCTAGTAACACGAAACACTTTACTTTGCATATTTGTATATCCTCAAAATAACATAACTATGTAGATATATAAAGATACAGACAGTATCAATTTTTGGCGACCATCTTGGCGGCCATCTTGGATTATTTCAAAATGCTCAAGGGTGACAAAGTGTCATACAACAGATTCTAAGAGAGTACTTCTTCCTGAACATGTTGGTACCAAAACATTTTGTGTGTACTCCAAAGTTAGGTTATGCATATATATATCACTGGCTGGCATCCAGACTACTACGCCGATTATACACACAATATTTACCAAATCCTGGATAATCCTCTATAAACAATTCTAATACTAATCTCAGATAGGAAAATCGACTAGATATTCCAAGGGTAAGGACAACTAGGTATGTTGAACACTCGTTCCGTTAGTTTATGCACGTTTATTTTAGCTCGATAACAAGTTCTTACACGTTACATTAATCACTCTCGAGACCTCATTCCTGATGCAAGCCATCGCCACGAAGGAGAGAGAAGAGGCATGCGGAATTCAAATGCCTTACCTAAGGACACAATCGTAACTGCCTCAGCGGGGCTCGAACTCCGGGCATTTCGTACTTGAAGTTTCCTCTAGTACCGTCTTGAATCAGTCCGGGTGTGAAACAGTCTATCAAATGAATTAAGAAACGTGGAGGAATACAAAGACTTTGTTAGTCTCATGCGCACATGTCTTGCACACAATGTAGTTGTGCTACATTTTCCTATGTCTATGAGCAAGCGATTTCTGTTCTTGTTGCTTTGTTTATCTGTCCGGTTGCCCTATCAAGGCAAAGATGGCGGTCAGATCACATAACAAAGCCGATGACAGACCACACTGCTACAAATACCTTTTGGAACATGGATCCACTCTTTTCTCAAATTACTGCTCCACAGTCTGGAATCCCTGACAGAAAACTCTTACCAACAACTAGAAATTGTCCAAAGATCTACAACCCGTTATATATTTAACGATTACATATACAATAGTGGTGTATCAAACATGGTATCCATCCCCAATTGGAAAAGTTCAGAATATAGACGAATTCAAGCCTCATTTTTCAAGTTTTACAAATTAAATTAATTTTTCAACTTACACCCACAAACATACTTTAACATATAATTCTATTCCCAATTGCCCACACTGCTTATTGAAAATAACGGAAATAATAGTTATTATACAACCGATATTTGTGTGTGTGTTTTACGTGTATTTATCGTCGCTACCGGTTGCCCATATGAGCGACGCCTCCTAAAGAGATTAGTTATTTTAGATTTTTGGAGGATAGTGCATGATGCAGACAGAGACCCATTCCAGACTCTCATCTGGTTCTTTTGCGTGCACGGTGTAAAGCACCGACACGAGACCTCGGTTTAACGTCCCATCTGAAAGACTGTTAATTTTATTAGGGTGAGACGGGGGATCGAACCGATATTGAAAAGGCAACCTGTTTAGATGAATATTTCGCATCTGTTTCAAGAATTGATGAGACATCTGCACAATTACACCCTTTGCTTACAAAACAAATTCTATATTACATAACTTCACAATTACTGTTCAGGAAATAAGCGAGGTTATCTTTTCACTTATATGAATAAGGCAGTAGGACCAGACGATATTAGTCATCGATTGTTGAAAGAAACGCGTGAATCCATAAATAGTCCACTATGTATTTTATTTAATAAGTCCATTCGTGATGGTATCTTTCCAAACGCATGGAAATACGCAACGGCTATGCATCTTTTTAAAAAAGGTAGTAGAAATACCCCATCTAACTATAGACCAATTTCCTTAATTATCTGTCAGTAAAATCATGGAGAAAATAATATTTAAGCACATTTATAATCACTTATATTCTAGCAACTTGATATATTCTTTACAGTCAGGTGTTTACCGGGACATTCAACCGTATACCAACTGTTAGACATGTATCATCAACTCTGTGAAACGTTCGACAACAAACAATCAACATGTTAATTTTCTGCGATATTTCTAAGGCTTTCGACAGGGTATGACACCGCGGTCTCTTGCTTAAGCTTAAACAATATTTAAACACTATGGTCTCAACAATGAACTTCTCCAATGGTTAAAAGATTACCTGTCTAATCGGAAACAGTCTGTCTTTGTAAGAGCTGAAACTTCTAATATATGTAATATCACTGCTGGTGTTCCACAAGGCTCCGCCCTTGGTCCGCTGTTAGTTCTGGTGTATGTTAACGATATAGCAGATAATCTATTGAGTGTAGCTAGACTTTCTTTTCGCAGACGATAGTTCACTTGCCGTTTCATCTAACGATATGACTTATTTTGAAACTACATTGAACTACGATCTCAGAAACATTAACGAATGGTCTAAGCAGTGGCTCATCAATTTTAACCCCAACACAACTGAAGTTATGCTATTCTCATCAAACCTGACAGTTAAACCTACTCTTTACTTCAGCGATATTCCACTTGATTTTGTCGGTCACCACAAACATTTAGGTTTAACATTTTCATCGGATCTTAAATGGCATGAACATATCGATACCATTTCATTTTCGGCTTCTAAAGTACTATGTTCAATGCGAGCTCTTAAATTTAAATTAAATAGATCAACTCTTAATCAAATTTACATATTTTACATGAGACCAATTTTGGAATATGAATCTGTAGTCTGAGATGGATGCACGGTTTACGAACAACAATCATTGCAACAATTACAATTCAAAGCAGCACGTATAGTCACCGGGTTAACTAGTTCTGTATCTATAGAATCTCTAATACAATTCGAGGCAGCACGTATAGTCGCCGGGTTAACTAGGTCTGTATTGATATAATAGCTAATACAATTCGAGGCAGCACGTATAGTCACCGGGTTAACTAGGTATGTATTGATAGAATCTCTAATACAAGAAATAGGTTGGGTATCATTATCATACCGACGGAAAATACAAAAACTTGTAATAGTTTACCAAGCAAAAAACATTTTCTATTTGGCACACAATTATTATCATTGCTCCACGTCCGTTTGAGAAACAAATATAGCAATTTAATTGACGATTTACACAAAAACCATGTGAGAGAAACCCCAAAATGTGAATGTGAATTTCCAACCGAAAATGCAGAACACTTTTTCTTTCAATGATATAAATACAATGCTCCAAGAATTGTCCTATTTCACGAAACAAGAATGTACCATCCACTTAGTGCTAATCTGTTATTGTTTGGTAGAGATACTTTGAAATACGAAGACAATATTGTACTATTCATAGCAGTACAGAAATTTATCAAGCAATCACATCGTTTTAAATGAGTACTTTATATCACTTTCACGCTTAAGATAATATATTTAGCAACTCCCTTAATCCATAATCCTTTCTCGTTATCACTTTTGCTTGAGCCTTGCTCTCGGGGTGCACATCTTCGGAAACTGGACAGTGGATTATGCAGACTTGTACCTTTCTTTGGAAAAGTCATAGACTAATACTACATATAATCATACTATATAACCTGTGTACATGTTTAAGCTTCTGATTGCGTAATAACGCCTTTTTCATTATGTAGTGTTCAAATCGTTTCTATGGGGAGGGCCAATCACTAATGTTGTCAGGACTTGTGGCCCTACCCATTTGCTAATTATGTATAGGTTATTCGATTGTTATTGTTATATACATATATATATATATAGAGCAATACAATATTATCAAATCAAATTAACAGTTAATATCTAATTCCACAGTCAAAAATCCAATAGCATGCCAACTCATCCCCGTCCCAGAACAACCAGGCTATCGAACAGTCTACATACACATATACAGTCGAGTCCCAGTCTGCCCACTTCTGTTTGCAATCTGGACTCGTACTCCTTCTAAGCTTTTAACTGTAGCATTGTAGCTCTTCTTTCTAGACTGTGCATTCCGGCTATAATCATGACGGATTGTTCTACAGTATCAAGTTGAAGTCATGCCTTTGTTTGTACATGTATATGTCAAAGGTATTGTAATTAATTACGTTTCTGTGTGTGCGTTGACAACTACTCATGAACTTCGAACCTGGCATGAGCGTATGTATTCAATAATACACTCCTGTGTCTTTTATCAAATATCAAATTGATTTCTTATTGCAGTTCTTAGACTAAATAATATTAGCCAAGAGTAGATATCCTAACACATATTTTATATAGTGCCTATGTTTCTGTTGGGATTTGCTCAAAGTGTGCAATGTATGTTATGTTTTATGTGCATTGCTGATTTGCTTTTACTTTGTAGGTACAGATACTTGGCATATGCAGTCAGTACTCAGCCGCCTGGAATCCAGTATGTCGATGTTTCACTTTTTAACTTCTGGCAAATGACATTGTTGATATTATAAGAAACTCAATACGGCCCTATTAATGGTCTCTGTGCTAAAATATACTTATTTGACTGGCCAGACAAAATATATCGACGCCTGTTCCCAGGCTAGTCAGTACTGTGTGAACTAGTAATATACAAAATAGCCATTGCATGTATTCTCTCTTAGATGCTTTTAATAGGGGCACTTGTTTATATGTATTTGTCGGAATAATAGCTCTGGTGGCTAATGTTCTTGCACATTGTTTGTCCTATCCGACGTAAAATAAAAATGTATCTTGCATCTAGTACCGTCAGCATACAGAAGTACAAATCAGTTCATATAGTCCATTACGGAATTATCTAGAAGAAGAAGTAAATCATGGATATATAGCAGTCAATGATATATAGCAGGCATGGCTATATAGCAGTCAATGATATATAGCAGGCATGGATATATAGCAGGCATGGGTATATCAGTCAATGATATATAGCAGGCATGGGTATATAGCAGTCAATGATATATAGCAGGCATGTATATATAGCAGACATGGATATATAGCAGGCATGGGTATATAGCAGGCATGGATATATAGCAGGCATGGATATATAGTAGTCAATGATATATAGCAGGCATGGGTATATAGCAGGCATGGGTATATAACAGACATGGATATATAGCAGGCATGGATATATAGCAGGCATGGATATATAGCAGGCATGGATATATAGCAGGCATGGGTATATAGCAGGCATGGATATATAGCAGTCAATGATATATAGCAGGCATGGATATATAGCAGGCATGGATATATAGCAGGCATGGGTATATAACAGGCATGGATATATAGCAGACATGGATATATAGCAGGCATGGATATATAGCAAGCATGGATATATAGCAGGCATGGATATATAGCATACATGGATATATAGCAGGCATGGGTATATAGCAGTCATGGATATATAGCAGGCATGGATATATAGCAGTCAATGATATATAGCAGGCATGGATATATAGCAGGCATGGATATATATCAGTCAATGATATATAGCAGGCATGGATATATAGCAGGCATGGGTATATAGCAGGCATGGGTATATAGCAGGCATGGATATATAGCAGGCATGGATATATAGCAGTCAATGATATATAGCAGGCATGGGTATATAGCAGTCAATGATATATAGCAGGCATGGGTATATAGCAGGCATGGGTATATAGCAGGCATGGATATATAGCAGACATGGGTATATAGCAGACATGGATATATAGCAGGCATGGATATATAGCAGGCATGGGTATATAGCAGTCAATGATATATAGCAGACATGGGTATATAGCAGGCATGGATATATAGCAGTCATGGATATATAGCATGCATGGATATATATCAGTCAATGATATATAGCAGACATGTGTATATAGCAGGCATGGCTATATAGCAGACATGGATATATAGCAGGCATGGATATATAGCAGACATGGATATATAGCAGGCATGGATATATAGCAGGCATGGGTATATAGCAGGCATGGATATATAGCAGACATGGATATATAGCAGGCATGGATATATAGCAGGCATGGATATATAGCAGACATGGATATATAGCAGGCATGGATATATATCAGTCAATGATATATAGCAGGCATGGGTATATAGCATGCATGGATATATATCAGTCAATGATATATAGCAGGCATGGGTATATAGCAGACATGGGTATATAACAGACATGGATATATAGCAGGCATGGATATATAGCAGGCATGGATATATAGCAGGCATGGATATATAGCAGACATGGGTATATAGCAGGCATGGATATATAGCAGTCAATGATATATAGCAGGCATGGATATATAGCAGGCATGGGTATATAACAGGCATGGATATATAGCAGACATGGATATATAGCAGGCATGGATATATAGCAAGCATGGATATATAGCAGGCATGGATATATAGCAGACATGGATATATAGCAGGCATGGATATATAGCAGGCATGGATATATAGCAGGCATGGGTATATAGCAGGCATGGGTATATAGCAGGCATGGATATATAGCAGGCATGGATATATAGCAGTCAATGATATATAGCAGGCATGGGTATATAGCAGTCATGGATATATAGCAGGCATGGATATATAGCAGTCAATGATATATAGCAGGCATGGATATATAGCAGGCATGGATATATAGCAGTCAATGATATATAGCAGGCATGGATATATAGCAGGCATGGGTATATAGCAGGCATGGGTATATAGCAGGCATGGATATATAGCAGGCATGGATATATAGCAGTCAATGATATATAGCAGGCATGGGTATATAGCAGTCAATGATATATAGCAGGCATGGGTATATAGCAGGCATGGGTATATAGCAGGCATGGATATATAGCAGACATGGGTATATAGCAGACATGGATATATAGCAGGCATGGATATATAGCAGGCATGGGTATATAGCAGTCAATGATATATAGCAGACATGGATATATAGCAGTCATGGATATATAGCAGGCATGGATATATAGCAGACATGGATATATAGCAGACATGGATATATAGCAGGCATGGATATATAGCAGGCATGGATATATAGCAGTCAATGATATATATCAGTCATGGATATATAGCAGTCAATGATATATAGCAGGCATGGATATATAGCAGTCAATGATATATAGCAGGCATGGGTATATAGCAGTCATGGATATATAGCCGGCATGGATATATAGCAGTCAATGATATATAGCAGGCATGGATATATAGCAAGCATGGATATATAGCAGGCATGGATATATAGCAGACATGGATATATAGCAGGCATGGATATATAGCAGGCATGGATATATAGCAGGCATGGGTATATAGCAGGCATGGGTATATAGCAGGCATGGATATATAGCAGGCATGGATATATAGCAGTCAATGATATATAGCAGGCATGGGTATATAGCAGTCATGGATATATAGCAGGCATGGATATATAGCAGTCAATGATATATAGCAGGCATGGATATATAGCAGGCATGGATATATAGCAGTCAATGATATATAGCAGGCATGGATATATAGCAGGCATGGATATATAGCAGGCATGGGTATATAGCAGGCATGGATATATAGCAGGCATGGATATATAGCAGTCAATGATATATAGCAGGCATGGGTATATAGCAGTCAATGATATATAGCAGGCATGGGTATATAGCAGGCATGGGTATATAGCAGGCATGGATATATAGCAGACATGGGTATATAGCAGACATGGATATATAGCAGGCATGGATATATAGCAGGCATGGGTATATAGCAGTCAATGATATATAGCAGACATGGATATATAGCAGTCATGGATATATAGCAGGCATGGATATATAGCAGACATGGATATATATCAGTCAATGATATATAGCAGACATGGATATATAGCAGGCATGGATATATAGCAGACATGGATATATAGCAGGCATGGATATATAGCAGTCAATGATATATAGCAGGCATGGGTATATAGCAGTCATGGATATATAGCAGGCATGGATATATAGCAGTCAATGATATATAGCAGACATGGATATATAGCAGTCATGGATATATAGCATGCATGGATATATATCAGTCAATGATATATAGCAGTGGGTATATAGCAGGCATGGATATATAGCAGACATGGATATATAGCAGGCATGGATATATAGCAGACATGGATATATAGCAGGCATGGATATATAGCAGGCATGGGTATATAGCAGTCAATGATATATAGCAGTGGTTTGGTGGTTTGGGCATGGATATATAGCAGACATGGATATATAGGGTTTGCAGGCATGGATATATAGCAGGCATGGATATATAGCAGTCAATGATATATATCAGTCATGGATATATAGCAGTCAATGGCAGGCATGGATATATAGCAGTCAATGATATATAGCAGGCATGGGTATATAGCAGTCATGGCATGGGTATATAGCAGGCATGGATATATAGCAGTCATGGATATATAGCATGCATGGATATATATCAGTCAATGATATATAGCAGACATGGGTATATAGCAGGCATGGATATATAGCAGACATGGGTATATAGCAGGCATGGATATATAGCAGTCAATGATATATAACAGGCATGGGTATATAGCAGGCATGGGTATATAGCAGTCAATGATATATAGCAGGCATGGATATATAGCAGGCATGGATATATAGCAGTCATGGATATATAGCATGCATGGATATATATCAGTCAATGATATATAGCAGACATGGGTATATAGCAGGCATGGATATATAGCAGACATGGGTATATAGCAGGCATGGATATATAGCAGTCAATGATATATAACAGGCATGGGTATATAGCAGGCATGGGTATATAGCAGTCAATGATATATAGCAGGCATGGATATATAGCAGGCATGGATATATAGCAGTCATGGATATATAGCATGCATGGATATATATCAGTCAATGATATATAGCAGACATGGGTATATAGCAGGCATGGATATATAGCAGACATGGGTATATAGCAGGCATGGATATATAGCAGACATGGATATATAGCAGGCATGGATATATAGCAGACAATGGAAACAATGAAAGACATAGTAATAATTAGATTAATGAGAGAGTAACAGGTTATTCGATGGGTCAAAGAGATGAATGGCCTTGCGCAGTGAATAAACTCCCGATTATGTTTTAAGTTTTCCCGATTTCTGCAATAAATCCACGTTTCCTCCACAATTTACTTAAGGAAAAGTATCATTTGTGGCATAGATAAAAGTATCTGGCAACTGTTTGAATCACGACTTAGCAACGGAATATGATTGGACGTTTAACAAAACATTTAGTGACGTGTGACTTATCAATAATTGTGATTCTTACGATGTATACATTTTACAAATAGGTACAGAGGGAAAATTACCCGAAATTACTGAAATTATTATGATTTTTATGATACTGGTGAGTAACAGTTACAATGTGATATTTTCCGAAACTATTAATAATAGAGTATGATTTTAGGAACATCAAACTGTCTTGGAGTATTTACTTTTCTATAAACAGCCAACTGTTAGAATACTTATTCGTACCACAACTAGTTCGTACTAATTATTATTTTGAATGTTTCACTTAAAATGAATAAGACAAAGCCTCAAAGCGAAATCAATCATAGATCCATAGCATAGGTCAATCCGAAAAAATAAACCAGAATTATGAAATCATTTCAAAGATTTTGCAGTATGATGTTTAAAAACAAATTACCGTATATTTATTTATTTATTTTAACTGCACCCACCTGGCAATAATGTTCAGTTTGTTGAACTTGGCCAGTAACTGGTAGAAGTATATTCATATAAGTACGTAATAATTATTGTACACACCTGTGTCACTCATTGTGCAGTATTCATTCTAGGTCAGAATTTTTGGGAGAAGTGAGAAAGTGCGTGATCACTTCCTTAAATGGTGTTCTTTAATATACTTCTGCAAAATAGGGTTAACATGCACAGTACAACCATTAAATACGACATTTGAATAGAAGGAGTGCTTTATAATGGGCCAGTGTATCTTACTAGACACAGTTTTGTTTGAAAATCGTAAAAACCAAAACATATTTTTTCTTTAGGGAGAAGTGGGGCCCCCAGAGGGCACAGTCAGGGTCCCTAGGGCGACAATTTCACCCCACATCGCCCTCTAGAATGATCCCTGATTGTGTGACTTTTCCTGGGCAGGCTATCTGACCTAAGCGGTTAACCAGTATTAAGCAATGTGTGTGAGGTGCAATGACGCTACATACGTGACCTGACCGAGTATCAAACCCTGGACCGTTCAATTCCTAATCCGACGCTCTATCACTGGACCACAGACCACATGTAATGTTAGGTTTATGTTATCTGTTCTGCATACTTATTTAGTGGTTTGCAATTACAATAATAATACACATCAAGAGATCAACTTACTGTCAAGTAATAAATTCTTTATCAAACTACCAATGTTTCTAGTATCCGTGTCAAGTACAAAATGTAGCAAGAGAGAGATCTAATCTCCACATCATTCCATTGTCATACTAGGGAAAGGTCAACCAGGTGATGACCTCTATAGTCTAGCAAAACAACCGACGTCATAAGCTCATAGCGGGAAAACATTGAACGTAGATACATGTATGTGACCATTGTGTAAATATACAGGGAAAAATACACAATCTTGACTAACGTTAAAAATTAGAATTATGAAATTATATTTAAATAAAATTGGGAAAAAATGCCCGTACTCAGTGTTCAATCTAAGCTGCGCCATTGGGCCCCTTTTCACCTGAGCAGAGCAATTTCATGTGTTCTGTGGGCACGTCGTACACATTATTATTATATCAGTTTCACCGCTGCATATTTTATCACTTTCCTTATGCTTATAAGATGCAGTTGTGCCTAAAATGAACATACTTCATACACAGTGGTCCCATCGATATTTTCAACGAAAATGGATAACTGATTGAGCACTTCATAAATTTGACATTTCATTATTATTACAAATAAATAAATACACAGCCTAAAGAACAAATTATAAAAGGTAATTTCGTCGATATTTATGTTTGTGGACCCCATTTTTGTAAATTGTATACTATTTCAGATTCGGTGGACCCCAATTTTGTAAAATGACCCTGTATACTATTTCAGAGTCGGTGGACTTCAGGTATACACACACCACTTTATTGCTGCCATTCTGTAGGGGGACTTTATATTGCTTCGATCAATTGTAGGTCAAAGCTATATCAATTGTAGGTCAAAGCTATATCAATTGTAGATCAAAGCTATATCAATTGTAGGTCAAAGTTATGTCAATTGTAGGTCAAAGCTATGTCAATTGTAGGTCAAAGCTATGTCAATTGTAGGTCAAAGCTATATTAGCTGGCATTTATCGTACTATGTTGACATATCTTGTTTTATCGTTTCAGACTGTTTTATTGACCTGAGAGAATTTTCATAACTATTCAACATGTAACTATCGTTCGGGTAAGAAGTAATTTCTAATGAGAACTGATACTATGAATAATGTAAGAGGCAGGGTTCCCTCTGTCTGAATGTTTGTCTGCGCCACTTCTGTCGCCAATTGAAAAACACTGGAGCCATTTGAAAAAACTTGGAGCCAACTAAGAGCGATATAGTTCACAAATAAATATTTGAAGACAGGTATTTGACCAAACATGTGCCAAAAACAAAAGTTGCGCCAAATATTTTCGCCAATTCACAAAACGTAGCGCCAATATTTGTTTTTTTCGGCACCATTGGCGACCGACAGCGGGAACCCTGAGAGGCCAGAAAAGTCATTCACCAAAACATCATTCTTATCTAGGTACCCATGATTTACCTTGTGATGTTCCTGTTTGTACATGTATTCTGATTTAGATCGTTATAGGTGTATGTGTACAGCCAAACCTGTCTATTAAAACCACCGATACAAATGACAAAATGTGATCTTTGTGATAGGTGACCTCTCAGAACTGGTGGAATACAGGGTTGAAGAAATTACTTTGAGTATTGATGTGGTCAAAATGGCTGATTTCTTAACCCTTTCCCCCTTAGAAGCGCCTCTCAACGCCAATGCCTATTGATATAGATCGACACATTAGTAGTCAAACAAGCTATAATAAAGATCGGAACAATGTAGCGTATACAACACTTAATAATTCCTAGTAACCTCCATGAAGGTGGAGTAGGCATGTTCCCAGCTTATCCATTGCGTACAATTGGTAAATTACAGCCAAATGTATGAAATAAACCTACATCTCTATGGGGGAAAGGGTTAAAGAACTTGAATACATTACTGAATAATTTTGTAATAAGTAAATAACACATGCCATTTCCTGTTTTCAATAACAATATTTTCCAGTGCTAGATCTATTTGCGTACTAAAGCTAGATGGCAATTCGAGCAAAGTACATGTAGTCGCTTTAATGTTTGTAGCTTTGCCTTCAATAGACATCAAGGTGATATCCATATTGGATTATTTCTGGTGTGCCTAATTGCTAGCTAGCCGTAATCCATTTGTGACAGTCTCGAAATACATGCCAGACATACACCAAACTCTGCCTTCGGGAGACATCCCGATCCAATAAAATTACTGTTATGAGTGCTAGCAACATTTTCAATTCACATAGTCATTGAGCGACATTGATCTAAGTCATTGCATAATGCTATCATTGAGCGAGTCCGCCTCCGTGGTCGAGTGGTTACGGTCGCTGACTTGTATACCACTGTAACCTATCATCACTGATGGTCACGGGTTCGAGCCCCGCTCAGACCGTGTCTCATTTATATGAAAAAGTTGGCAGTTTCTTACGGAGGTTGGTGCACCCAAGTACTGGTTAACCGCTGGAGCCTGCCCAGGAAAGGTGTTGTTAGGTAAACTGCCCGTCGGCGATATAGCCCAAAATGGTGCTGATGCAGGCGTAAAAAACCCCGAAATCAGTGAGCGACATTGATCTAAGTCATTGCATAATGCTATCATTGAGTGACATTGATCTAAGTCATTGCATAATGCTATCATTGAGCGACATTGATCTAAGTCATTGCATAATGCTATCATTGAGCGACATTGATCTAAGTCATTGCATAATGCTATCATTGAGCGACATTGATCTAAGTCATTGCATAATGCTATCATTGAGCGACATTGATCTAAGTCATTGCATAATGCTATCATTGAGCGACATTGATCTAAGTCATTGCATAATGCTATCATTGAGCGACATTGATCTAAGTCATTGCATAATGCTATCATTGAGCGACATTGATCTAAGTCATTGCATAATGCTATCATTGAGCGACATTGATCTAAGTCATTGCATAATGCTATCATTGAGCGACATTGATCTAAGTCATTGCATAATGCTATCATTGAGCGACATTGATCTAAGTCATTGCATAATGCTATCATTGAGCAACATTGATCTAAGTCATTGCATAATGCTATCATTGAGCGACATTGATCTAAGTCATTGCATAATGCTATCATTGAGCGACATTGATCTAAGTCATTGCATAATGCTATCATTGAGCGACATTGATCTAAGTCATTGCATAATGCTATCATTGAGCAACATTGATCTAAGTCATTGCATAATGCTATCATTGAGCAACATTGATCTAAGTCATTGCATAATGCTATCATTGAGCGACATTGATCTAAGTCATTGCATAATGCTATCATTGAGCAACATTGATCTAAGTCATTGCATAATGCTATCATTGAGCAACATTGATCTAAGTCATTGCATAATGCTATCATTGAGCAACATTGATCTAAGTCATTGCATAATGCTATCATTGAGCAACATTGATCTAAGTCATTGCATAATGCTATCATTGAGCAACATTGATCTAAGTCATTGCATAATGCTATCATTGAGCAACATTGATCTAAGTCATTGCATAATGCTATCATTGAGCAACATTGATCTAAGTCATTGCATAATGCTATCATTGAGCAACATTGATCTAAGTCATTGCATAATGCTATCATTGAGCAACATTGATCTAAGTCATTGCATAATGCTATCATTGAGCAACATTGATCTAAGTCATTGCATAATGCTATCATTGAGCAACATTGATCTAAGTCATTGCATAATGCTATCATTGAGCAACATTGATCTAAGTCATTGCATAATGCTATTACATGGCCTAATCGATATAATTAGCTGTTTTGACATACATGTATACAAATGATCAATGCTGTTGGACACAAGATTAACCCATTCAACACCAAGTAACTGACATGGACTGTTGGTGCATGATATTTTTAGACCAATAAATTAATCCGAAAATGACATTGGACCAGTTCATTTATCAAAATGGGTAATTTGTCTAAAAATAGTAATATTACTGACAAAAGGTGCAGATCCTGATGAGACGGCTCGTCACGAGCCGGCTCATCTGGATCTACACTTTTTGTAAGCCTATTTAGAGGTCTGTAGTGTTGTTATATATTCAGTGTTTTGATTAAATGATAATTGATATACATATATAGTATGTTGTAACGTTATGGTGATAATGTTGCATTTCGTGTTAAAACATTTGTTGCATCCGCCTCTGTGGTCGAGTGGTTACGGTCGCTGACTTGTATACCACTGTAACCTATCATCACTGATGGTCACGGGTTCGAGCCCCGCTCAGACCGTGTTTCATTTATATGAAAAAGTTGGCAGTTTCTTACGGAGGTTTGTGCACCCAATTACTGGTTAACCGATGGAGCCTGCCCAGGAAAGGAGTTGTTAGGTAAACTGCCCGCCGACGATATAGCCCAAAAATAGTGCTGATGCAGCCGTAAAACCCGAAATATAACATAAATATAACATTTGTTGCAAGATTAAAGGATATTGGTGAGAATACTATTTTTCGGCAATTTTTTTTTTTAGTGTAAATGTTTACATATTGTTTACCACAAAAGTAAAGATTATGTATTTATTGCAATTCTAGAATCTTGGAAAATGAGTATCATTTCATATTAATTTGCCCACATTACTCAAACCTAAGATCGAAATCCATTAAAAGATACTACCATACTTGGCCGACTGTACAGAAATGTATTAATCTTTTGTCATGCAAATCAAAAAACATCACCATTGGTCTTTCCAAATTTATATATTTTGCAAATAAGCAAATAAGCAAACTAACGCATTTTTTACACATATATTTGAACTTGTGATTGTGCTCTTTTGTAAAGTTCCATGTCACTGCCTGTTTTTACTTAATTGCTACAAACATGTATACTGTTTTATGCAATAAACTTATTGTATTGTATTGTTCTGACGGTATCATTTCGTGCAAAACCATGAACAAACTATAATTATGTTCTGTCGAAAAAGTGTCGTGCCTATTGATGATGGCAATGAGAGACAGCTCTAATTTTCTATTACCTCCCTTGGCAGATAAAGTTTGATTTATCCCTAACCAGATGTTGCGGTATGATAAATGGGATTTTATCAAAAATCGTGTTAATTAACTGATAAAACATTGTTTTACAAACAAGTACCCATTTCATATACTGTTGGAGATCTGTTGAAATATAGTAGTTTAATAATCATAAGAAGCGATAGTGGAATAAAATTGATAGCATGTTGTGCAAAGGAAACATCGATAAAAACAGAGGAAAACACTTAATAGGACCTACAGTCAGGTCTCTCATTCTGATATTAAAATGTTTTGTTTTTTATAGATGTTACTTTTATACATCTATGGTAGTACCAAGCAGTGGAATAAAAACTGATAAAAAGTTACGTTATGTTGGGTTGATGTACAACGTTATGTTGGGTTGATGTACAATGTTATGTTGGGTTGATGTACAACGTTATGTTGGGTAGAGGTACAACGTTATGTTGGGTAGAGGTACAACGTTATGTTGGGTTGATGTACAACGTTATGTTGGGTTGATGTACAACGTTATGTTGGGTTGCTGTACAACGTTATGTTTGGTTGATGTACAACGTTATGTTGGGTAGAGGTACAACATTATGTTGGGTTGATGTACAATGTTATGTTGGGTTGATGTACAACGTTATGTTGGGTTGCTGTACAACGTTATGTTTGGTTGATGTACAACGTTATGTTGGGTAGAGGTACAACGTTATGTTGGGTTGCTGTACAATGTTATGTTGGGTTGATGTACAACGTTATGTTGGGTAGAGGTACAACGTTATGTTGGGTTGATGTACAACGTTATGTTGGGTTGATGTACAACGTTATGTTGGGTAGAGGTACAACGTTATGTTGGGTTGATGTACAACGTTATGTTGGGTAGAGGTACAACGTTATGTTGGGTAGAGGTACAACGTTATGTTGGGTTGAGGTACAACATTATGTTGGGTTGATGTACAACGTTATGTTGGGTAGAGGTACAACGTTATGTTGGGTAGAGGTACAACGTTATGTTGGGTTGATGTACAATGTTATGTTGGGTTGATGTACAACGTTATGTTGGGTAGAGGTACAACGTTATGTTGGGTTGATGTACAACGTTATGTTGGGTAGAGGTACAACGTTATGTTGGGTTGATGTACAACGTTATGTTGGGTTGATGTACAACGTTATGTTGGGTTGATGTACAACGTTATGTTGGGTAGAGGTACAACGTTATCAGGGTTGGCAGGTTTCTTCCCTATAGGGAAAAAAACGTGGTTTTTTTCCGATACGGAAGAAATACGTTTCTTCCCTACTACTGGGAAGAAATGGAAGAAACCTCCTTTTTGTCAATTTGTTTAGTAATATATGCGCAAAATATAGATAAAATGTATATATTATGATTAATATTGCTTCAACAATAACATCTGTTGATCAAGTCCAATTGACAGGTGTCAATTAGATTGTATAGTGAAGTCCCATAAGCTGGGTCACACCAACCAACCTGTTATAATTACTAGCTATTGTTATATGTTTCAAGGCATCCCATTGATTACATTTTCACTATATAACCAAGCGAGAGAAGTAATTTAAATTCAGAAACTGACAGTGCCTTTGCGTTAAACTGGGAACCATTATCAAAAGTTGACATTTATTTTTCTCATCAGTTCTATTTAAATCATAATGTATAGGGGTGGCAGACCTCGTGACACTATTTGGGAACACTTTGTTTCTGTGACAGTGGCTGGAAAAGAGTATGCTAGGTGCAAACTTTGTGAGAACCAGCAGCTTCCTAAAGCTTGCCGTCTAAAACTCCATTATGCGAAATGCAGTGCAGCATACCACTTACCAGCAGAAAGAGATCCCTGAGCAGCCTATGTCAGTAAAAAGACGGAGATCTCCATCTCCTCCACCAACCAAACGACAAGCTATCTCAATCCAACCAGACATGGATAGTTGTGTTGTGAAGACATCTCTAAACCAGAAAAATGCCATTGACTTGGAGATTGCCAAATTCTTCTACGCATGCAATATACCATTCAATGCCGCTGACCATCCACAGTACAAAAAGATGATGAGTACACTACGAGCAGTATATCAGCCACCTAACAGGAAGCAGATAGCCGGAAAACTCCTAGACACTGTGTATGATCAACTCCAGGAGGATATGAAGCATGTCATTGGCGGAAAAACTGCAATTATTGTACAAGACGGCTGGAGTAATTGCCACAACGAACCTATAATTGCAAGTTGCCTACTGGATCTATGTCAAAAACAGGGGACAATTGCAAGATGTTGTGTCAGGAGTCCATCAAAAAGGCAAGGGAAAACTACAACTGCACTGTATCTGCAGTATGTACTGACAATGCTAAGAACATGGAAAAAATGCGTGCTGCCTTACAAGAAGATGACCCAGACCTCACTGTGTATGGCTGCTCTGCCCACTGGCTCAACTTACTTGGGCTGGATCTAACTTCACAGTCAGTGATGAAGCATGTTGTGGAAGTACAGAAGTATTTTCGCAACCACCATAAGCCATGTGCTTGGCTGTCTGAGTGTGCCGAAAGTAAGAAACCACAGCTCCCTGGAGAAACACGATGGAAGTCTCAACTCACCTGTTTGGACAGCTATATTGCCAACAGAACCAGCTACATGAAGATTGTTCAGGACCATGAGGATGAGATTGACCAAACCATTGCCAAAAAGATACAGGATATCAATATCTATAGGAATTCCAAGGACATGGCAGAGCTGCTTCGCCCTGTAGCAACTGCTATTGATGCTTGCCAGGCAGACTACTCCTCTCTGGCATCAGCGTGCCATACATGGCTGTCTCTTCTGGATAATCCCAATCTTCAGTCACCAGCGCACAAGACCCTTGTCACAAAGCGGTTTAAGCAAGCAATCATACCAGACCACTTTACAGCTTACAAACTACATCCAGCATATCAGGGTGTTAAACTATCTGCTTGGCAATTGGAGATTGTTAATGACTTTATTATGTCCAAGAGTCCTGCCTTCATCACTGAGCTGATTGCCTTTCAAGCCAAATCCACACCATACCCTGCTGCATTTTTCAATGAGGCAGCACTTCGGATGGATCCAGTTACCTGGTGGAAAGCAGCTAAATCCAGTGGTGTAAATTCTGACTTTGTAGACTTTGTGGTATGTCTTCTACAGGCACCAGCTTCCTCAGCGTCAGTAGAGTGTATATTTTCCAACTTTGGACAGATCCACAGTAAAATTAGGAACAGACTAGGAAATCAAACTGCAGGAAAGTTAGTGTTCTGTTTCCGGCTCCTGAGAGGTGATCTTGAGATTGATTATTAACTGCTGTTTTTTTACATGCTTATCTACCTGATGTGAAGACTGCTAATTGTGAGAACATTGTGCTAATGTATATATGTAAATATTATTCTCTTATAGTTGCTGACAGTGATGCAATAAAAATATCACACTTTATTCCCAGTTTCTTCCTAGTTTCTCCCATTTCTTCCGGGAAGAAAGGTGTTTCTTCCCTTTTTTCCCATGTTTCTTCCCACGGAAGGGAAGAAATACCTTTCTTCCCGGAAGAAAGCCAACCCTGAACGTTATGTTGGGTAGAGGTACAACGTTATGTTGGGTAGAGGTACAACATTATGTTGGGTTGATGTACAATGTTATGTTGGGTTGATGTACAATGTTATGTTGGGTTGATGTACAACGTTATGTTGGGTTTATGTACAACGTTATGTTGGGTTGATGTACAATGTTATGTTGGGTAGAGGTACAACGTTATGGTGGGTAGAGGTACAACGTTATGTTGGGTAGAGATACAATGTTATGTTGGGTTGATGTACAATGTTATGTTGGGTTGATGTACAATGTTATGTTGGGTTGATGTACAATGTTATGTTGGGTTGATGTACAACGTTATGTTGGGTTGATGTACAACGTTATGTTGGGTTGATGTACAACGTTATGTTGGGTTGATGTACAATGTTATGTTGGGTTGATGTACAACATTATGTTGGGTTGATCGTTATGTTTGGTTGATGTACAATGTTATGTTGGGTAGAGGTACAACGTTATGTTGGGTTGATGTACAACGTTATGTTGGGTAGAGGTACAATGTTATGTTGGGTTGATGTATAACGTTACGTTGGGTTGCTGTACAATGTTATGTTGGGTTGCTGTACAATGTTATGTTGGGTAGAGGTACAACGTTATGTTGGGTAGAGGTACAATGTTGTGTTGGGTTGATGTACAATGTTATGTTGGGTTGATGTACAACATTATGTTGGGTAGAGGTACAACGTTATGTTGGGTTGATGTACAACGTTATGTTGGGTAGAGGTACAACGTTATGTTGGGTTGATGTACAACGTTATGTTGGGTAGAGGTACACCGTTATGTTGGGTTGATGTACAACATTATGTTGGGTTGATGTACAACGTTATGTTGGGTTGATGTACAACGTTATGTTGGGTTGCTGTACAACGTTATGTTGGGTTGATGTACAACGTTATTTTGGGTTGATGTACAACGTTATGTTGGGTTGATGTACAACGTTATGTTGGGTTGATGTACAATGTTATGTTGGGTTGATGTACAACATTATGTTGGGTTGATCGTTATGTTTGGTTGATGTACAATGTTATGTTGGGTAGAGGTACAACGTTATGTTGGGTAGAGGTACAACGTTATGTTGGGTTGATGTATAACGTTACGTTGGGTTGCTGTACAATGTTATGTTGGGTTGCTGTACAATGTTATGTTGGGTAGAGGTACAACGTTATGTTGGGTAGAGGTACAATGTTGTGTTGGGTTGATGTACAATGTTATGTTGGGTTGATGTACAACATTATGTTGGGTAGAGGTACAACGTTATGTTGGGTTGATGTACAACGTTATGTTGGGTAGAGGTACAACGTTATGTTGGGTTGATGTACAACGTTATGTTGGGTAGAGGTACACCGTTATGTTGGGTTGATGTACAACATTATGTTGGGTAGAGGTACACCGTTATGTTGGGTTGATGTACAACATTATGTTGGGTTGATGTACAACGTTATGTTGGGTTGATGTACAACGTTATGTTGGGTTGCTGTACAACGTTATGTTTGGTAGAGGTACAACGTTATGTTGGGTTGATGTACAATGTTATGTTGGGTTGCTGTACAACATTATGTTTGGTTGATGTACAACGTTATGTTGGGTAGAGGTACAACGTTATGTTGGGTTGCTGTACAATGTTATGTTGGGTTGATGTACAACGTTATGTTGGGTTGATGTACAACGTTATGTTGGGTTGATGTACAACGTTATGTTGGGTAGAGGTACAACGTTATGTTGGGTAGAGGTACAACGTTATGTTGGGTTGAGGTACAACATTATGTTGGGTTGATGTACAACGTTATGTTGGGTTGCTGTACAACATTATGTTGGGTTGCTGTACAACATTATGTTGGGTTGATGTACAATGTTATGTTGGGTTGATGTACAACATTATGTTCGGTAGAGGTACAACATTATGTTGGTTAGAGGTACAACGTTATGTTGGGTTGCTGTACAACATTATGTTGGGTAGAGGTACAACATTATGTTGGGTAGAGGTACAACATTATGTTGGGTTGATGTACAACGTTATGTTGGGTTGATGTACAACGTTATGTTGGGTTGATGTACAATGTTATGCTTGGTTGATGTACAATGTTATGTTGGGTTGCTGTACAACGTTATGTTGGGTAGAGGTACAACGTTATGTTGGGTTGCTGTACAACGTTATGTTGGGTAGAGGTACAACATTATGTTGGGTTGCTGTACAACATTATGTTGGGTTGATGTACAATGTTATGTTGGGTTGCTGTACAACGTTATGTTGGGTTGCTGTACAACGTTATGTTGGGTAGAGGTACAACGTTATGTTGGGTTGCTGTACAACATTATGTTGGGTTGCTGTACAACATTATGTTGGGTTGATGTACAATGTTATGTTGGGTAGAGGTACAACGTTATGTTGGGTTGATGTACAACGTTATGTTGGGTTGATCGTTATGTTTGGTTGATGTACAATGTTATGTTGGGTAGAGGTACAACGTTATGTTGGGTTGATGTACAACGTTATGTTGGGTAGAGGTACAACGTTATGTTGGGTTGATGTACAACGTTATGTTGGGTAGAGGTACAACGTTATGTTGGGTTGATGTATAACGTTACGTTGGGTTGCTGTACAATGTTATGTTGGGTTGCTGTACAATGTTATGTTGGGTAGAGATACAACGTTATGTTGGGTAGAGGTACAATGTTGTGTTGGGTTGATGTACAATGTTATGTTGGGTTGATGTACAACATTATGTTGGGTAGAGGTACAACGTTATGTTGGGTTGATGTACAACGTTATGTTGGGTAGAGGTACAACGTTATGTTGGGTTGATGTACAACGTTATGTTGGGTAGAGGTACAACGTTATGTTGGGTTGATGTATAACGTTACGTTGGGTTGCTGTACAATGTTATGTTGGGTTGCTGTACAATGTTATGTTGGGTAGAGATACAACGTTATGTTGGGTAGAGGTACAATGTTGTGTTGGGTTGATGTACAATGTTATGTTGGGTTGATGTACAACATTATGTTGGGTAGAGGTACAACGTTATGTTGGGTTGATGTACAACGTTATGTTGGGTAGAGGTACAACGTTATGTTGGGTTGATGTACAACGTTATGTTGGGTTGATGTACAACGTTATGTTGGGTTGATGTACAACGTTATGTTGGGTAGAGGTACACCGTTATGTTGGGTTGATGTACAACGTTATGTTGGGTTGAGGTACAACATTATTTTGGGTTGATGTACAACGTTATGTTGGGTAGAGGTACAATGTTATGTTGGGTAGAGGTACAACGTTATGTTGGGTAGAGGTACAACATTATGTTGGGTAGAGGTACAACGTTATGTTGGGTAGAGGTACAACGTTATGTTGGGTTGGTGTACAACGTTATGTTGGGTTGATGTACAACGTTATGTTGGGTTGATATACAACGTTATGTTGGGTTTATGTACAACGTTATGTTTGGTTGATGTACAATGTTGTGTTGGGTAGAGGTACAACGTTATGTTGGGTATAGGTACAACGTTATGTTGGGTAGAGGTACAACGTTATGTTGGGTTGATGTACAATGTTATGTTGGGTTGATCGTTATGTTTGGTTGATGTACAATGTTATGTTGGGTAGAGGTACAACGTTATGTTGGGTAGAGGTACAATGTTATGTTGGGTTGATGTACAACGTTATGTTGGGTTGATCGTTATGTTTGGTTGATGTACAATGTTATGTTGGGTAGAGGTACAACGTTATGTTGGGTAGAGGTACAATGTTATGTTGGGTAGAGATACAATGTTATGTTGGGTTGATGTACAATGTTATGTTGGGTTGATGTACAACGTTATGTTGGGTTGATGTACAACGTTATGTTGGGTTGATGTACAACGTTATGTTGGGTTGATGTACAATGTTATGTTGAGTTGATGTACAATGTTATGTTGGGTTGATCGTTATGTTTGGTTGATGTACAATGTTATGTTGGGTAGAGGTACAACGTTATGTTGGGTTGATGTACAACGTTATGTTGGGTAGAGGTACAATGTTATGTTGGGTTGATGTACAACGTTATGTTGGGTAGAGGTACAACGTTATGTTGGGTTGATGTATAACGTTATGTTGGGTTGCTGTACAACGTTATGTTGGGTTGCTGTACAATGTTATGTTGGTTTGATGTACAACGTTATGTTGGGTTTATGTACAACGTTATGTTGGGTTGATGTACAACGTTATGTTGGGTTGCTGTACACCATTATGTTGGGTAGAGGTACAACGTTATGTTGGGTTGATGTACAACATTATGTTAGGTAGATGTACAACGTTATGTTGGGTAGAGGTACAATGTTATGTTGGGTAGAGGTACAATGTTATGTTGGGTAGAGGTACAACGTTATGTTGGGTTGCTGTACAACGTTATGTTGGGTTGATGTTATGTATGTTGGATTGCTGTACAATGTTATGTTGGGTTGATGTACAACATTATGTTCGGTAGAGGTACAACATTATGTTGGTTAGAGGTACAACGTTATGTTGGGTTGCTGTACAACATTATGTTGGGTAGAGGTACAACATTATGTTGGGTAGAGGTACAACATTATGTTGGGTTGATGTACAACGTTATGTTGGGTTGATGTACAACGTTATGTTGGGTTGATGTACAATGTTATGCTTGGTTGATGTACAATGTTATGTTGGGTTGCTGTACAACGTTATGTTGGGTAGAGGTACAACGTTATGTTGGGTTGCTGTACAACGTTATGTTGGGTAGAGGTACAACATTATGTTGGGTTGCTGTACAACATTATGTTGGGTTGATGTACAATGTTATGTTGGGTTGCTGTACAACGTTATGTTGGGTTGCTGTACAACGTTATGTTGGGTAGAGGTACAACGTTATGTTGGGTTGCTGTACAACATTATGTTGGGTTGCTGTACAACATTATGTTGGGTTGATGTACAATGTTATGTTGGGTTGCTGTACAACGTTATGTTGGGTTGCTGTACAATGTTATGTTGGGTTGATGTACAACATTATGTTGGGTTGATGTACAATGTTATGTTGGGTTGATGTACAACATTATGTTGGGTAGAGGTACAACGTTATGTTGGGTTGCTGTACAATGTTATGTTGGGTTGATGTACAACATTATGTTGGGTTGATGTACAACGTTATGTTGGGTTGATGTACAACATTATGTTGGGTTGATGTACAATGTTATGTTGGGTTGATCATTATGTTGGGTAGAGGTACAATGTTATGTTGGGTAGAGATACAACGTTATGTTGGATAGAGGTACAACATTATGTTGGGTAGAGGTACAACGTTATGTTGGTAGAGATACAATGTTATGTTGGGTTGATGTACAATGTTATGTTGGGTTGATGTACAACGTTATGTTGGGTTGATATACAGGTCTGTTTAGTATCAAGGTGCACACATTACATCAACCCCATGCTACATGTACACTCATTTTGTACAAACTTACAGAGCAAGCTCTGGTCTGGATTTTCTTGAGCGAATTTATCGCTCTACGTGGCGCTATCTCCGCACCACATTAGCGAAGCCTGATTGCACCTGGACAGTCCTTTGAACTTAACGTGCACTCCCAGAGATGTACATTGATTCTTTGTCGGGTATTAATTGTTTTCAATTTCTTAGCACATAGATTTCTAATATACTAAATACGGTATAGTGTTGTAATGAGAATGTACTAAATACGGTATAGTGTTGTAATGAGAATGTACTAAATACGGTATCGTGTTGTAATGAGAATGTACTAAATACGGTATAGTGTTGTAATGAGAATGTACTAAATACGGTATAGTGTTGTAATGAGAATGTACTAAATACGGTAGTGTTGTAATGAGAATAATATATATATATATATGTGCAGAGTAAATGTGAGATTAACTCTAAACTGCATAATGATAACCCAAAAATAATTAAATGCCATACATGTATATAGTTTATACTTAAATATCCATAAAGGGAGATAATTTCACAATAATCAAGGTTCAATGGAACGCTATCACTAATCTAAACGCTAAAACAGTGTGCTAATCAATTCTTGAACACTCTTGAGATTAAAGAATCCATAAATATACAGAACTAACAAACAGAGAACCAAGTCCTAGATTAATTGTATTCTGTCCTACCAAAATCTTAATTTGATTGTGTTTATATTGTTCTTGCTCTAAATTAGCTTAGAAACAATGTTTCCATGTCATGAATGACTTAGTCTTATCAATAGTTTAAAGCTAAACTTTTTATTTTACAACGATTGCGAATCAAGTTTTAACAACTTATATTAATTACTCTCGTTGGCGCGGATTGAAGTGTATGTGTGGTCATTCGTACCCGGAGAAAACCCACCTATCCGATCTGGCGACCACCGTACCGTTCCCTGTCCGAGGTTCGAACCCAGGTTGCATTGGTGAGAAGCGAGCGCGCTAACCACTGCGCTAACTGGACATGTATATAGCTTGTATCAGAGTGATGAAAAGTACAGCCTTTGAACTGAAAGCCGTAACATACATGTATATTGCACAGGGTTCTGAATGTTTGTCTGCGCCACTTCTATCGCCAATTGAAAAACACTGGAGCCAATTTAAAAACACTTGGAGCCAATTAAGAGCCATATAGTTCACAAATAAATATTTGAAGCCATGTATTTGACAAAACATGTGCCAAATTATTTTATTTCGCCAATTCTCAAAATTTAGCACCAACATTTGTTTTTTGGCGCCATTGCGACCGACAGCAGGAACCCTGATTGCACTGTTTGACCTAGGTTTGTAGTTGCGGTCCTATGTGGCAGAGTGTTTAAAGTTGTCTTCAACTCACTTGCCTGTAGGTTCGAATCCCACTTGGGGTGTCTAATTCTGTCATGTTCCGAAGCCATCTATCTGGCATACGATGGTTGGTGGTTCTACACTGTACCTGTGTGTCGATGTCAGAATCCAGTCTCAACGGTAGGCGAGCGTCAGTTCCTCACTAACTGTGTCTTTGGTTTGTATGCCTATATAATCTTGAATCACACAGACACCAAGATGTGTATCAACCAGGCTTTATTTGAATAAAATCTATAGACGATTCACGTAATAACAGTTCCTGTGCATTTAGCTGATAGACTCTTCGTTAATGGCATTGTTGAGTGTACTTATTCAGTTATTTTGGAGTGTATATAATTTATCTGTACAGAGGAAATTACTCCCAAACAATAAAAGTAAAGTGTTTGTGTAACCCCTATTTAAAGGGCCAGCCATTTCTGACTTATGAGGCACCTCTTTTTATGAACATCAGTACTTCCTGAATCCTATGCTTGTATGCCAGGCTGGTAGGCAATCGGTAACCATTATTTAACTAGCTGGCGGCTCACCAACCAGCCATATCAGAATGAACCCCTGACGAGATTCGATCCTTTGACCTCTCGCTCCGTAGGCGGACAATACAATATGTATTAACTCATAACCTGCTGAATAAATTAGACAGAATGTGCAAATAACATAGATCAGCTGTGGCGTAGCGTCGCCTCTGATCAGGATCTATGTTGTTTGCTATTCAGATATGCTCCACTATCCAAATAGCTAACAGCATAGAGCCCGATCAGACGGAACGTTCTGTGCCATCTGATCTTGCTTGCTCTATGCTGCTTGCAAAAGAGACTAGTCTTGATTAGCAGGGTTGAGCTTATTAAAAGTGTAGCTGTTTATCCTATGGGCTTTATACAAACAGTTAGCTTGTAATATCAGGAATTTCTCCGGGTACTCCCACATGAATGACCACATATATGAGCCAATGAGAGTGATTAATATAAGTTGTTAAAACTTGCTTCGCAATCGTTGTAAAATAAATAAAGTATAAATTTGTTTTATCAGGAATGCCGGTTTTGTATTAGAGAGAGCATGGCATCGGCTGTATAATTTAGAAGCAGGGATAAAAATGACAAAACTAAATCAAAACACAGGAAGTCTCTGTTTGTGTAATTGAAGTCAATCAAATGTAAGATTAAATTACAAAGATGCAATGGTTTCTAAATTGGATTGAAGGAAAATATTTTTTTAAGACCAAAACCCATTTTGCTTAACCTTTTGCATGCAAACATTTTGTACCATCTGATCTGGCTCTATGCTGTTTGTACTGTCTGATCTGGCTCTATGCTGTTTGTACCGTCTAATCTGGCTCTATGCTGTTTGTACCATCTGATCTGGCTATATGCTGTATGTACGTATGATCTGGCTCTATGCTGTTTGTACCATCTGATCTGGCTCTATGCTGTTTGTATCGTCTGATCTGGCTCTAGTTTGTACCGTCTGATCTGGCTCTATGCTGTTTGTACCGTCTGATCTGGCTCTATGCTGTTTGTACCATCTGATCTGGCTCTATGCTGTTTGTACCATCTGATCTGGCTCTATGGTGTTTGTACCGTCTGATCTGGCTATATGCTGTATGTATGTATGATCTGGCTCTATGCTGTTTGTACCGTCTGATCTGGCTCTATGCTGTTTGCTGTTCGGATTGTGGAGCTAAAACACTTGGCTGAATAGAAAACAACATAGATCCTGATCTGGCTGAATAGAAAACAACATAGATCCTGATCAGATGTGGCGTTACACCGCAGCTGATCTGGATCTATGTTGTTTGCAAATGATTTTATTTATTCAGCTGGCAAAGGACTAAATACAAGATTGGGGAAAAGACACTCATACAAATGTCTGGATATAGTTTTTGTCATGTCCACTTTGTAGAACGACTGCAGTTCAACTTTCTGGTGCAATGGCGAGGCCACCAACAACTGCATAAAACATAATAATTATAGCATACTGCTCAGAGACCATCAAGCCTAATGCTTTCATATGCTACATACTTTTAGTTAATACAAATTTATTTTAGATCGATTGCAAAACAAGTTCTTACAACTTATATTAATCACTCTCGAGTATTGATGGAATCCATCGCCATGAGAGAGAGAGAACTACATACTTTTGATGGGTCATTAAGAAGGCTTAATTATTTATCCAAGACATAGGCATAAATGATCTACCCACACAGTGCAAGACCACACCCTATATTGCACATACAGATTTATATACCCCACAATAAGTCAACACTCTATAGTAACTTTGATTTGGAATTTTGCACACACACAGCACAATATATTGTATGGTTTCCAAAATAATAGACTTGTCTACAGAAATTCCAGATGTGATTATTTGTTTTGAAGTTTTGTATTGAAATCCTATAACTAATTCGCAATACAGTCAGACATCGGTGGCGTTACACCCTTCATGCAGTGGCTTTGTTTCACGACTAGATTCCATGTGTCCTTGCTTGTACTGTAACATCAAAGACGTGTAATTATTTCTTGACAGATTGTAATAAGTTAGTACACATTGCATTGTGTGTGTTGGTGAAAACAAGAAACTGTTCCAGGGTTCATTCTAGGTCAGAATTTTTGGGAGAAGTGGGGCCCCCAGAGAGCGAATTCAGGGTCCCTAGGGCGACAATTTCGCCCACATCGCCCTCTAAACTGATCCCTGCTGTTCAGCAACTGTGATTTTCAGCCTCTCAGTGTTAGGTACATTAAACTGTCACAATTTCCAAAAAAGTTGCTATCATATACATGTACATTAATTAAGGATGACAACGAATGGTGATCTTGACATTCGAATGTTCGAATGATCTTCCGAACAACTATTCGCTAATTTCTTGAACTTTCAAATTGTACACCTTTTCTACTTTCTCTTTCGCACTGCTGTGACATAGCATCGATTCTGATTAGTTTATACAAATTTAGTTTAGCTTGATTGATTGATTGATTGATTGATTGATTGATTGTTCTTACAACTTATAGTAATCACTCTCAGAGACCCCATTCCTGATGGAATCCATCGCCACGGGGGAGAGAGAAGAGGCAATGTGGAATTTAAATGCTTTGACTAAGTGCATAATCGTAACGGTTACAGCTGTGCGCGAGGGTGTAGATTTGAAGAACGACAACTCTTCTCTACAAGGTAATAGCGCTAAATATAGAAACGGAATTCTATCGGAAATCACCGAACAGCCACGATTATACACGATCATTTCCGAATATACACGAATGCTCCAGTAGACTCATTTACATTGCAAGCATATAATATCCCATTTCTGTGTTATATCGATGCGATGGCGGATTTTATCTATTACGTTTAGATGGTAATGGGTCGATTCGGCGTAATTGAACTAAGGATGACTTAAATATTGAGTAAATATGTCAAATCAGACGCACATTGTACTTTTTAAAACTATTTATCGTTCCGTTGACCCATCAACAATGGCAGTCAATTATAAAGTTTGATCAACATTGCAGTGCCTCGCTTTCAATTCAAGTACGTAATTAATTAAGTCACATGCTAATAGGCCTATTAATAGGATTAATGTGAGTCAATAATTACACGGACAATCCCCCAAGTTTCCCCAGGCGTTGATATAATCAGAAACTCAATACGGCCCAATTAATAGTCTCAGTGTTAAAATATATTTATTTGACTGATAAGGCAAAATATATCGACGCCTCTTCCCAGGCTAGTAAATGGCCACCACACGTCTGGCCTAAATGCTCGCTTAATAGTAAAATTCCCAAACTTGTTTCATAAATTATGGTATGAAATCACGACTCATGTAAGGTCCTATATATACCATATGGTCATAATTGATCTCAATTGTGTACATAGAATTTTATGATACTTGGTACACTTTACAATTTCATTGTCAAGTGAGAAACTTTCAAGTGAACCTTTTCAACTGACTTGTTCCATGTACATTAACACACACTCTTCAATATAAAAAAGCATTTGTGTGTCTGGAATTGTCTGGTAGATCCTGTGATTTATAAATTCCTTGAGATTAAACATTGTTGCTTCTATGGATTCAAAGGAATTATTTATGGAATTTCATTGATGCTGGTTACATTATTTCTAATGGATACTGCTAATAACTGATCAGTGTAATTATGTAAGTTCACTATATAAACTGTGAGAGAATGTTTACATCATCAAATGGAGATAAAAAAAATTTACAATCTTTTGCTATCTCTATATTTCTTTGATCACCAACTACTTTTAATAAAAAGTCAGTAACTATAGAAACAAGTACATTTGACCTCACTTGGCCTGAAGGATCAGTGAAACTTTTGTGAGAGGCGGAATATGGGTCGTCTGGCATTCGTCATTTAAAGGCCTGCAGTTTGACCCCGTCCAATTGTAAAGATTTATACTTTACTACCTGTTCCATGTGATTAGTGGCTTGTATCAACAATGTAGCAGTACATTCAGTATAATTTGGCGTATGTAGGTATTTTCTAACGGTTAATATGCACGATCACTCTGTGAGCTGAGAATTAGTCAAAATGAGGCCCTGACAATTTAAGTAAACGTATATTATTGATTGTAAAGAAAATTGATAGTTATGAGTATTCAAACCACATAATCCAGATCAGCCCAGGGACATAGATTACATGTTATGTAGGTGCCTCATCAGCCGTAGCGTAATCACTGAGACTGATAATTTGTATGCATGTATATAATATGTATGTATTTATATGAATAAACTATATGTGTTCGTTATATGGTAACCTTCATACTTCATTTAATTATATATCTACAGTATTATTCGCAAGTTTTCTGTTATATTTTAAATATTTCTCTGTGTCAGTGTGTGTTTACCGGTATTGATGCTACATAATAATCACAGTGAATGCTATGAGTACATGTATAATATTATAATTATAATCTCTTGAACATACGAGTATTACACATATTCTGCCGATTTCTACAAGATGCCATTGAGTAAAATAACAAAGAGAATAGAAAAGAATTGCTGACTTTCTTGCAAAATAAGAACTGGGACGTAGAGATGGAAATAGAAGAAACAGCCACCGCCATGCCCGTTGCAGAGGCTGCTTACGTACCTCCCCCTATGCCTCAGCATGCTGAAGGTGTTGCTGAGTGTCCACTGTGCTTGTGTTCCCCTTGCATAATAAATGAACAGAACAAACAACTTTGGTGGCCTGCTAATAATCGTCCACCGCATAATCTAAATTCACATGAGAGAAAGCTTCTATACAGGAGGTTTTGGGCAATGCTATATAATTGTGGCGCATGGAAAGATGTCAGATATATAGAGAGAAAAGTAGCGGCTAGAAGAGGAGACTGTACTTGGCATAAGAGGGAACTGATGCCTGAATGTGTGGTACAGCAATGCAGGAACTGGCTGCCTAACCCGCGCAACCAGCCTTATTTGGGCCATAAGTGGAGTTGAATTGTTTATACCAGTTGTAAGTACTATAAAAATACAGAACTTCAATTTCAGCAATTTATAACCTCTGATATGTACGTGGGTCATAATAGATATAAGTGGTGCTCATGTATTAGATGTATACCATGCAGGGCCTCGCATGTGGCAAATACGATGTGCGTCGACCGTCAGATTTGTACCGCTATTCCTCGTGTGTTTAGTGCGTCGACCGTCAGATTTGTACCGCTATTCCTCGTGTGTTTAAGGTCAAATATAGGTCAACCTGCAGGCCTTTAAGGTCAAATATAGGTCAACCTGCAGGCCTTTAAGGTCAAATATAGGTCAACCTGCAGGCCTTTAAGGTCACAAATAGGTCAACCTGCAGGCCTTTAAGGTCAAATATAGGTCAACCTGCAGGCCTTTAAGGTCAAATATAGGTCAACCTGCAGGCCTTTAAGGTCAAATATAGGTCAACCTGCAGGCCTTTAAGGTCAAATATAGGTCAACCTGCAGGCCTTTAAGGTCAAATATAGGTCAACCTGCAGGCCTTTAAGCAAGCAATATTTTATGAAACAAGTTTTGGAATTTTGCTATTAAAATATGGTATGAAATCACAAGTGTAAGATCCTTTGTATCACATGACCATAATGGGGTAATCATATTGTTGCATAAAATACCGTAGTCCTATATATAAGACCTATATATGAAATCCTACTTTCAATTTTGAAAGTTTGTAGACCACAAAAACATTGTTTATTGATTCAATGTTATTGTGCGAATGTATTCGGATGAATTTTAAAAATGCATTTTATATGCTTTTTGCGATGCAGTGTCGCTTTAACGTAATCATACTGTAATAAGCATGTGCTGCGAAACTATTTACGACGGATATGTTGTCCAGTGGTAACATGCTGGACTGGTAATCCAGGGATCGCAGGTTCGATCCCCGTCTGACTAATAAAATTAACAGTATTTCAGATGGGACGTTAAACCGAGGTCTTGTGTCGGTGCTTTACACCGTGCACGTAAAAGAACCAGAGGAGACTCTCTGGAATGGGTTGGAATGGTCTGTATCATGCACTATCCTCCAAAATCTAAAACGACTAATCTCTTCAGGAGGTGTCGCTCATATGGGCAACCGGTAGCGACGATAAATAAACGTAAAACACGTATATAAGACCTACATAAAAATATTTCTGTTATTTCGAGGTCTTATCGTTAAAGCTCATTTTCGCATAGCACTTTCCGCCCTGATCCGATGGTGGGATTTCTGACCAATATTTTGAAGCTTTTCGGACATGAACGGTTATAAATGTGTGCATTGGTGTTAAGAATTATCATAAATATAGATATTAAGAATGTTCAAAATATATTGTATTACCGTTGTGCATATCATTTAGCTGTTTGAAGTCGACAGGTGAAATTCTCCCATTTTTTTCTGCGCAGTCTTCAAAAGAAATCCGAATTAATCTTTTGCTAGTACATTTCATGCGTATGAACAATTGGATATTGAACGAAATCTTATTTGGTTCACGGTAATGGCACCAGAGATATATCATGTAAACAATTTCGTCTAATGATTTCTATTTTTGTTTTTCACAATAATCAAATATTCAAAAGGGACGATTTGGAATGGCGAAACTCTGCCATGAAATTTAAACGTTTAGATTTCATGTATAATATTGTGTCAAAGAGACGTTATAGACTGTACAGATTTCAAACAACGGTATACATGTGTGTTCATCTTGTTAACAATTTTAATTTATAAAAACAACTTTTTAGAATATAAAATATGCTACGCGTATAGCATTTAGACTTTTGAAAAATGCCTGGATAGTAAAATGTCACATTTTTCAAGTCTAAATATTTCGACTAAAAATACCGCTGCTACGTTCATTTTGAAGCCCAATTTATCATCAGCAGAGTTGTATTTATGTTTTAAACAGCGTTATAATTGCGTCAATACTTCTTTTAAATCGTAGTTTGTCTTACCAATAACGTTATTGTACCTATTCAAATAGAAATATGCACACTTTTACAATTTACCCGTATAAGGATAATTCTCTCAACCTCAACATACAAAAATTACATTATGTCTTCTAAAGAACAATTTTAGGAATGTTTCCAAATTTGGTCTGTAGCATAATTCCATGTGCCTCAAGTATGGAGCTTTATATCTTCCTTCATGTTCCAAAGAGATAATAGTTTTTCCTTATTGATTGATGTTGTATTAAATATGATGAACACAGTCAAGCACATTATTTAAATGAAAAAGTATCACTCTCGAGACCTCATTCCTGATGGAATCCATCGCCACGAGGGGGAGAGAAGAGGCAATATGGAATTTAAATGCCTTGCCTAAAGGCACAATCGTAACGGCTCCAGCGGGGCTCGAACTCCGGACCTTTCACACCTGAAGCGAAACTGCATTTTAATATATAATTATAATGTTGATCTTTTTCAAAAGAACAATGATGGAGATTACTTTATGATGATGAAAATAATTTGGCTTGATCCTGATTGTAAGCAGAACTACCTGTTTTTGTGAAATATGCAGTGTAACTTTAATATATTTGGATTAAATTGATTTCCTTGGGAATCACTACATACCATTCCCAGGTGGCTGTGTTATTTCCTTCCAGAATGTAACTGTTATTTCTTTCCTGAAGGTGGCTGTGTTAGTTCTTTCCTGAAGGTGGCTGTGTTAATTCTTTCCTGAAGGTGGCTGTGTTATTTCTTTCCAGAAGGTAGCTATGTTAATTCTTTCCTGAAGGTGGCTGTGTTATTTCTTTCCAGAAGGTAGCTGTGTTATTTCTTTCCAGAAGGTGGCTGTGTTATTTTTATTCTAGGAATGTTTCAGGGTGTAAATGATCACAGTTTCTTGCCAACTGTGCATAGCTTGGGAAATGGCTTCTACACTGCCTACATATCGGGGCGTCTAGACTGCATACAGGTCATGGCGTCTAGACTGCATACAGGTCATGGCTTCTACACTGCATACAGGTCATGGCGTCTACACAGCATACAGGTCATGGCGTCTACACTGCATACAGGTCATGGCTTCTACACTGCATACAGGTCATGGCTTCTACACTGCATACAGGTCATGGTGTCTAGACTACATACAGGTCATAGCATCTACACTGCATACAGGTCATGGCTTCTACACTGCATACAGGTCATGACATCTACACTGCATACAGGTCATAGCATCTACACTGCATACAGGTCATGGCTTCTACACTGCATACAGGTCATGGCTTCTACACTGCATACAGGTCATGGCTTCTACACTGCATACAGGTCATGGCTTCTACACTGCATACAGGTCAGGGCATCTACACTACATACAGGTCATGACATCTACACTGCATACAGGTCATGGCATCTACACTGCATACAGGTCATGGCTTCTACACTGCATACAGGTCATAGCATCTACACTGCATACAGGTCATGGCATATACACTGCATACAGGTCATGGCTTCTACACTGCATACAGGTCATGGCTTCTACACTACATACAGGTCATAGCATCTGCACTGCATACAGGTAATGGCTTCTACACTGCATACAGGTCATGTTTTGGTGGTTGTGGTTGGTGGCTTCTACACTGCATACAGGTCAGGGCATCTACACTGCATACAGGTCATGTCTTCTACACTGCATACAGGTCAGGGCATCTACACTGCATACAGGTCATGTCTTCTACACTGCATACAGGTCAGGGCATCTACACTGCATACAGGTCATGTCTTCTACACTGCATACAGGTCATGGCTTCTACACTGCATACAGGTCATGGCTTCTACACTGCATACAGGTCATGGCTTCTACACTGCATACAGGTCATGGCATCTACACTGTATACAGGTCATGACATCTACACTGTATACAGGTCATGTCTTCTACACTGCATACAGGTCATGGCTTCTACACTGCATACAGGTCATGGCTTCTACACTGCATACAGGTCAGGGCATCTACACTGCATACAGGTCATGGCTTCTACACTGCATACAGGTCAGGGCATCTACACTGCATACAGGTCATGGCTTCTACACTGCATACAGGTCATGGCTTCTACACTGCATACAGGTCAGGGCATCTACACTGCATACAGGTCATGGCTTCTACACTGGGGTTTCTTACAGATTCTTGGCAACTTTGTAAGATGGACCTGTCGGACTGATGCAAGGTTGTCACCGCGATTACTGTAAATTGCATCAATGTGCGACATCACAAGGGGTTTGACATTAGAGGAAGATAGATAGATAGACATCACTGGCTTTTCTGTTACATCCCTTGGCAGACTAAGTCTTTATTTATCCCGAAATGTATATTGGACCATTTAGTTGGAAACCTATGATTTTAGTGGTGTTCCCTAACCAAATGTTGCGATATGATAATTGTGATTTTATCAAAATCTTACTAATTAATTGCAGGGGGCGTAACTACCAATTTCATAATGGTGCTACATAACTGGCCAGTCCAGACAACGACACAATGAACTCGGCACATCAGGGTTCATTCTAGGTCAGAATTTTTGGGAGAAGTGAGAAAGCGCGTGATCGCTTCCTTAAATGTTGTTCTTTAATATACTTGTGCAAAATAGGGTTAAAATGCACAGTACAACCATTAAATACAACATTTGAGTAGGAGTGCTTTATAATGGGCCAGTGTATCTTACTAGACAACATTTTTGTTTGAAAATCGTATAAACCAAAACATTTTTTTAAAATTATTTTTTAGGGAGAAGTGGGGCCCCCAGAGGGCGAAGTCAGGGTCCCTATGGCGACAATTTAGCCCACATCGCCCTCTAAACTGATCCCTGCACATAGACCGATCTACTATACGATACACATATGCCGACTTCATAGTGTCATTGTTGATATTTTCGCGATAGTAATAGTCATGCTATCATTATGATAATTATGACACTAATTGGTGGATGTATAAGTAACAACTTGTGGGCCTATCGAGTCACGATGGCGAAACATTTATCCAAACATTTCAACGTGACATATAGGGAGTGCGTCATTATGTCAGAAATGGTAGGGTTGCGGCACAAAAATAGACATGGTCTAGTAATAGAAAACAAACATAATTTGATTTTAGGCCTAAGTCACAGTGCTATTCGCAAAGATTGAAACTACATTGTACAGTAACTACTATTCGTTCCATTTTTGCTGATGATGCAGTTTAGCCAAACAAACACAGGGATCATTTTGGACCAGACACATCATGGGATTTTTCTCCCATTGGACACAAATTGATGAGCTTTTTTAAATATTGATGAGCTTTTTAATGAAACAACAAATAAAACAAACGTAACTATAAATTGTACATTGCTGCTTTACAATACTAACATTGTGGTTTTTGAGCAAGCCAGGAAGTGGCTTATGTACTGTAGAACTTTTAAATGAAACAACAAATGAAATCAAACAGTTAACTAGTACTATACATTGTAACATTGTGGGGTTAACCGTTTCTAGCAAGCCAGGAAGTGGCTTTTTAGGTCCACCGGTATTTGAAGTGTAACTGTTGCTATGATGTTTAGATTTTGAAATCTGCTACAAAATGGATAGCTCAAGTTAAAAATAATAATGTTGTTCACGTCTTCATGTAGTAGACATTTATATAAATATTCACTATTAATTAATATATAAGTAAAGGAATAAAACAAATCATTTTTATGCTAATAGTGGATTTCAAACATCTAAACATCATAGCAACACTTCAAACATATATGTGGTGGTCATTGTCAGAGTCTACAGCCACTGATATGCTCAAATGACTTATTTTGCCTGAAATATTGCCCTAGATTTAGCAGCCTTCCACTCTCTGAATGCGGGTTCACACTCAAACTGTGGAGGTCCCTCAATCATTACTCTCATCAACATGTCACAGTGTTCACCAGAAATCCTATTCCTCAAAGCTGTAGTAATACTGTTCTGAGCTTAAAAGCTACGTTCACAATCGCACATGTGAATGGGATGAGTAAGAGCTAGCATGGCAAGTGTCATCATGTTTGGAAAGTCCTCCTTGTGATATGTTGCCAATAGTGACCAGAGTGATGCTGTTGTAAGACTAGGATAGCCTTGTGTTTTGACAACTTTCTTTAACTTCGATATGGCAGCTCTATGGTCTCTGAATTGTTGTACTCTTAAAATTAGAAGTACCAGTCGCCATAGTGTTTTTGTGTCCGAATTCGGATACAATGCAAGCCATTTGGGTTGAAACTTAGGCCTTGTCGTGGTGATTTCAGCAGGCGAGATGTCAGAATGATCGCCATCTGGACTATTCAACAAATTGTTGTTCTCATCGGCCCGTTGTCGTTTAAAATAAGTGTCGAGAGGACGTTCTCCCGATCTTTTCATTTTTGCCGTAAAATCTTTATCTCAACCAGCCGATCAGAATATAGTATCCACCACGCATAACGCACCTTCATCACTTGCTCCGCCCAGGGTTAGGGTCAAAACGCGTGGTTGATGTTATTATTCAGTTGGGTGGTTGAGAAAAAAGGATTGCCCATTTTTTCTCAATGATATCGGCCACGAGGCGCTTTACTCTAGACTGGTTTACACGCTCTCAATATAATCTCACGCAAAGGCGATGTTTTCGGCGGAAAGGAAAAATATGTGACGACAAGAATGAATTTTGAAGGCGCGCTTTTTTGTCCCAGTTAGCAATGTTCGGTGCGTTTTTCGTACGAAACATGCGCGAAAAGCGCGGAATCGCGGTCCAAAATGATCCCTGCGAAACATAGTAAAACTTTTAAAAATATTTTCTCACAAATAACAAGAAAAAACATAACTATTGTAAAAAAAACTTTGCATGAAATTTGATTAAATATTGATTTTACGGAAAAACGATTTCTCTGTGGGCAATTTACCATGTGACCGCGGAGAATGAGTGGCTGGAAAAATGAAAATCAGCCTGTTTTAGGAAATTGATGTCGAAACCTGGCAAGATTGCTCAGAAATGGGCTAAGAAAAAAAAAGCTATTATGTTAAAAACGGTCCAGTAAAACGAAACTTATGGAAGAAAATATGTTTATAGATCCCATGTTGACCTCCCATATAGAAAATATGTCTAGATCCCATGTTGACCTCCCATATAGAAAATATGTCTAGATCCCATGTTGACCTCCCATATAGAAAATATGTTTATAGATCCCATGTTGAACTCCCATATAGAAAATATGTTTATTGATCCCATGTTGACCTCCCATATAGAAAATATGTCTAGATCCCATGTTGACCTCCCATATAGAAAATATGTCTAGATCCCATGTTGACCTCCCATATAGAAAATATGTCTAGATCCCATGTTGACCTCCCATATAGAAAATATGTTTATAGATCCCATGTTGAACTCCCATATAGAAAATATGTTTATTGATCCCATGTTGACCTCCCATATAGAAAATATGTCTAGATCCCATGTTGACCTCCCATATAGAAAATATGTTTATAGATCCCATGTTGAACTCCCATATAGAAAATATGTTTATTGATCCCATGTTGACCTCCCATATAGAAAATATGTTTATAGATCCCATGTTGACCTCCCATATAGAAAATATGTTTATAGATCCCATGTTGAACTCCCATATAGAAAATATGTTTATAGATCCCATGTCGAACTCCCATATAGAAAATATGTTTATGGATCCCATGTTGACCTCCCATATAGAAAATATGTTTATAGATCCCATGTTGACCTCCCATATAGAAAATATGTTTATAGATCCCATGTTGACCTCCCATATGGAAAATATGTTTATGGATCCCATGTTGAACTCCCATATAGAAAATATGTTTATGGATCCCATGTTGACCTCCCATATAGAAAATATGTTTATAGATCCCATGTTGACCTCCCATATAGAAAATATGTTTATAGATCCCAACATACATGTTGACCTCCCATATAGAAAATATGTTTATAGATCCCATGTTGACCTCCCATATAGAAAATATGTTTATAGATCCCATGTTGACCTCCCATATAGAAAATATGTTTATAGATCCCATGTTGACCTCCCATATAGAAAATATGTTTATAGATCCCATGTTGACCTCCCATATAGAAAATATGTTTATAGATCCCATGTTGACCTCCCATATAGAAAATATGTTTATAGATCCCATGTTGACCTCCCATATAGAAAATATGTTTATAGATCCCATGTTGACCTCCCATATAGAAAATATGTTTATAAATCCCATGTTGACCTCCGATATAGAACATATGTTTATAGATCCCATGTTGACCTCCCATATAGAAAATATGTTTATAAATCCCATGTTGAACTCCCATATAGAAAATATGTTTATAGATCCCATGTTGACCTCCCATATATAGAAAATATGTTTATAGATCCCATGTTGACCTCCCATATAGAAAATATGTTTATAGATCCCATGTTGAACTCCCATATAGACAATATGTTTATAGATCCCATGTTGACCTCCCATATAGACAATATGTTTATAGATCCCATGTTGACCTCCCATATAGAATCGTTGTTTGCCCCTAAAATCAATATTTGATTAAATTTCTTGTAAACAAACATTGCGGTGTTGTACAAACAATTCCAGACACCCTTCGCATTGAATGCTGATGAGTGTTTGTATTTGCCGATAGTAGCATGTCCGACAACTAGTCCTCAAGTTTAGTACCGTCGAATGTCAAAGTTTTCACAGTGACACCTTTCATTAGCTTATTATACCGATTCTGGAACATATAATTTATTTCTTCTGCATATTTGCCGATGATCAGCAGCTGCTCTAAACGACCAAAGTCACCCATGTATGATGATAACTTGATAATTTAAAAAGACATAGCGTCTGTTTATTTTCGCTTTCATCTGTGTCGTGTAAGCGGATGCAAAGCGTGTGCATAACAATTATGATCAGTCGGGTAGGCAGGGTTAAACCGAAATCCGAATCACCAAGTGCACATATACGTGACAGTGGTCATATGAATAGCTAGAATTCGGGGAACGGTGTATAAAACGGTTACTTTCATTTCCGAATCTACCTGCCTGTTTTCTATAATATGAATTATACAATTCTGAACAATCAAATAATTCCCAGCTAAAATATTGGTGTGACATGTCGTCAAAAACGGGTTTTGGCAGAAATTATTGGTGCGACATTTTGACCTAATTTGAATTATTGGTGCAACATTTTGATCTAATTTGAATTATTGGTGCAACATTTTGACCTAATTTGAATTATTGGTGCAACATTTTGACCTAATTTGAATTATTGGTGCAACATTTTGACCTAATTTGAATTATTGCTGCGACAAAATGTTGCACCAGTCAGTCGCACTGTTATCTATGCCCATGAATTGATAATAAATCTTTACAGATGAGTACCCATTGGATACCATCATACTGATATCTTTCAAGATATAGTAATTTAAAAATGAGAAAGTGGATGAAAATTGATAGCATGTTGTGCAAAGGAAACAACGATAAAAACATAGGAAACCACTTGAGAGGACTGTCGTAATTTTAGGGAGTATTCAGGGGCAGTAACTGTGTCTCTCATTATGTGCTTTGGAAAAGTTTCCTTCAGTAAATATTGCGATACCGTTGGACCACAGGAACTTGAGATTGTATCCATAAATCACCAAAAACCATGGCACCCAGAACCCTGTACATATATCATACGACACCCCCTATATAGATAGTGCAGTTTGGCGAGCTTAATAATAGAAACATTCCAAAACTATATATATATATCATAAAATATGTTATGAAATCATCACGAGTGTAAGATCCCTTTATCACATCACCATGGCAGCGTCGCTTTAATAAATAACATTGCTACTTTCATTTTGGCACCCAGTGTCGTCGCAAATTGTCGTGACGTCATTAAATTGTCATGATGTCATTATGCAAAGCAGTTATATTTATCTTTTAAACAGCGTTATAATTGCATCTACATGTAGACTTCTTTTTAATTGTAGTTTGTCTTACCATGAACGTTATGTACCAATTCAAATAGAAATAAAGGTTAATTTAAACAAATTATATGGATTATTCTCTCAGCCAATCATAATCCTTCTAAGTGTTATTACATATATGTATTTTAAAATTTTCAAAACCAAATTGGTCCAGGCCGAAATCGACAGTCAGGACCCCCCCATCCCCCCCACCCCCAGTCATTATATACCCCCATCCCCCCAGTCATTATATACCCCCCATCCCCCACCCCCAGTCATTATAATATTAAATCATCACTAGTATGACCCTTTTATCACATTACCATACTGCGCTCGTTTTAATATGGACCAGGGATTTTAGAAGCCCTGATATGTATATATAAGAAATTATGAGATGACTGTATTCCACCGAAAACTAGCAACGTTATGTGATAAATATACTTTCAATCTCCAAGTTCCTGTGGTTGGACAGTGTCTTGCGTAGATCTCATTCCAATCTATTGAACACTGTTTTGTGTATTGTGGAATTCTGAAATTTACTTGTTAATGAATGTGTGTTTTTGCCATCTTTGTTAGCATAGATGAGTGGGTGTAGCATTAATTGTGGCAAAGAAGGTGCTGATTTGTGGTGCTGTTTTCTAAGACAAGATAAAGCATGGAGATAATAGTGATGCTCCAAGATCTGGATACCTTAGAATATATCTCTTGACTTTTCTTCTTCAGTGTGCACCATACTATGGGATGTACAAGGTACAAAAACTGTATATATATACTAACTATAGTGTGTCTACCTACCCAATGATCGTTAGTTATTTTTCATTGATGATGTATATGTATATAAGCAGGGTTCATTCTAGGTCAGAATTTTTGGGAGAAGTGAGAAAGTGCGTGATTGCTTCCTTAAATGGTGTTCTTTAATATATTTCTGCAAAATAGAGTTAAAATGCACACAGTACAAACCATTAAATACAAGTGCTTTATAATGGAGTATCTTACTAGACAATATTTTGTTTGAAAATCGTAAAAACCAAAAAATAATAATAATTTTTTTATAGAGAGAAGTGGGGCCACCAGAGGGCGAAGTCAGGGTCCCTAGGGCGACTACATCGCCCTCTAGAATGATCCCTGATAAGTAAATGTCTTTTAAAATGATATCAGGATAACCAGAAACATATGATGAACAAGCAAGTTGTTGTTATAGCTCATGTGAGGTATTATTACTGCAATGTGTATGTCCGTCGTTTGTCATCCTTAAACATTATTCAAATGTCTTCTCCTCAATAGCCATTGGGTCCATATCCACCATTTATGGTCATGATACTTGGGTGGGTGGGGGATTACATAATTGTTAAAAGCACGTCATTACACTGTCTAAAATTAGCACACATTCTTAAATAATATTCTCACAAACCGCCAGCTGGATTTTGACCACTCTTGTTAAGAATGATCGATTTTCAATGCTGTTTCAAAGTTGTTCAAATGGAACCACAGAATCATAATTGGGTGTGGCCCGGGGGGTCAAGTAGGGGTCAAATTTAATTTTTAGTGAATGTGGTCATCTCATATATCAAAGAGAAGGTATCGATGAGATGATCATTATTATGTAATTGTCATCAAAATGGGATGATTACGTCATCCAAGATGGCCACCGTACCGGGTGTCAAATTATTTCATGTGAGGAAGCTATCCAGCTGGTTTGTGGAAGGTCAGTGGTTCTTCCTTCACCAATTATAGCTGAAGAGTTCCAATATAAGCTGTTTGTGTAACTTTATACCTCAAAAACAAATCAAACTTAACTCTTTCAACACCAAGTAACTGACATGGACTGGTCCATGATATTCTTAGACCAATAAATGAATAAGAAAATTACATTCGGACCAGTTCATTTATCAAGATGGGTAATTTTGTCTAAAATTAGTAATACTACTTGCAAAAAGTGCAGATCCTGATGAGACGGCTCGTCACGAGCCGGATCTGGATCTACACTTTTTGTAAGCCTATAAATAGAGGTCTGTGGTGTTGAAAGGGTTAATATGGCCAAAACATTAATACGGGTAGGTTGGACAAACTTTACTTTGTAGGCTATTGTATCATTAAGGAGTATAGATGTATGTTGTATGTAAGTATGCATTTTTATCTGCATGTGGCATGTTTTCGTCATTAGTAACAAAATTGTAATTACTGTGAATAGTTGATACAACAAAGCATGAAGGTGCCAATGGGTAGTTGACATCAAATCGCTCTCCCCTTATCGTCGTAGGTTCCCATTGCCCTTATCGTCGTAGGTTCCCATTGGATGTGTGCGTCTAATTCCTTCATTTGAGGAACCTATCCAGTTGGCTAGTGGAAGGTCATTGGTTCTACCTGGATGTCTGAAATACTGTTGCTGGGCAACCAGGGTCTTCCTCATCCATTAATAACTGCATAAACCAGGGTCTTCCTCATCCATTAATAACTGCATAAACCAGGGTCTTCCTCAACCATTAATAACTGCATAAACCAGGGTCTTCCTCAACCATTAATAACTGCATAAACCAGGGTCTTCCTCATCCATTAATAACTGCATAAACCAGGGTCTTCCTCATCCATTAATAACTGCATAAACCAGGGTCTTCCTCAACCATTAATAACTGCATAAACCAGGGTCTTCCTCAACCATTAATAACTGCATAAACCAGGGTCTTCCTCATCCATTAATAACTGCATAAACCAGGGTCTTCCTCATCCATTAATAACTGCATAAACCAGGGTCTTCCTCAACCATTAATAACTGCATAAACCAGGGTCTTCCTCAACCATTAATAACTGCATAAACCAGGGTCTTCCTCATCCATTAATAACTGCATAAACCAGGGTCTTCCTCATCCATTAATAACTGCATAAACCAGGGTCTTCCTCAACCATTAATAACTGCATAAACCAGGGTCTTCCTCAACCATTAATAACTGCATAAACCAGGGTCTTCCTCAACCATTAATAACTGCATAAACCAGGGTCTTCCTCAACCATTAATAACTGCATAAACCAGGGTTTTCCTCAACCATTAATAACTGCATAAACCAGGGTCTTCCTCAACCATTAATAACTGCATAAACCAGGGTCTTCCTCAACCATTAATAACTGCATAAACCAGGGTATTCCTCAACCATTAATAACTGCATAAACCAGGGTATTCCTCAACCATTAATAACTGCATAAACCAGGGTCTTCCTCAACCATTAATAACTGCATAAACCAGGGTCATTTTCGATATTACGCCAAGTTATTAAAGTTATATATACCTGGTACTAACATCTAGTACGCAGTGGAAAGAATTAGCTTAAGCTTGTAGCTTTAGCTTTCAGTTCAATCCACATATCAAGATATAAATGTATGTTTCTGTATATTTCTCAATGTATATATATTACATGTATCCTGATAAATAAATATGTTTAAACCAATGGAAACAACTGCAACAACTTAAGTTTAACCCTTTCCTTCATAGAGATTTAGGGTAATATACTATTATATCGCCATACAAACGACAGCCATTTAGCTATCATGCAGTGGATACGTAGTTGCCATATATATCCAACCTCCATAGATATTACTGAGAATACATGAGATTCTGGCCTTTAATATGAACATTGGTTTGGCTACAACATTGTCAATGTATGTTGTATTGGTAATGACGTCAAGAGGTGCTTCTATTCATGAGGGAAAGGGTTTAACTGTTATTCAATTGATTTTCGTGTTTCATTTTATCAAATTTACACAGTAAAGACAGTTTGTTGTATCAGATTAAATAGAGTGTTTGGAGACACCTGGTCCTGAGGTTTTAAAACTTTTTTCAGATCTCAAACTCAAGAAATTTGATTGGTTGATTGTGAGTTTCACACTCAGCTGAACCAATCAGAAGCTTGAGACTGAGTTTGAGATTGGAGAAAAGTTTTATAACCTCCAGCCCATGTTAGAGTTAGATTCTCAGTTACTCGGCTTGTTGCTAAAATCGCAAAGACGTGTTCAGCTTCTTATCCTCCCCTGATTATTTCCATGGGTATTTATTGTATTATTTATAGACGTCGACTTTCTCCTCATCCACTGCCTGCAATATTTTGGTTTTCTATGTTGTTAGATAGCTTTGGAATCACATAAGTATTACACTGAGAATTTTTCTGGGCGAATGGGGGGAATTTATGTGATAAGAATTGCTGCTATGTACCGGGGTAGTCATATTATAGGTATTAAAATTGTCCAATTGCTTTCAGGAAATAGTTCCAAGCTTTCACTTGTGTGAGTATAGAAATACAGACTTGAACTGGAATCCAGAAATGGCCATGTCAATCTATTTACATAGTTGATATTCTGCAACAATATTTTGGTTCCCATATGATTCGTGGATGTTCCAGCAGGGATGTGGTATATATTATTATGTTGGACACGTTTTCATGTTATTATCAATATGTTTGCATTTAATTACTAAAGTATGCACTATATAATTTATATACATTCACTCAATACACTATCCGAGTGTGTATTATGAGTAAATGCTCAATCGTCCTTCTATTACATATTTATACATATTTATATGTAATAGTGTTTCTTGTTACTTCTTGATTATCGACCGCATATTGTTATCATGTTATCATGTATATAGCGGCGGAGAATTGTAACTATGGAATAAGATTTCGTTTTTGGTCATTGCTGGTGGATTATGAGTTTCACACTCAGCTGAACCAATCAGAAGCTTGAGACTGAGTTTGAGATTGGAGAAAAGTTTTATAACCTCCAGCCCATGTTAGAGTCAAATTATCCTCCTCGGTACATAGCGTAATTAAGAATGCATGTCATGCTGCATTTCTTTCCAGCAATAGTAACAGTCAGTATGTTTGATTGAAAAAAAATATGGCGACTTCAGTGTTTTTTCTGTCTGGTAATCGAGAGGTTGAGTTCAAACCCCACCTGAACCACGGCATGATGTCCTTAGACAAGACTCTTAAATCCACGTTGCCTCTTCTCTCTCCACTCATGGGAATGGAATGAGGGATTTTTATCGTTTTTGAGGGTGGGGCTGGCTGTATGAGTTATCAAGTGACTTTCATGTAAATATTGTAAAAAGTGAAACGACAAAATGATTTGGGAAATGATTTGGAAATATGATAAAAATACATATGAATGTTCAAAATTTGATAGTTGTGGCAGGTCATGGTTTTGGCGTATACCACATATTTTAAGCGGAAAATAGGATGCAGTTGAAATGATTTTTCGATAATAATGTTTCGTGGATAGCTATAGAAAGTCCTGCACAAATCCTATTGTAAAAACAGTTGGATTTTTAGTCATAGTACAGGCGATGAATACCTTAAAATGAAAGCGTAACCACATGGCACACAAGCCATGTCATCAGACAGGGCACCAAGAAACTAATAATGTTGATGAAAATAGTAGTTTGGAAGAACAAAATAGTAGTTTGGAAGAACAAAATAGTAGGTTAAAATAGTAGTTTGGAAGAACAAAATAGTAGGTTAAAATAGTAGTTTGGAAGAACAAAATAGTAGTTTAAAATAGTAGTTTGGAAGAACAAAATAGTAGGTTAAAATAGTAGTTTGGAAGAACAAAATAGTAGTTAAAATAGTAGTTTGGAAGAACAAAATAGTAGGTTAAAATAGTAGTTTGGAAGAACAAAATAGTAGTTTAAAATAGTAGTTTGGAAGAACAAAATAGTAGGTTAAAATAGTAGTTTGGAAGAACAAAATAGTAGTTTAAAATAGTAGTTTGGAAGAACAAAATAGTAGGTTAAAATAGTAGTTTGGAAGAACAAAATAGTAGGTTAAAATAGTAGTTTGGAAGAACAAAATAGTAGGTTAAAATAGTAGTTTGGAAGAACAAAATAGTAGTTTGGAAGAACAAAATAGTAGGTTAAAATAGTAGTTTGGAAGAACAAAATAGTAGTTTGGAAGAACAAAATAGTAGGTTAAAATAGTAGTTTGGAAGAACAAAATAGTAGGTTAAAATAGTAGTTTGGAAGAACAAAATAGTAGGTTAAAATAGTAGTTTGGAAGAACAAAATAGTAGTTTAAAATAGTAGTTTGGAAGAACAAAATAGTAGGTTAAAATAGTAGTTTGGAAGAACAAAATAGTAGTTTAAAATAGTAGTTTGGAAGAACAAAATAGTAGGTTAAAATAGTAGTTTGGAAGAACAAAATAGTAAGTTAAAATAGTAGTTTGGAAGAACAAAATAGTAGGTTAAAATAGTAGTTTGGAAGAACAAAATAGTAGGTTAAAATAGTAGTTTGGAAGAACAAAATAGTAGTTTGGAAGAACAAAATAGTAGTTTGGAAGAACAAAATAGTAGGTTAAAATAGTAGTTTGGAAGAACAAAATAGTAGTTTGGAAGAACAAAATAGTAGGTTAAAATAGTAGTTTGGAAGAACAAAATAGTAGGTTAAAATAGTAGTTTGGAAGAACAAAATAGTAGGTTAAAATAGTAGTTTGGAAGAACAAAATAGTAGGTTAAAATAGTAGTTTGGAAGAACAAAATAATAGTTTGGAAGAACAAAATAGTAGGTTAAAATAGTAGTTTGGAAGAACAAAATAGTAGTTTGGAAGAACAAAATAGTAGGTTAAAATAGTAGTTTGGAAGAACAAAATAGTAGTTTAAAATAGTAGTTTGGAAGAACAAAATAGTAGGTTAAAATAGTAGTTTGGAAGAACAAAATAGTAGGTTAAAATAGTAGTTTGGAAGAACAAAATAGTAGGTTAAAATAGTAGTTTGGAAGAACAAAATAGTAGGTTAAAATAGTAGTTTGGAAGAACAAAATAATAGTTTGGAAGAACAAAATAGTAGGTTAAAATAGTAGTTTGGAAGAACAAAATAGTAGTTTGGAAGAACAAAATAGTAGGTTAAAATAGTAGTTTGGAAGAACAAAATAGTAGTTTAAAATAGTAGTTTGGGAAGAACAAAATAGTAGGTTAAAATAGTAGTTTGGAAGAACAAAATAGTAGTTTAAAATAGTAGTTTGGGAAGAACAAAATAGTAGGTTAAAATAGTAGTTTGGAAGAACAAAATAGTAGTTTAAAATAGTAGTTTGGAAGAACAAAATAGTAGGTTAAAATAGTAGTTTGGAAGAACAAAATAGTAGGTTAAAATAGTAGTTTGGAAGAACAAAATAGTAGGTTAAAATAGTAGTTGGAAGAACAAAATAGTAGGTTAAAATAGTAGTTTGGAAGAACAAAATAGTAGTTTGGAAGAACAAATAGTAGGTTAAAATAGTAGTTTGGAAGAACAAAATAGTAGGTTAAAATAGTAGTTTGGAAGAACAAAATAGTAGGTTAAAAATGTAGTTGGGGTGTGGTTTGTGTTGGGGTGTGGTTTGTGTTTGGAAGAACAAAATAGTAGGTTTAAATAGTAGTTTGGAAGAACAAAATAGTAGGTTAAAATAGTAGTTTGGAAGAACAAAATAGTAGGTTAAAATAGTAGTTTGGAAGAACAAAATAGTAAGTTAAAATAGTAGTTTGGAAGAACAAAATAGTAGTTTAAAATAGTAGTTTGGAAGAACAAAATAGTAGGTTAAAATAGTAGTTTGGAAGAACAAAATAGTAGTTTAAAAAATAGTAGTTTGGAAGAACAAAATAGTAGGTTAAAATAGTAGTTTGGAAGAACAAAATAGTAGTTTGGAAGAACAAAATAGTAGGTTAAAATAGTAGTTTGGAAGAACAAAATAGTAGGTTAAAATAGTAGTTTGGAAGAACAAAATAGTAGGTTAAAATAGTAGTT
>CM026387.1:77070952-77203549 GCA_014843695.1 Archivesica marissinica | reverse complement strand
AAAATAGTAGTTTGGAAGAACAAAATAGTAGGTTAAAATAGTAGTTTGGAAGAACAAAATAGTAGTTTGGAAGAACAAAATAGTAGGTTAAAATAGTAGTTTGGAAGAACAAAATAGTAGTTTGGAAGAACAAAATAGTAGGTTAAATAGTAGTTTGGAAGAACAAAATAGTAGTTTAAAATAGTAGTTTGAAGAACAAAATAGTAGGTTAAAATAGTAGTTTGGAAGAACAAAATAGTAGGTTAAAATAGTAGTTTGGAAGAACAAAATAGTAGGTTAAAATAGTAGTTTGGAAGAAACAAAAAAAAATAGTAGTTTGGAAGAACAAATAGTAGTTTGGAAGAACAAAATAGTAGGTTAAAATAGTAGTTTGGAAGAACAAAATAGTAGGTTAAAATAGTAGTTTGGAAGAACAAAATAGTAGGTTAAATAGTAGTTTGGAAGAACAAAATAGTAGGTTAAAATAGTAGTTTGGAAGAACAAAATAGTAGGTTAAAATAGTAGTTTGGAAGAACAAAATAGTAAGTAAAATAGTAGTTTGGAAGAACAAAATAGTAGGTTAAAATAGTAGTTTGGAAGAACAAAATAGTAGTTTAAAATAGTAGTTTGGAAGAACAAAATAGTAGGTTAAAATAGTAGTTTGGAAGAACAAAATAGTAGTTTGGAAGAACAAAATAGTAGGTTAAAATAGTAGTTTGGAAGAACAAAATAGTAGTTTGGAAGAACAAAATAGTAGGTTAAAATAGTAGTTTGGAAGAACAAAATAGTAGTTTGGAAGAACAAAATAGTAGGTTAAAATAGTAGTTTGGAAGAACAAAATAGTAGTTTGGAAGAACAAAATAGTAGGTTAAAATAGTAGTTTGGAAGAACAAAATAGTAGTTTAAAATAGTAGTTTGGAAGAACAAAATAGTAGGTTAAAATAGTAGTTTGGAAGAACAAAATAGTAGGTTAAAATAGTAGTTTGGAAGAACAAAATAGTAGGTTAAAATAGTAGTTTGGAAGAACAAAATAGTAGGTTAAAATAGTAGTTTGGAAGAACAAAATAGTAGTTTGGAAGAACAAAATAGTAGGTTAAAATAGTAGTTTGGAAGAACAAAATAGTAGGTTAAAATAGTAGTTTGGAAGAACAAAATAGTAGGTTAAAATAGTAGTTTGGAAGAACAAAATAGTAGGTTAAAATAGTAGTTTGGAAGAACAAAATAGTAGGTTAAAATAGTAGTTTGGAAGAACAAAATAGTAGGTTAAAATAGTAGTTTGGAAGAACAAAATAGTAAGTTAAAATAGTAGTTTGGAAGAACAAAATAGTAGTTTAAAATAGTAGTTTGGAAGAACAAAATAGTAGGTTAAAATAGTAGTTTGGAAGAACAAAATAGTAGTTTAAAAAATAGTAGTTTGGAAGAACAAAATAGTAGGTTAAAATAGTAGTTTGGAAGAACAAAATAGTAGTTTGGAAGAACAAAATAGTAGGTTAAAATAGTAGTTTGGAAGAACAAAATAGTAGGTTAAAATAGTAGTTTGGAAGAACAAAATAGTAGGTTAAAATAGTAGTTTGGAAGAACAAAATAGTAGGTTAAAATAGTAGTTTGGAAGAACAAAATAGTAGTTTAAAATAGTAGTTTGGAAGAACAAAATAGTAGGTTAAAATAGTAGTTTGGAAGAACAAAATAGTAGTTTGGAAGAACAAAATAGTAGGTTAAAATAGTAGTTTGCAAGAACAAAATAGTAGTTTGGAAGAACAAAATAGTAGGTTAAAATAGTAGTTTGGAAGAACAAAATAGTAGTTTGGAAGAACAAAATAGTAGGTTAAAATAGTAGTTTGGAAGAACAAAATAGTAGTTTGGAAGAACAAAATAGTAGGTTAAAATAGTAGTTTGGAAGAACAAAATAGTAGGTTAAAATAGTAGTTTGGAAGAACAAAATAGTAGGTTAAAATAGTAGTTTGGAAGAACAAAATAGTAGGTTAAAATAGTAGTTTGGAAGAACAAAATAGTAGTTTGGAAGAACAAAATAGTAGGTTAAAATAGTAGTTTGGAAGAACAAAATAGTAGGTTAAAATAGTAGTTTGGAAGAACAAAATAGTAGGTTAAAATAGTAGTTTGGAAGAACAAAATAGTAGTTTGGAAGAATAAAATAGTAGGTTAAAATAGTAGTTTGGAAGAACAAAATAGTAGTTTGGAAGAACAAAATAGTAGTTTGGAAGAACAAAATAGTAGTTTGGAAGAATAAAATAGTAGGTTAAAATAGTAGTTTGGAAGAACAAAATAGTAGTTTGGAAGAACAAAATAGTAGTTTGGAAGAACAAAATAGTAGTTTGGAAGAACAACTAAGTGATATTGGTGACAGTCTTTAATGAGTTATTTTCCTTAGAAATATGATCATATGGATCTGAGATACCTTCAAAAGTTGTTTCTTTCCTACAGGATAACAAGGTTCATTTAAATCCTTTTCACGCTGAGTAAATAAAATCACATTTGCAAACAACATAGATCCAGATCAGCTGCGGCATAACACCGTGTCTTATCAGGATCTATGTTGATTGCTATTCAGCCAATTGTTTTAGGTCCATTATCTGAATAGCAAACAGCATAGAGTCTGATCAGATGGCACATTCTGTTCTGTGCCGTCTGATCTGGCTCTATGCTGTTTGCAAAAGTGATTTTGTCTATATTATTTAGTGTGCAAAGGGTTAATGTGAAATTGCTACTGATTCTAAAACTCTGATTGTTTCAGCTCTTCTCCAAAGCAGTTGGCAGCAGAACAACAAACAAAGGAGATTATGAGCAGTGGGAATCTGATGCAGGGTGTGGCTACATTTCCCGCCCTTGGATCCCAGCAGAGGATCCCGGTAGCATCTCAGGGTGGTCGCAATAAGGTACAGTCAGCTAGGATTTTCAGTGGCATTTGTTTTGATGACATAATATTTGTATGACCCAGGGCCTCCACTGGCTTTTTTTAAGGTGGAGCCACCTCTGTCGCCACTTTCAAAAAGTTGTAACCACTTTGGAGCCATATAAGCTAAAATTGGAGCCAATATAAAATAAACTACAACAACAAACGAAAGGCTCCATTTCTTTGTATTACAACATTCTTTATTGTGTTCTCATACATTCTTTATTCTTTACATTCATACAAATACAAATCTCTCATAAAGGTGTTAAAAGAGGATTCTTCTGGATTTCATGGACTTCCACTTAAAAAATGCTCCCCCAAAGTCAAAGTCCTCAAGACCAGGGCAGGGCCATCAATAGAAATTCTCATCAGGTTGTTAAATGTGGGCATTGCCAGAGAGTTTCTCAGGCAAGTTTTGATGAGATTTTGCCTGCTGAACCCCCTTTCACACTCAACAGTGGAAACAGGGGCCACAAGTAAGATAAGATATGCGACCTGCTTGACTGATCCTTGTTGATTGCCGCTATTGTCCGATAATCCGAAGCCATAAATTAATCCGTGACAGATGTTTTCCCCGAGGCATTAAATTGTAACTTATAACGTAATAGTCAATTGACTGGTACACTAATTACAGCATAGTACTACATTGATCATTATTGCGGAGAGCAAGCCCGTCTATAAGGCAAATAACCACTACGAGTTTCATTTAACAGGTGCGTGTCTAAAAATAGATGTGGAATTTCCGAATTTTCCAGAAAATTGACTTTACTACCGATTCAGTGCACTCTGTCTCTTACGAGAACATAGATTATCTTTATAGTCGAGCACGCTTAAATATAATTCATTGTGCTATAAAACCCAATGACACAAATCCGTAATATAATAATAAAACGTGTTCACGGACAAGTTAATAACCTGGTGTGGCTTTCGAATCACAGACACAAAATGTCAATTTCAAGAAACGTTGTGATTTTTCACTGTGCACGTTGAGTTTCCTGCTGGGCAAGCAGAAATTATTGATAAACAATCAATTTCCTCACCTTTGTTGGGATCACGGTAATTAAGAGATCATCACAAAAAACGTTTGCAAAACAGCAAACTAGCGTAATTAACAGCTGAAAACAACAAAATCAAAACGGCCGAATTTGTCGGGTGCTGTAAACATTCAGGTCGGTGTCTTTATCATCAAAATTGTGCCGTAATTGTTGTTAATTTGTTGTATCCACGGCACACTTCAAATATACATGATGCCAGGTGTTTTCTTAACTAATTGATCGAGCATACTTACCCAATTATCTTCTCACATCGTGTCATTCATATCCCACTAACGAGCAATAAACAATCTTGACCGTGTATTGATTGGGCTGGTTATCGACTTTTCTGTGCCCTGCGACTCGTGGTACGCGCGACTCGAGAACGAATTTTCGGGTCACATAAATCATGGCACCATACATATTCGCCACTTTCGAATATTTGGAGCCACTTTTGCCAAAATTGGCGCCAGTGGCGATAGACAGCGGAGGCCCTGGTGACCTTTTTCTATCCGAAACATAATTTGTCTATATTTGGTTTTGGAACCTACATGTATAAGATGGGATAACTTCTTTATACTGTTGTTTTCTAGTGTGTGTATCGTTCAGGTCAATGTGGCTTTGACTTACTGATGTAGTTTTATAATACATGTACAGAGCTCATTCTAGAGGGCGACATGGGCGAGTTAGTCGTGGTTGGGCCCGTACATACCACTTCTCCCTAAAAACAAAAGAGTTTTAACAAAAAAATAAATTATTTTTACAATTTTCAGACAAAATATTGTCCAGTAAGATACACTGGGCATTGTAGAGCACTCCTGTTCAAATATTGTATTTAATGGTCATATTGTGTATGTTAACCCTATTATGTTGAAATTTATTAAATATTATGCCATTAAATGTCGCAATTGCGTGCTTTCTCATTTCTCCCAAACAATTGTGTCTAGCTTGAGCCCTGATGAATATACAATACTAACAGGCAGAGCATGTATTTTATTTGAACTGTGAACATTGTTTGATGTTGGCAGGGATCATTGTAGTGGGCAATGTGTGTGCCAATTAGTCGCCCTAGGAACCCTGACTGTGCCCTCTGGGCCCATTTTTCCCGTTTTTTTTTTTTTTTTTACAATTTTCATCCAAATTTTGTCAAGTAAGATACACTGGCCCATTATAAAGCACTCAATCTATTCAAATGTTGTATTTAATGGTCATACTGTGCATTTTAGCGATAATAACTGATATTAATCACTCTTGAGACCTCATTCCTGATGGAATCCACCGCCACGAGGGATAGAGAAAAAGGCATGTGGAATTTAGATGACTTGCCTAAGGGCACAATCGTAGCAGCTCCAGCGGGGCTCAAACTCTGGGCCTTTCGCACCTGAAGCGAACACGCTACCACTACGCTATCACGACTTCCAATTAAACTCAGATGGTGACGTGCAATCCATGCAGCATTCAGGGCTGATGTACTACTATCAATCATTTAGACATCTGTGACAGAGACGGTTAAAAATGATGCACAGTTAAACCTGTGTTAAGCAGCCAGCCAAGGGAATCATAGATAGTGGCTGCTTAGCACAGATGACTGCTTAATAGAGTGCAACTGTATAATAAAACAACATATTGGGAAACTGGCTGCTTAATACAGGTTGGCTGCTTTATTAATAGAGGTGACCAGTAACACAGGTTTGTCTGTATAATAGAGGTGACCACTAACACAGGTTTGACTGTATAATAGAGGTGACCACTAACACAGGTTTGACTGTATAATAGAGGTGACCACTAACACAGGTTTGACTGTATAATAGAGGTGACCACTAACACAGGTTTGACTGTATAATAGAGGTGACCACTAACACAGGTTTGACTGTATAATAGAGGTGACCACTAACACAGGTTTGACTGTAGAGGTGACCACTAACACAGGTTTGACTGTACAATAGAGGTGACCACTAACACAGGTTGACTGATGTTGAGGTGACTACTAACACAGGTTTGACTGTACAACAGAGGTGACCACTAACACAGGTTTGACTGTACAATAGAGGTGACCACTAACACAGGTTTGACTGTATAATAGAGGTGACCACTAACACAGGTTTGACTGTATAATAGAGGTGACCACTAACACAGGTTTGACTGTATAATAGAGGTGACCACTAACACAGGTTTGACTGTATAATAGAGGTGACCACTAACACAGGTTTGACTGAGAGGTGACCACTAACACAGGTTTGACTGTACAATAGAGGTGACCACTAACACAGGTTTGACTGTATTTGAGGTGACTACTAACACAGGTTTGACTGTACAACAGAGGTGACCACTAACACAGGTTTGACTGTACAACAGAGGTAACCACTAACACAGGTTTGACTGTATAATAGAGGTGACCACTAACACAGGTTTGACTGTATAATAGAGGTGACCACTAACACAGGTTTGACTGTATAATAGAGGTGACCACTAACACATGTTTGACTGTATAATAGAGGTGACCACTAACACAGGTTTGACTGTATAATAGAGGTGACCACTAACACAGGTTTGACTGTATAATAGAGGTGACCACTAACACAGGTTTGCCTGTATAATAGAGGTGACCACTAACACAGGTTTGACTGTATAATAGAGGTGACCACTAACACAGGTTTGACTGTATAATGGAGGTGACCACTAACACAGGTTTGACTGTATAATAGAGGTGACCACTAACACAGGTTTGACTGTATAATAGAGATGACCACTAATACAGGTTTGACTGTACATGTATAGGCATAGTTGTAGAGGGGATTAGTCTCTCCTTGCACAAAATATTTGTTCAACTGGATTTTTAGTTTATACACATTTATTTTACCTCGATTGCGAAACAAGTTCTTTCAACTTATATTAATCACTCTCGTGACCTCATTCCTGATGGAATCCATCGCCACGAGGGAGAGAGAAGAGGCAATGTGGAAATTAAATGCCTTGCCGAAGGGCACAATCGTAACGTCTCCAGCGGGGCTCAAACTCCGGACCTTTTGAACCTGATGCTAACGCTAACTGCGCTATCACGACTGAACTGGATTGTTGAAGGTGTGATTCGGCATATATTTTGTACGGTAAATATGTTTACAAGAACATCCAATATTCTTACATTCGAAATTTATAGTAATTTTATCTGGATCATATTTCGTTGCTATTTATATTTAATATTATTTATTGTAGTTTTGGCATTTTTACTTTTTCAAATCAGCTTGGATAAAGGTGTAGGTTATGACATACACAGCCTATTGTAACCTACACCACTGAGCGTCAGTAGTGAGTAGGATGAAATTTCGAGTGTGTGTTTTACGTTTATTTATCGTCGCTATCGGTTGCCCATATGAGCGACGCCTCCTGAAGATATTATTCATTTTAGATTTTTGGATGATAGTGTAATGATACAGACAGAGACCCATTCCAGAGTCTCCTCTGGTTCTTTTACATGCATGGTGTACAGTACCGACACGCGACCTCGGTTTAAAGTCCCATCTGAAAGACTGTTAATTTTATTAGGGTCAGATGGAGGGATCGAACCTGCGATCCCTGCGTTATCACAGATCCGTCTGTATAAAATTTCGACATAATTATGCACCATGTTTATTACACGTAATCAAGATGTCAAAACAGATGGACACTCATCGTTTATTTGGTAAAGACATTGTAACGACAAGATTGTTAACATAATTATGCAGCATTGTAATGACGGGTGGAAATGTAACAGATGAATTCATTCTCATGTCACTCACTAGTCCTACAGCCCAAGTAACTCTGATACAATTCTTGATCCCCTGAGGTTGCCACATACAAGCCTGTATTGTTAATTAGTATCTTCTTTTATTATTGGCTGTCTGATTAGCGCAGTGGTTAGCGCACTGCACTCGCTTCTCACCAATGCAACCCGAGTTGGATCCTCGGACCGGGAAGTGTGTGAGATGGTACGGTGGTCGCCAGATCAGACAGGTGAGTGTTCGCTGGGTACTCCGGTTTCCTCCCACACAAATGACCACATTTACGCTTTCATCCGTGCCAACTAGTGTGGTTAATATAAGTTGTTAGATCGTTGTAAAATAAATAATGTTAATAAACTTTTTTTTATTTTATTATATTCCTGATGCAGGGATCATTCTGGAGGGCGATGTGGGCGAATTTTTTGAGTTTTACGATTTTCAAACAAAATCTTGTCTAGTTAGATACATTATAAAGTACTCCATCTATTCAAATGTTGTATTTAATGGTTGTACTGTGCATTTTAACCCTATTTTGCAGAAGTATATTATAGAACACCATTTAAGGAAGCGATCACGCGCTTTCTCACTTCTCCCAAAAATTCTGACCAAGAATGAACCCTGCTGATGGTTCCATTTTCTTAGTGTTATTGTCTTTCATCTTATGTCGTCTGTTTGTTCATAATTTGCGACTAAAAATGCTTGATTAATTTTGATAGACTACACAGCCAATGATCCGTATGTGACCATCTACCAAATTAGCTGTTAATGCGAAATTGATCATAGCAGAATTTGGATTACCATACTGCCAGCTCCTGAATTCTCTGACCAGAACAAGATTGCACAAATGATTGGTGGCAACATTATTGTGAAACAGATCAAATATAGTTGATATGTCTTTAAATCCCAGAACAAAGACTAATTGCTCGTTGTCAACTGGAGTTTAATGTTTGGTAGAGTGTGACCACCTACTAGTCCAACGCGAATGTGAAATATGTATATAAACAGAAAACCAATAAAATAAACACGATATAGGTGATCCAGGTAGTTGGTATCGACCAGGTGTAATGAGATACAATCATTTGGTCAAAATACAAGCGTGTTTCACTATATCTGTGTAATGGTATCGTCCTCAATATCTCGTTGCAACATTCCGACCCAGACCTACGGCCATTACATTTTACTCCACCTAAATTAGTATCACATTACAATTACTGTGGAAGTCGTCATAGCGCATTCGCTTCAGGTGTGAAAGGCCCGGAGTTTGAGCCCCGCTGGAGCCATTACGATTGTGCCCTTAGGCAATGCATTTAAATTCCATGTTGCCTCTTCTCTCTTCTGTCATTCCTCATTGATCTCTTGCTACCACGGAGCAATGATAAACTTCATTCCTCGTTGATCTCTTGCTACCACGGAGCAATGATAAACTACATTCCTCATTGATCTCTTGCTACCACGGAGCAATGATAAACTACATTCCTCATTGATCTCTTGCTACCACGGAGCAATGATAAATGTCATTCCTTGTTGATCTCTTGCTACCACGGAGCAATGATAAACTTCATTCCTTGTTGATCTCTTGCTACCACGGAGCAATGATAAACTTCATTCCTTGTTGATCTCTTGCTACCACGGAGCAATGATAAACTACATTCCTCATTGATCTTTTGCTACCACAGAGCAATGATAAATGTCATTCCTTGTTGATCTCTTGCTACCACGGAGCAATGATAAACTTCATTCCTTGTTGATCTCTTGCTACCACGGAGCAATGATAAACTTCATTCCTTGTTGATCTCTTGCTACCACGGAGCAATGATAAACTACATTCCTCATTGATCTCTTGCTACCACGGAGCAATGATAAACATCATTCCTCATTGATCTCTTGCTACCACGGAGCAATGATAAACTTCATTCCTCATTGATCTCTTGCTACCACGGAGCAATGATAAACTTCATTCCTCATTGATCTCTTGCTACCACGGAGCAATGATAAACTCATTCCTCATTGATCTCTTGCTACCACGAGCAATGATAAACTTCATTCCTCATTGATCTCTTGCTACCACGGAGCAATGATAAACTCATTCCTCATTGATCTCTTGCTACCACAGAGCAATGATAAACTCATTCCTCATTGATCTCTTGCTACCACGGAGCAATGATAAACATCATTCCTCATTGATCTCTTGCTACCACAGAGCAATGATAAACTACATTCCTCATTGATCTCTTGCTACCACGGAGCAATGATAAACTACATTCCTCATTGATCTCTTGCTACCACAGAGCAATGATAAACTTCATTCCTCATTGATCTCTTGCTACCACGGAGCAATGATAAACTTCATTCCTCATTGATCTCTTGCTACCACAGAGCAATGATAAACTTCATTCCTCATTGATCTCTTGCTACCATGGAGCAATGATAAACTACATTCCTCATTGATCTCTTGCTACCACAGAGCAATGATAAACTTCATTCCTCATTGATCTCTTGCTACCATGGAGCAATGATAAACTACATTCCTCATTGATCTCTTGCTACCACAGAGCAATGATAAACTTCATTCCTCATTGATCTCTTGCTACCATGGAGCAATGATAAACTACATTCCTCATTGATCTCTTGCTACCACAGAGCAATGAAAAACTTCATTCCTCATTGATCTCTTGCTACCACGGAGCAATGATAAACATCATTCCTCATTGATCTCTTGCTACCACGGAGCAATGATAAACTTCATTCCTCATTGATCTCTTGCTACCACGGAGCAATGATAAACATCATTCCTCATTGATCTCTTGCTACCACGGAGCAATGATAAACATCATTCCTCATTGATCTCTTGCTACCACGGAGCAATGATAAACATCATTCCTCATTGATCTCTTGCTACCACGGAGCAATGATAAACTTCATTCCTCATTGATCTCTTGCTACCACGGAGCAATGATAAACTTCATTCCTCATTGATCTCTTGCTACCACGGAGCAATGATAAACTTCATTCCTCATTGATCTCTTGCTACCATGGAGCAATGATAAACTTCATTCCTCATTGATCTCTTGCTACCACGGAGCAATGATAAACTTCATTCCTCATTGATCTCTTGCTACCACGGAGCAATGATAAATCATTCCTCATTGATCTCTTGCTACCACGCAGCAAGATAAACATCATTCCTCGTTGATCTCTTGCTACCACGCAGCAAGATAAACATCATTCCTCGTTGATCTCTTGCTACTACGCAGCACAGATAAACATCATTCCTCGTTGATCTCTTGCTACCACGGAGCAATGATAAACATCATTCCTCGTTGATCTCTTGCTACCACGGAGCAATGATAAACTTCATTCCTCATTGATCTCTTGCTACCATGCAGCACAGATAAACATCATTCCTCGTTGATCTCTTGCTACCACGGAGCAATGATAAACTACATTCCTCATTGATCTCTTGCTACCACGGAGCAATGATAAACTACATTCCTCATTGATCTCTTGCTACCACGGAGCAATGATAAACTTCATTCCTCATTGATCTCTTGCTACCACGGAGCAATGATAAACATCATTCCTCATTGATCTCTTGCTACCACAGAGCAATGATAAACTACATTCCTCATTGATCTCTTGCTACCACGGAGCAATGATAAATGTCATTCCTTGTTGATCTCTTGCTACCACAGAGCAATGATAAACATCATTCCACATTGATCTCTTGCTACCACGGAGCAATGATAAACATCATTCCTCATTGATCTCTTGCTACCACAGAGCAATGATAAACTTCATTCCTCATTGATCTCTTGCTACCACAGAGCAATGATAAACTTCATTCCTCATTGATCTCTTGCTACCACAGAGCAATGATAAACATCATTCCACATTGATCTCTTGCTACACGAGCAATGATAAACATCATTCCTCATTGATCTCTTGCTACCACAGAGCAATGATAAACTTCATTCCTCATTGATCTCTTGCTACCACAGAGCAATGATAAACTTCATTCCTCATTGATCTCTTGCTACCACAGAGCAATGATAAACTTCATTCCTCATTGATCTCTTGCTACCACGGAGCAATGATAAACATCATTCCTCATTGATCTCTTGCTACCACAGAGCAATGATAAACTACATTCCTCATTGATCTCTTGCTACCACGGAGCAATGATAAACTACATTCCTCATTGATCTCTTGCTACCACGGAGCAATGATAAACATCATTCCTCATTGATCTCTTGCTACCACGGAGCAATGATAAACTTCATTCCTCATTGATCTCTTGCTACCACGGAGCAATGATAAACATCATTCCTCATTGATCTCTTGCTACCACGGAGCAATGATAAACATCATTCCTCATTGATCTCTTGCTACCACGGAGCAATGATAAACATCATTCCTCATTGATCTCTTGCTACCACGGAGCAATGATAAACTTCATTCCTCATTGATCTCTTGCTACCACGGAGCAATGATAAACATCATTCCTCATTGATCTCTTGCTACCACGGAGCAATGATAAACTTCATTCCTCATTGATCTCTTGCTACCATGGAGCAATGATAAACGTCATTCCTCATTGATCTCTTGCTACCATGGGGCAATGATAAACTTCATTCCTCATTGATCTCTTGCTACCACGGAGCAATGATAAACTTCATTCCTCATTGATCTCTTGCTACCACGCAGCACAGATAAACATCATTCCTCGTTGATCTCTTGCTACCACGCAGCACAGATAAACATCATTCCTCGTTGATCTCTTGCTACTACGCAGCACAGATAAACATCATTCCTCGTTGATCTCTTGCTACCACGGAGCAATGATAAACATCATTCCTCGTTGATCTCTTGCTACCACGGAGCAATGATAAACTTCATTCCTCATTGATCTCTTGCTACCATGCAGCACAGATAAACATCATTCCTCGTTGATCTCTTGCTACCACGGAGCAATGATAAACTACATTCCTCATTGATCTCTTGCTACCACGGAGCAATGATAAACTACATTCCTCATTGATCTCTTGCTACCACGGAGCAATGATAAACTTCATTCCTCATTGATCTCTTGCTACCACGGAGCAATGATAAACATCATTCCTCATTGATCTCTTGCTACCACAGAGCAATGATAAACTACATTCCTCATTGATCTCTTGCTACCACGGAGCAATGATAAACTACACTCCTCATTGATCTCTTGCTACCACAGAGCAATGATAAACATCATTCCACATTGATCTCTTGCTACTACGGAGCAATGATAAACATCATTCCTCATTGATCTCTTGCTACCACAGAGCAATGATAAACTTCATTCCTCATTGATCTCTTGCTACCACAGAGCAATGATAAACTTCATTCCTCATTGATCTCTTGCTACCACAGAGCAATGATAAACTTCATTCCTCATTGATCTCTTGCTACCACGGAGCAATGATAAACTTCATTCCTCATTGATCTCTTGCTACCACAGAGCAATGATAAACTTCATTCCTCATTGATCTCTTGCTACCATGGAGCAATGATAAACTACATTCCTCATTGATCTCTTGCTACCACAGAGCAATGATAAACTTCATTCCTCATTGATCTCTTGCTACCATGGAGCAATGATAAACTACATTCCTCATTGATCTCTTGCTACCACAGAGCAATGATAAACTTCATTCCTCATTGATCTCTTGCTACCATGGAGCAATGATAAACTACATTCCTCATTGATCTCTTGCTACCACAGAGCAATGATAAACTTCATTCCTCATTGATCTCTTGCTACCATGGAGCAATGATAAACTACATTCCTCATTGATCTCTTGCTACCACAGAGCAATGATAAACTTCATTCCTCATTGATCTCTTGCTACCATGGAGCAATGATAAACTACATTCCTCATTGATCTCTTGCTACCACAGAGCAATGAAAAACTTCATTCCTCATTGATCTCTTGCTACCACGGAGCAATGATAAACATCATTCCTCATTGATCTCTTGCTACCACGGAGCAATGATGAACTTCATTCCTCATTGATCTCTTGCTACCACAGAGCAATGATAAACATCATTCCTCATTGATCTCTTGCTACCACGGAGCAATGATAAACATCATTCCTCATTGATCTCTTGCTACCACGGAGCAATGATAAACATCATTCCTCATTGATCTCTTGCTACCACGGAGCAATGATAAACTTCATTCCTCATTGATCTCTTGCTACCACGGAGCAATGATAAACTTCATTCCTCATTGATCTCTTGCTACCACGGAGCAATGATAAACATCATTCCTCATTGATCTCTTGCTACCACGGAGCAATGATAAACTTCATTCCTCATTGATCTCTTGCTACCATGGAGCAATGATAAACATCATTCCTCATTGATCTCTTGCTACCATGGGGCAATGATAAACTTCATTCCTCATTGATCTCTTGCTACCACGGAGCAATGATAAACTTCATTCCTCATTGATCTCTTGCTACCACGCAGCACAGATAAACATCATTCCTCGTTGATCTCTTGCTACCACGCAGCACAGATAAACATCATTCCTCGTTGATCTCTTGCTACTACGCAGCACAGATAAACATCATTCCTCGTTGATCTCTTGCTACCACGGAGCAATGATAAACATCGTTCCTCATTGATCTCTTGCTACCACGGAGCACAGATAAACATCATTCCTCGTTGATCTCTTGCTACCACGGAGCAATGATAAACATCGTTCCTCGTTGATCTCTTGCTACCACGGAGCACAGATAAACATCATTCCTCGTTGATCTCTTGCTACCACGGAGCACAGATAAACATCATTCCTCATTGATCTCTTGCTACCATGGAGCAATGATAAACATCATTCCTCATTGATCTCTTGCTACCACGGAGCAATGATAAACTTCATTCCTCATTGATCTCTTGCTACCACGGAGCAATGATAAACATCATTCCTCGTTGATCTCTTGCTACCACGGAGCAATGATAAACATCATTCCTCGTTGATCTCTTGCTACCACGGAGCAATGATAAACATCATTCCTCGTTGATCTCTTGCTACCACGGAGCAATGATAAACATCATTCCTCGTTGATCTCTTGCTACCACGGAGCACAGATAAACATCATTCCTCGTTGATCTCTTGCTACCACGGAGCAAAGATAAACATCATTCCTCGTGATCTCTTGCTACCACGGAGCAATGATAAACTTCATTCCTCGTTGATCTCTTGCTACCACGGAGCAATGATAAACATCATTCCTCGTTGATCTCTTGCTACACGGAGCACAGATAAACATCATTCCTCGTTGATCTCTTGCTACCATGGAGCACAGATAAACATCATTCCTCGTTGATCTCTTGCTACCACGGAGCAATGATAAACTTCATTCCTCGTTGATCTCTTGCTACCACGGAGCACAGATAAACATCGTTCCTCGTTGATCTCTTGCTACCACGGAGCACAGATAAACATCATTCCTCGTTGATCTCTTGCTACCACGGAGCACAGATAAACTACATTCCTCGTTGATCTCTTGCTACCACGGAGCACAGATAAACATCGTTCCTCGTTGATCTCTTGCTACCACGGAGCAATGATAAGACTTCTGATATATTGTTGATCTTTTGTACACATTATTATTGGAAGACTAGCTGGAGTTATTTCCTGGTTATTCATGAGACAGTGTTTATATATGCATATATTGACATTGCTGTGAGTCCTGTGAGATTAGTCTGATACTGGTATTTAAGAGGCAACGTATAACAATGTCTTAGCACTAGCTCTTTCTGTATCTCAGTGTTGTCACTCTAGACTTTATATCTCTCACCATCATGTTTATTCCAAACAGTGAAGACTCACTCACTTGCAAAGTATTAACTTTAACCCTTTCCCTCATAGAAGCACCTCTTGCAGCCATTACGACATACATTGACAATGTAATAGCCAAACCAATGTTCATAATGCAGGCATGAATCTCATGTAGTCCCAGTAATATCTATGGAGGTGGGATAGATATGGCGACTACTTATCCACTGCATGATAGCTAAATGGCTGTCGTTTGTATGGATATATAATAGTATATTAATCTAAATCTCTATGTAGTCCCAGTAATATCTATGGAGGGGGATAGATATGGCGACTACTTATCCACTGCATGATAGCTAAATGGCTGTCGTTCGTATGGATAGATAATAGTATATGAACCTAAATCTCTATGTAGTCCCAGTAATATCTATGGAGGGGGATAGATATGGCGACCACTTATCCACTGCATGATAGCTAAATGGCTGTCGTTCGTATGGATAGATAATAGTATATGAACCTAAATCTCTATGTAGTCCCAGTAATATCTATGGAGGTGGGATAGATATGGCGACTACTTATCCACTGCATGATAGCTAAATGGCTGTCGTTCGTATGGATAGATAATAGTATATGAACCTAAATCTCTATGTAGGAAATGGTTAAAGTTACAGGTACAAGACACAAATAAAAAAATGTTTGCCCTATGGTCCTTTAGTCAGTAATGTTTACTAAAGGCAACCAACAAAAATGAAACATGCATGCAGAAACATCGACGAGAAACTAGGTAAAAATGACCAGGTCACTGATATGCCTTGTGGTCCCGACAGGAAGACCGTATTCTATCAACAAATGCTTTTTATTTCATGGAGATCGGTGAAATAACACCAGAATGGCACATTGTTTCATCGTGAACACATGAAAAAAAGCACAAATCCCTGTGTAGTTTAGTGGCTTGCTGCGCTTGCATTGTCCCAAAAAATAGATACCCACTCTCAGCCATGATAATATGAAATGTTTCATCTTTTCAATTGCTGCAAGTGACATCTCCTTTGAAGCAGCGCTGGAAAATTTTAATTTTGCATGAAGCTTTGGGGCAACTATTAAATCCAAAATAGCTAAAGTCGTTCCAATTGATTATTTAATTGGCTGCTAACGTGGAATCTTGAAAATCTATTTTGATTTCCTTGCCTAAACCATTTGTGTTTAGTTGGAAGGCCATGTAACACACCCTGCTACTGATCTGCCCTGCATCCCCCCATCAATGTATTGTAATTAGAAATCCTGCTACGACCCAGAGCCATCATGATCCTCTTGCGTTGTTGTCTTTTCTTGTTTGGTTTTGAAGAAATGGGGTGGTTTGAAGCTAGTAGCAGGGATCATTCTCTGGGGGCCCCACTTCTCCCTAAAAAATCCCCCAAAAAACAAACAAATTTTGTCTAGTAAGATACACTGGCCCATTATAAAGCACTCCTTCTATTCAAATGTTGTATTTAATGGTTGTACTGTGCATTTTAACCCTATTTTGCAGAAGTATATTAAAGAACACCATTTAAGGAAGCGATCCCACGCTTTCTCACTTTTCCCAAAAATTCTGACTTAGAATGAACCCTGTAGTAGCAGTGAGCCAGTGACTAGCAGTGACCCAGTGACTAGCACATCTCAGAAGTCAAAATAGCAGAGTATGTAAAGTGAACATCTGCTTAGCAATCTATAAGCTACAGGAACACTGTATGTGCTGGTTTAGTTGTCAAGTAGACAATTAATGACTTCCTCACAACTGTTCCATAGTAGCCATAGCTAATGATTTTTGTCTGTAAAACAGCAACAACAGGGAACACATATTGAGTGACTTGTGTAACATCCCATTTATTGATCACTTTTTTTTATGAGCTTTTTTATTAAATGTACAGCAGACAGTTTTATTGTCATGTGCTGCCATAGTGTGTACAACGTTTGTGTAGTACGTTTGGAATTAGCTTTATTAGAAGGAACAATGAGTTAATGTCATGGAAGTCGTGATAGCGCAGTGGTAGTTGTAAGAACTATTTCGCAATCAAGCTGAAATAAATTTGCTAGAACTATTTTCATGGCATAGTGACCGTACATCCGTCTGTTCACACACATGAAAGATGCCGTAGGTGGTTAAATGTACATGCATGGCCTAAGACAAAGGAATTCTATTCTTTATTCCATGTATCATTTAAGTACAAAAGAACTTGTTTTAGAATAATGGAAAGAGTACCTGTGGCATGACTTGTCGGTGTGACCGTTCGTCCGTTCATCTCCGAATGTTACTGTTCCGGTATAACTTGTCGGTGTGTCCGTCTGTCCGTTCATCTCCGAATGTTACTGTTCCGGTATAACTTGTCGGTGTGTCCATCTGTCCGTTCATCTCCGAATGTTACTGTTCCGGTATAACTTGTCGGTGTGTCCATCTTACAATGTTACGGTATAACTTGTCGGTGTGTCCATCTGTCCGTTCATCTCCGAATGTTACTGTTCCAGTATAACTTGTCGGTGTGTCCATCTTACAATGTTACTGTTACGGTATAGCTTGTTGGTGTGTCCGTCTGTCCATCTTACAATGTTACTGTATAACTTGTCGGTATGTCCGTCTGTCCATCTTACAATGTTACTGTTACGGTATAGCTTGTCGGTGTGTCCGTCTGTCCATCTTACAATGTTACTGTATAACTTGTCGATTTGTCCGTCTGTCCATCTTACAATGTTACTGTATAACTTGTCGGTATGTCCGTCTGTCCATCTTACAATGTTACTGTTACGGTATAGCTTGTCGGTGTGTCCGTCTGTCCATCTTACAATGTTACTGTATAACTTGTCGATTTGTCCGTCTGTCCATCTTACAATGTTACTGTATAACTTGTCGGTATGTCCGTCTGTCCATCTTACAATGTTACTGTTACGGTATAGCTTGTCGGTGTGTCCGTCTGTCCATCTTACAATGTTACTGTATAACTTGTCGATTTGTCCGTCTGTCCATCTTACAATGTTACTGTATAACTTGTCGGTATGTCCGTCTGTCCATCTTACAATGTTACTGTTACGGTATAGCTTGTCGGTGTGTCCGTCTGTCCATCTTACAATGTTACTGTTCCGGTATAACTTGTCGATGTGTCCGTCTGTCCATCTTACAATGTTACTGTTCCGGTATAACTTGTCGGTTTGTCCGTCTGTCCATCTTACAATGTTACTGTTCCGGTATAACTTGTCGGTTTGTCCGTCTGTCCATCTTACAATGTTACTGTTCCGGTATAACTTGTCGGTGTGTCCATCTTACAATGTTACAGTATAACTTGTCGGTGTGTCCGTCTGTCCATCTTACAATGTTACTGTTCCAGTATAACTTGTCGGTATGTCCGTCTGTCCATCTTACAATGTTACTGTTACGGTATAACTTGTCGGTTTGTCCGTCTGTCCATCTTACAATGTTACTGTTATGGTATAACTTGTCGGTATGTCCGTCTGTCCATCTTACAATGTTACTGTTACTGTATAACTAGTCGGTTTGTCCGTCTGTCCATCTTACAATGTTACTGTTACGGTATAACTTGTCGGTGTGTCCGTGTGTCCATCTTACAATGTTACAGTATAACTTGTCGGTATGTCCGTCTGTCCATCTTACAATGTTACTGTTACGGTATAACTTGTCGGTGTGTCCGTCTGTCCATCTTGCAATGTTACTGTTGATTCTAACCTTTGTATCTCTGTTTTTATTGAGCTGATGTTCACACACAATACTTCTTATTTACAAATACTCCATATTGATGTATGGCCTTTGACCTTGAAAGGCCTTGACCTTTTTCATGGTAACATTCTTGTATCCAGCACTTGGCCGATACATTTGACAGACTTAGCTCACCAAGATACTCACGCACAAAACTACTAGTAACCATACATTTAGAACTCAACGGTAGCATTTAGCTTTTTGCATCGACAATGACTTATTTCAAATCTTCATCCTTGATAGATGGAGCCGATACTCGCACACATACTAGTCTAGTCACTAGTGCTTATAAATCTTGACCAGGATCATTTTCATGGTCAAACTCTTTGGTTGGTAACTTGGTACCCATTAACAATCCTGTATTTTATCTCATAAAATATTTGTCTCTCTGTTTAATTAGTAAGTTGTTTCATCCGAATTATATTCCTGTTGTGCCCATTGCTCTCCGTTTCTGATGTCTAGTTCCAAGAGTTCAAGGATACATGTATATTATATAGTATTGCGTCCTAGTTCTATTTAGGGATTGGAGGTACAATGTGCGTCATAGTTAGGGATTGGAGGTACAATGTGCATCCTAGTTCTATTTAAGGATTGGAGGTACAATGTGCATCCTAGTTCTATTTAGGGATTGGAGGTACAATGTGTGTCCTAGTTCTATTTAGGGATTGTAGGTACAATGTGCTTCCTAGTTCTATTTAGGGATTGGAGGTACAATGTGCGTCATAGTTAGGGATTGGAGGTACAATGTGCATCCTAGTTCTATTTAAGGATTGGAGGTACAATGTGCATCCTAGTTCTATTTAGGGATTGGAGGTACAATGTGTGTCCTAGTTCTATTTAGGGATTGTAGGTACAATGTGCTTCCTAGTTCTATTTAGGGATTGGAGGTACAATGTGCTTCCTAGTTAGGGATTGGAGGTACAATGTGTGTCCTAGTTCTATTTAGGGATTGGAGGTACAATGTGTGTCCTAGTTCTATTTAGGGATTGGAGGTACAATGTGTGTCCTAGTTCTATTTAGGGATTGTAGGTACAATGTGCGTCCTAGTTCTATTTAGGGATTGGATGTACAATGTGCGTCCTAGTTCTATTTAGGGATTGGATGTACAATGTGCGTCCTAGTTCTATTTAGGGATTGGAGGTACAATGTGCGTCCTAGTTCTATTTAGGGATTGGAGGTACAATGTGCTTCCTAGTTCTATTTAAGGATTGGATGTACAATGTGCGTCCTAGTTCTATTTAGGGATTGGAGGTACAATGTGCTTCCTAGTTCTATTTAGGGATTGGAGGTACAATGTGTGTCCTAGTTCTATTTAGGGATTGGAGGTACAATGTGCGTCCTAGTTCTATTTAGGGATTGGAGGTACAATGTGCATCCTAGTTCTATTTAGGGATTGGAGGTACAATGTGCTTCCTAGTTCTATTTAGGGATTGGAGGTACAATGTGCTTCCTAGTTCTATTTAGGGATTGGAGGTACAATGTGCTTCCTAGTTCTATTTCGATAACTAGATCAGGGTTCACTCTGTCTGAATGTTTTGTCTGCGCCACTTCTGTTGTCAATTGGAAAACACTGGAGCCAATTAAAAAAAAACTTGGAGCCAACTAAGAGCCATATAGTTCACAAATAAATATTTGAAGCCATGTATTTGACAAAACAAGTTGCGCCAAATATTTTCGCCAATTCACAAATTTAGCGCCAATATTTGTTTTTTGTCGCATTGGCGGCCGACAGCGGGAACCCTGCTAGATTATCATGAACATATTTGACTTCTCTTGTCTTTTTGCAAGGACTTTGCTTCTGTTTTTGCGAAACTTTAGTTTATGTGCTGTTTCGGTGTTAATTTGGTCTGACATTCTTGAACATGATGCCCGAGGTTATAAAACTTTTCTCAGATCTCAAACTCAAGCTCAAATGATCTGATTGGTTGAATCTGAGTGTTACTGTCAGCTGAACCAATCAGACGCTTGAGACTGAGTTTTGAGATTGGAGAAAAGTTTTATAACCTCGGGGATGTTTCTGTTCATGAAAGCATGTCTGACTGACCAGTTGATTAATTAATGCATTTTCTCTCTTTTTACAGGTTTTGCTGAAACCTGGACACTCTTTGATGGACTGGATTCGACTGGGCAGAAGTGGTAAAGACCTCACTGGAGTTGGAGGTCATAAGATAGATGTAACACCTGAAGAACTTAAAAAGCATAACACAGAAGACGACTGCTGGGTTTCTTTAAGAGGTAGGCAAGCTACTTCAATATACCCTACAGACGGATCTGTAGTCCAGTGGTAACACGCTTGACTAGTAATCCAGGGATCACAGGTTTGATCCCCCGTCTGACCCTAATAAAATTAACAGTCTTTCAGATGGGACGTTAAACCAAGGTCTCGTGTCAGTGCTGTACACCATGCACGTAAAAGAACCAGAGGAGACTCTGGAATGGGTCTCTGTCTGTATCATGCACTATCCTCCAACATCTAAAATGACTAATCTCTTCAGGAGGCGTCGCTCATATGGGTAACCGGTAGCGACGATAAATAAACGTAAAACACACTCAATATAACTCCAACTATTTGTGCAGCTACGGAGGTAGTAAACATGATTAATACCAATGAGAGACATCAGTCAGTTACTGCCCCTGAATACTCCCTGAAAGTAGATATGTCCTATTAACCCATTCAACACCAAGTAACTCACATGGACTTGTCCATGATATTCATAAACCAATAAAGGAATCAGAAAATCACATTTGGACAAGTTCATTTATCAAAATGGGTAATTATGTCTAAAAATAGTCATATCACTGGCAAAAAGTGCAGATCTACACTTTTTGTAAGCCTATTTAGAGGTCTGTGGTGTTGGAAGGGTTAAATGTTTTCCTCTGTTTTTATCGTTGTTTCCTTTGCACAACCTGCTAACAATTTTATTCTACTATCGCTTCTTGTGATTATTAAATTACTCTATCTCGACAGATCTCATACAGTATATACAATTGGTACTTAGTGTTAATTATGTTATCAGTAAATTATCACTACAGTCAAACCTGTGTTAGTGGTCACCTCCATTAAGCAGCCAACCTGTATTAAGCAGCCAGTTTCCAGATTCCCAATCAGTTGTTTTATTATATATTTGACCTCTATTAAGCAGCCACTTTCTCTGACTCCCTTGGCTGGCTGCTTAAGACAGGTTTGACTGTATATGGATAAAATCACAATTATCATACCGCATCATCTTATTAGGGAACGACAGTAAAAACAAAAAGGATTATAACTAAAAGGACTTATTCACATTTTGGAATAAATCAGACTTTATCTGCCAAGGGAGGTAATAGAAAATTAGAGATGTCTTTCATTGGGCAACAAACTGAAAAGCAGAAGCGGTTGCAGGGTTCATTCTAGGTCAGAATTTTTGGGAGAAGTGAGAAAGCGCGTGATCGCTTCCTTAAATGTTGTTCTTTAATATACTTCTACAAAATAGGGTTAAAATTCACAGTACAACCATTAAATACAACATTTGAATAGAAAGGAGTGCTTTAGACAAAATTTTGTGTGAAAATCGTAAAAACCAAAAAATAATTATTTTTTTATTATTAGGGAGAAGTGGGGCCTCCAGAGGGCGAAGTCAGGGTCCCTAGGGCGACAATTTCGCCCACATCGCCCTCTAGAATGTTCCCTGGGTTGTTGAGTGAAGCAGGCAATATTATGCTAATAGGTATTGCATAGAAGTGAAATAATGGAGCATGTATCGAAAATTTAAATTATTTTAGGCTTACCAAAGCAGTGGAATAACACATCTTATTTCTCACTGGTTTGTATGTGTGCTACCTGGCTGCTGCATGTTGAAACGTTGCCAACGTGAACAGTTTTGGACTCACGTTGTGAGTGAAATGACGTTGTTTATGACCGTCTATAAAGGCGACGTTCTAGCGCCCATTTAGCGCACGATGCATCGTTTTCTATCATAAAATCAGCATAAAATAAAAAGTGAATGATCAAATAATATTTCACTCATGAACATAGAAAGCTATTACTATCACTCATGGCTGCACCACTCATGATAATAATGCTTTCAATGGTGAGTCGGTGAAATACAATTCGATCATTCACTGAAACAAACATCACTCATGAACATAGAAAGCTATTATTATCACTAATAGCTAGCGACACTCGTGATAATAATAATGCTTTCAATGGTGAGTCGGTGAAATACAATTCGATCATTCACTGAAACAAACATCACTCATGAACATAGAAAGCTATTATTATCACTAATAGCTAGCGACACTCGTGATAATAATAATGCTTTCAATGGTGAGTCCGTGAAATACAATTCAATCATACACTGAAACAGACAAATATCCTCTTATGTTCTCACTGGTCTTCATGTAAATAGCACTGAGATAGGGAACTACGAGCTTATGTTAGCTTATAACAGAATTGAATATGAAATTGATGTGTTTAAAAGTCACTTGAGTTGTTTTGTAGGTAAAGTGTACAATGTAACGTTCTACCTAGATTTTCACCCTGCCTGGTGGTGTAGATGAACTGATAAAGACAGAATTGAATATGAAATTGATGTGTTTAAAAGTCACTTGAGTTGCTTTGTAGGTAAAGTGTACAATGTAGCGTCCTACCTAGATTTTCACCCTGGTGGTGTAGATGAACTGATAAAGACAGAATTGAATATGAATATGAAATTGATGTGTTTAAAAGTCACTTGAGTTGCTTTGTAGGTAAAGTGTACAACGTAACGTCCTACCTAGACTTTCACCCTGGTGGTGTAGATGAACTGATAAAGGGTTCTGGGAAAGATGCTACAACACTGTTTGATGAAGTAACATTTTATTATCATTTACTTAAAATACTTTGCCCTACTCTGTCCTAAGGAGTAGACTCGAATAATAATAATAATAGGCTGTCCGATTAGCGCAGTGGTTAGCGCACTCGCTTCATCAATGCAACCCGGGTTCGATTCTCAGACCGGGAAGTATGTGAGATGGTACGGTGGTCGCCAAATCGGACAGGTGGGTTTTCTCCGGGGACTCCGGTTTCCTCCCCACACGAATGACCACATTTACGCTTTCATCCGCGCCAACGAGAGTGATTAATATGAGTTGTTAGAACTTGCTTCGTAATCCTTGTAAAATAAATAAAGTTTTAACTTTTAATAATAATAAAATAGTTTTCATATACTTTTGAAGGTATTTCAAAAATGAGCATGGTGACATCTGTTCTTTTTTCATCATTGTGTTAGGTATAAAAATATGCCGGAAAATACCAAGCTATGAATAAAATGACATAAGAGTATTGGTAGGCTGAGAAAGCCAGCACATAACTAGTTTCATGTTCTCCTCCTGTTTAGATCCACAAGTGGGTAAATGCTGAGTCTATGCTGGAGAAATGTCTCGTTGGCCAACTGAAGGTGGATAACACAATGCTGAGAAAATCACTGCTTAGAAAAGGTAAGTCTTTTATCTCATTTCAATGGAAAGAATTCTGAAGAAAATGGGAACAAATCAAATTAAAGGAATCACATGGGTGAGAAAAAGTACGGTAATTATATTCATGGAATTTCTTCCTCAAATAAATTCAGCTAAAATCTAATACAATCAAACCACACAAAATGTTTAGACACACACTATCTCACCAATGCAACCTGGGTTCGATCCTCGAACCGGGAAGTATATGAGATGGTACGGTGGTCGCCACATCGGACAGTTGGGTTTTCTCCGGGTACTCCGGTTTCCTCCCACACAAATGACCACATATACGCTTTCATCCGCGCCAACGAGAGTAATTAATATAAGTTGTTAAAACTTATTTCGCAATCGTTGTAAAATAAAGTTTAACTTTAAACTGTTGATAAGACTAAGTCATTCATGACATGGAAACATTGTTTCTAAGCTAATTTAGAGCAAGAACAATATAAACACAATCAAATGAAGATTTTGGTAGGACAGAATACAATTAATCTAGGACTTGGTTCTCTGTTTGTTAGTTCTGTATATTTATGGATTCTTTAATCTCAAGAGTGTTCAAGAATTGATTAGCAAACTGTCTTAGCGTTTAGATTAGTGATAGCGTTCCATTGAACCTTGATTATTGTGAAATTACCTCCCCTTATGGATATTTAAGTTTTGTATCTTTGTACAGTTTCTCTATTTGTATCTTTGTACAGTTTCGCTATTTGTATCTTTGTACAGTTTCTCTATTTGTATCTTTGTACAGTTTCTCTATTTGTATCTTTGTACAGTTTCTCTATTTGTATCTTTGTACAGTTTCGCTATTCGTATCTTTGTACAGTTTCGCTATTTGTATCTTTGTACAGTTTCTCTATTTGTATCTTTGTACAGTTTCTCTATTTGTATCTTTGTAAAGTTTCTCTATTAGTATCTTTGTACAGTTTCTCTATTTGTATCTTTGTACAGTTTCTCTATTTGTATCTTTGTACAGTTTCTCTATTTGTATCTTTGTACAGTTTCTCTATTTGTATCTTTGTACAGTTTCTCTATTGCTATTGTGTAGCGTTGTGTTCAAACCTACGATCTCTGGATTATGTGTGAAGCATGTAAACCACTGATCCGCTACTAGTAAATCTGTTAACACCTGTTCTTAATCTACGAATGATTGCATGATTACATGTGCTTTCCTTATCTCCCTTTGTGCATTGTTGTTGGATCATCTATAGCTTTGTTAACATGTCTTGGTGAAAGTTAACAATGGGATATATTGGCATCAGAAATAACGGTATTGTTTTCCATTTGAAGAAAATGAAATCACAAATGGGCTTTAGCAGTGATTTTGGGGAACTAGTGAGATAGATTCCTTAACCCTTTCAACACCATATACCTCTAAATAGGCTTACAAAAAATGTAGATTCAGAATAGCCGGCTCTTGACGAGCCGTCTCGTCAGGATCTGTACTTTTTGACAGTAATATTACTATTTTTAGTAGGGATGTCAACGAATATGCGAATATTCGAATATTCGCTCGGACGTCCGAATACTATTCCAGTATTCGAATAATCGGGGAAAATATTATATTTGCAAAAATGAAATAAACTGTCATAAATCAGATACTTTATTTTCCTTTGAAACCATCATAACACCTTCCAATACAAAAGAAATCGCTCCAGGATGTGTTAATAAATTATGTTGTGGTTGCATCCATGGCAGGTGTTAACCCATTCAACACCAAGTAACTCACATGGACTGGTCCATGATATTCATAAACCAATAAATGAATCAGAAAATCACATTTGGACAAGTTCATTTATCAAAATGGGTAATTATGTCTAAAAATAGTCATATCACTGGCAAAAAGTGCAGATCCTGATGAGACGGCTCGTCACGAGCCGGCTCATCTGGATCTACACTTTTTGTAAGCATATTTAGAGGTCTGTGGTGTTGAAAGGGTTAATAGACACACCATGTAATCGGATAAGTACAGTAGGTGTTAAGGTAGGTATTATTTAATTATGGTGTCAAAACTGTTTAGACAGAGAATGACATATTACAGACTCTTACCAACAACATCTACCCACACGTGCCTGTATCATACAATTTTAAATAACATGTGGTTTTATTTGTGAAAACACCCATGAATGTATATCCTATTCAACCACTTTTCTTTATACTAATATCTTCTTCTCGAGCTCCAATTGTATATTTCACGTTCTTGAGCTTTCTTTAAATATTCCTTTAAATATTAACCATTTTCCTTTTAACATCCAAAACTATATTGACTCACTAATACAATAACTCCCGAAATTCTCTAGCATATACCCAGAATAGATTTCACGTGTATTCATTGCTATATATATTATTCTGCTTTTTGTATATCAATCAATTGATAGGGAAAAGAACTATGCATGTTTTTTCTTTCGTTCTAGTCCCTTTCAGTATACTGCTGTTAATTTATATGTAAAATGTTAGAATAAACAATGTTTAAACCAATGTACAGTGCCCGATAACAATAACTGAATGAGTCGTCGTCATATTTGCATGGCCTTATAGGAAGATGACGTTTACGCATGTTTTATAAGAGTTTGAGTGATTTTGAGTATTTGATAGAATTCTATCAAATATTCGAATATTCGAATACCTTCCCGACCGAATATTCGAATACCAAAATCGCTATTCGTTGCCATCCCTAATTTTTAGACAAAATTCCAATTTTGATAAATGAACTGGTCCAAATGTAATTTTCTTATTAATTTATTGGTCTAAAAATATCCTGCACCAGTCCATGTCAGTTACTTGGTGTTGAATGGGTGCACCCAGTCCATGTCAGTTACTTGGTGTTGAATGCACCAGTCCAGGTCAGTTAATTGGTGTTGAATGGGTTATAGTCAGGCTCATTATGTAATTTCGTTGGAATTTTTGGGAGATTTGCAAATCTATACATTTTTGGAAACTGTATAGTGTAAGCAATCAGAAAACCAATGTTTACCATTTGCCGAACGCATATATGGCGGCCATCTTGGATTTTCAAAATGTCCGCTTTAAAAATGGGTGTTTCTCAATATCTCAACATCTAGGGGACCTAGAGTCCTGATTTTAACGGCTAAACCTACATTTGTAGGGGCAATGAATATAGTGGTACCAAGTACAATAAGCTAAACGTAACCACAAGGCGGTCATCTTGGATTTTCAAAATGGCCGCCTTAAGAATGGGCGTTTCTCAGTATCTCAACTTCTAGGTGACATAGAGTCCTGGTTTTAACGGCTAAACCTACATTTGTAGGGGCAATGAATATAGTGGTACTAAGAGATCGAAGAATGCCATGTTCAAATCAATGATTAACTACATACACCGAGTGGAGACGATCCTGTTCTTCGTGGCAGCATCCCGGAATGCTGACCTCGCGCTCCATCTCGAAGCTGGAGAAGCACTGAGCAAGATATGCTTTGCTATGGACCGAATCAAGTACAAGCGACTCTGGCCCCGATACATCGCAGACATGTATGACCTGAGAACCAACCACCCCAACACCTGGAAGGAACTGGAAACTGGCAACATATCCGTCACCAAGAACGAGATCCCGTTCGTATCTGTTGGAGCAGACCACGCATGCGAACATCTGAACAAGCAGATGAAGGTTCGTGCTGGACTCATTGGCATATCCAACAACGCCAACGCCAGACAGAGGTTCTTCATGGCTGCACCAGAACTGTCGTGCCTGTCAAAGGAGTTCAAGAGTCAGTTTGATGCGGAAGTTGGCAAGGCCACAGAGCACCATGACCTTGGACCAAGTGCAGTCAAGAGGGAGCATGACGCAATCGACAAAGTCAAGGCTGCGATCCTGAGTCATGGCAATCCATTTGCCACTGAAGGTGACCAGCTGCACAATCTGATCACTCATGCCTACATTCCAGACGAGTACGTGCCACAGATCCTGAACATTGACGCCACTGGGCAGAAGTTGTATGAAGAGTACGTGTCAGAGCGAATCAATGGGGACGTCAGCCTGTGGGCACCAGTGAAGAAACAGAACAACAAGATGTACATGTCTGGCAACAAGAAAGCCAGTGTGAAACTCCGGGACAAGACTGTAGACCTGAAGGAGACCAAGGATCTCTACGGAAGGCTGATGGTCCTTGCCAGGTCCAACCGAGACATTGACCTGAAACAAGCCATCGGGAACTACGAGTTCACGTTGACACCGAGGGCACTGTTCACGCCAAACAGAGCAATGCTGCCATGCACTGACAAGTCAAAGTTGATCCACCTCCTTGAGAAGTTGGGAACAGCAGAACCACCCGATGACGATCAGCAGCAGTTGCAAGATGCAAGTTAGTCTGCAGCGCGATGCAGTGGATTCTGAAACCATGGACTTCACACACACACTGAGGGTGACCCAAATCGCAAGATCGCACTGGTGGACGGTATGGTGGTCCTGCAGAAGCTGACAAAGAAACCAGCCACGGTAGTGACAGTCAAGGACCTCAGTGAATGCTTCAATGCCAGACTAATGTCTCTGACAAGAGACTGTGATGAGATCATTCTGGTGTTTGATACTTACAAGGCTGACTCCCTGAAGAGTACCACAAGAGAGAAACGGAGACAAGGGAAGGATCCGGTCCAATATCAGATCGGAGATGACACCAGCATCAAACACATTCCGATGAGCCGGTTCCTTTCCCATGACAAGACGAAGGCTGATCTGACTGAGTATCTGGCAGCAAGAACCCTGGAGTACAACAAAGACTTGTCCTAGTTGGTCATCATATCGGCCTCAGGACATACCAGAAGCAACAACGAGCTGCTCTTTGAGGACAACAACCATGACCAGAAGTACTGGCATCACAGCGCAACCCACCTGATGCAGAGTTAGTGGTCTTCTCCCCAGACACAGATGTCCTGGTGCTGGTCATAGCCAATTATGACCTGCTGCTGAGGAAAACGTCCATGTCGATGGCCTCCGGAGTGATCCAAGTGCAGCCAGTATGGACAGCTCTAGGTCCAGAAAGAGCAAAGGCTTTGCCAGCCTTCCACGCATTTTCGGGGGCAGACAACACTGGGAGGTTCTCTCGTATAGGCAAAGCAACCTGGCTGCAAGTCTACCTAAAAGCAGACGGAGAAGTCGTCAAGGCTTTCCAGATGCTTTCGGATGCCACTGAAGTCACCGACGACCTGCTCTCTACGTTAGCTACATTCGTCTCTGCTGCATACTCACCAAAGGGCATCCAGATTGCGAGCATCCCCGAGCTGCGATGGCATCTGTTCTGCAAGCATATGGCTGACAGTGACAAGCTGCCTCCCACCCCCGGTGCTCTCAAGCTGCACATCCTCCGAGTCCAGATCCAGGCCACAGTATGGGGTCAGGCAAGCGTTGCTCAGCAGCAGTTCCTGGATCCTCTGAAGCACGCCTTCTACAAGGACACAACTGGTCAGGTCAAGCCAGTCACTACTGAGGTGCTCCCAGCCCCCAAGGCCATCATCGAGATGGTGAGATGCCAGTGCAGAGCCGACTGCTCTACAGCTCGATGTTCTTGCAGGTCCAACAACCTATCGTGTACAGACCTCTGCCAATGCGGCACTCAGTGTCAGAATGATGAGGACTCTAGGAATGACATATTGTTGGCCAGTGACAGTGATGATGATGAGTGAGAGTACTAGCTGATGACCATGATGATGGTCCTTGCCCTTGAAGTTTAATGATAAACAATTATCATCGTCGGAAGTGAAATCTCTGGCTCAGTCATTCAGATCATCTACTATCTACATCTGTTATTATGTTTAGCCTATTGTGTAATAATAAACCATTATTATTATTATTATATTATTATTATTATTTAGCCTATTGTACTTGGTGCCACTGGATTCCTCACCCCTAAAAATATAGGATTAGCCGTTAAAACCAAGACTCTATGTCACCTAGAAGTTGAGATACTGAGAAACGCCCATTCTTAAGGCAGCCATTTTGAAAATCCAAGATGACTGCCTTGTGGTTACGTTTAGCTTATTGTACTTGGTACCACTATATTCATTGCCCCTACAATTGTAGGTTTAGCCGTTAAAATCAGGACTCTAGGTCCCCTAGATGTTGAGATATTGAGAAACACCCATTTTTAAAGCGGACATTTTGAAAATCCAAGATGGCCACCATATATGCGTCCGGCAAATGGTAAACATTGGTTTTCTGATTGCTTACACTATACAGTTTCCAAAAATGTATAGATTTGCAAATCTCCCAAAAATTCCAACGAAATTATTAATCTGAACATAGTGAGCCTGACTATTAATATCAAATGAGATTAGTAGTTCATAGAGTATAATGTGATGCCCCATTGCTTTCTTATGCAGGTTCCAAAAGCAGTCTAGACTCACTACCTAATGGTAAGAATATAATTCCTTGCATGCACATTCATTAAAGATAATTGTGTAGAAAGTGATAACGCAGACTGCAGGCAGAGATCATCAATTGATTTTAATACTAATTGATTGAACTACAAATGTCTTGAAAGAATAATATAGCAATTTATGCATCATAAACTTTACATTTCATCAACATAGCAATATAAGCTTTACATTTCATCAACATAGCAATATATGCTTTACATTTCATCAACATATAAATATAAGCTTTACATTTCATCAACATATAAATATAAGCTTTACATTTCATCAACATTTATATTTCATCAACATAGCAATATAAGCTTTACATTTCATCAACATATAAATATAAGCTTTACATTTCATCAACATTTATATTTCATCAACATAGCAATATATGCTTTACATTTCATCAACATAGCAATATATGCTTTACATTTCATCAACATATCAATATGCTTTACATTTCATCAACATAGCAATATATGCTTTACATTTCATCAACATAGCAATATATGCTTTACATTTCATCAACATATCAATATGCTTTACATTTCATCAACATAGCAATATAAGCTTTACATTTCATCAACATAGCAATATAAGCTTTACATTTCATCAACATAGCAATATAAGCTTTACATTTCATCAACATAGCAATATAAGCTTTACATTTCATCAACATAGCAATATATGCTTTACATTTCATCAACGTATCAATATATGCTTTACATTTCATCAACATAGCAATATATGCTTTACATTTCATCAACATAGCAATATATGCTTTACATTTCATCAACATAGCAATATAGGCTTTACATTTCATCAACATAGCAATATAGGCTTTACATTTCATCAACATAGCAATATATGCTTTACATTTCATCAACATAGCAATATAAGCTTTACATTTCATCAACATAGCAATATAAGCTTTACATTTCATCAATATAGCAATATAAGCTTTACATTTCATCAACATAGTAATTATATGCATCATGTTTCACTAACATAACAATATATGCTTTATATTTCACTAACATAACAATATATGCTTTATATTTCACTAACATAACAATATATGCTTTATATTTCACTAACATAACAATATATGCTTTATATTTCACTAACATAACAATATATGCTTTATATTTCACTAACATAACAATATATGCTTTATATTTCACTAACATAACAATATATGCTTTATATTTCACTAACATAACAATATATGCTTTATATTTCACTAACATAACAATATATGCTTTATATTTCACTAACATAACAATATATGCTTTATATTTCACTAACATAACAATATATGCTTTATATTTCACTAACATAACAATATATGCTTTATATTACTAACATAACAATATATGCTTTATATTTCACTAACATAACAATATATGCTTTATATTTCACTAACATAACAATATATGCTTTATATTTCACTAACATAACAATATATGCTTTATATTTCACTAACATAACAATATATGCTTTATATTTCACTAACATAACAATATATGCTTTATATTATCTAACATAACAATATATGCTTTATATTATCTAACATAACAATATATGCTTTATATTATCTAACATAACAATATATGCTTTATATTATCTAACATAACACTATATGCTTTATATTATCTAACATAACAATATATGCTTTATATTATCTAACATAACACTATATGCTTTATATTATCTAACATAACAATATATGCTTTATATTATCTAACATAACAATATATGCTTTATATTATCTAACATAACACTATATGCTTTATATTATCTAACATAACAATATATGCTTTATATTATCTAACATAACAATATATGCTTTATATTATCTAACATAACAATATATGCTTTATATTATCTAACATAACAATATATGCTTTATATCATCTAACATAACAATATATGCTTCATAGTATCTAACATATCATATGCTTCATATTATCTAACATAGCAATATTTGAACATCCATATCCAGTAACCTGCATGTCTCTCTCTTTACATATCAGAACTACTAAGTGTAAGCTTGAGGCAGTTAAAAGTTTGCTTATATGTTCATGTTGTCTGCCAGTGATTAGCTTTATGTGACTGTAATGTTGTTGATTGTCTGTTAAAATCTATTTCATGATATATATTTCAGGTGGTTTGGCTTCGTCGTCATTTCTAGCACCACCTATGCCGCCGCAGCAAACTCCGAGGTAATCACGTTGCTCCAGATTATATTGAGTTTGTTTTCACGAGTTACCTAGTCACTTCTGTTTGAGTTACCGAGTCACTTCTGTTTGAGTTACCTAGTCACTTCTGTTTGAGTTACCTAGTCACTTCTGTTTGAGTTACAGAGTCACTTCTGTTTGAGTTACCTAGTCACTTCTGTTTGAGTTACCTAATCACTTCTGTTTGAGTTACCGAGTCACTTCTGTTTGAGTTACCGAGTCACTTCTGTTTGAGTTACCGAGTCACTTCTGTTTGAGTTACCTAGTCACTTCTGTTTGAGTTACCTAATCACTTCTGTTTGAGTTACCGAGTCACTTCTGTTTGAGTTACCGAGTCACTTCTGTTTGAGTTACCTAGTCACTTCTGTTTGAGTTACCTTAGTCACTTCTGTTTGAGTTACCGAGTCACTTCTGTTTGAGTTACCTAGTCACTTCTGTTTGAGTTACCTAGTCACTTCTGTTTGGGTTACCTAGTCAGCATCTGTTTGAGTTACCTAATCACTTCTGTTTGAGTTACCGAGTCACTTCTGTTTGAGTTACCTAATCACTTCTGTTTGAGTTACCTAGTCACTTCTGTTTGAGTTACCTAATCACTTCTGTTTGAGTTACCTAGTCAGCATCTGTTTGAGTTACCTAGTCACTTCTGTTTGAGTTACCTAATCACTTCTGTTTGAGTTACCTAGTCACTTCTGTTTGAGTTACCGAGTCACTTCTGTTTGAGTTACCGAGTCACTTCTGTTTGAGTTACCTAGTCACTTCTGTTTGAGTTACCTTGTCACTTCTGTTTAAGTTACCTAGTCACTTCTGTTTGAGTTACCGAGTCACTTCTGTTTGAGTTACCTAGTCACATCTGTTTGAGTTACCTAGTCACTTCTGTTTGAGTTACCTAGTCACTTCTGTTTGAGTTACCTAGTCACTTCTGTTTGAGTTACCTAGTCACTTCTGTTTGAGTTACCTAGTCACTTCTGTTTACAGATGTATATAACATAGTGATAGTGGGTGTTCACTAGACTCTGAAAGTCAAGAGTCAATGACCATTGAGGTTAAAATCTCAAGAATCAAGCTGGATTGTTCAAGAGTCAATGACCATTGAGGTTAAAATCTCAAGAGTCAAGCTGGATTGTTCAAGAGTCAATGACCCTTGAGGTTAAAATCTTAAGAGTCAAGCTGGATTGTTAATATGCATGTTGGTAACTTTTTTCTGACCATATTATAATCTCTAGACCAAGTTGTGTCATGGGTGCAACCAGATCAGCCTGCCACTGGATGTGCTGTGCTATAAGTTTTAGGGAAAATTTGACTAGGTTGCTGAGCTTTGCATCTGGGTTTAGCACCTTACAAATATGTTTCGCGTTACTTTCTACATTGTATCCCAGTTGCAAAGGTCACCAAATGATCATGCGTAGTTGAGTTCAACATCTGAGCCTTCTGCACCCAGATCAACCTTGAAAAACCAATAGAAATGACGCGTAAACATAGACAAAAATTAGCTGATCTACATTTAATTTTATGATGCACGAAATCGGTACGAAACGGATCAAGTATGCTTCCACGACTTTGTAAAGCTGTTAATCTGCATACGTTTCTTATATAAAGCGGACGTATTCATTTAAATATTTCGGAAGCTTTGAATTTCAACACATTTTTATTCATATATAAAATGTATAATTAGTATCTCTTAAGCTTGATTTATTTTACAACGATTGCGAAGCAAGTTCTAACAACTTATATTAATCACTCGTTGGCGCAGATGAAAGCGTATATGTGGTCATTCGTGTGGGAGGAAACCGGAGAAAACCCACCTGTCCAATCTGGCGACCACCGCACCACCTCACATACTTCCCGGTCCGAGAATCGAACCGGGTTGCATTTGTGAGAAGCGAGCGCGCTAACCACTGCACATAGCCATATAAAAATATTGCTGAATAAAAGCTTAAGAGTTTGCACGTGTGTGTCATTAGACTTAAATCATCGCCAATTGTTCCTTTCAATAAACAGTAGGTATTATAATCTGGGACAGGGGACAGTTATCCACATGTTGAAATAATTATGGCAAACATTAATGCATTATTACATTACTCGATAGCAAGTGCTTGAGTACTCGATAGGAAGTGTTTGAGTACTCTAGTACCTGATAGGAAGTGTTTGAATACTCGAGTACTCGATAGGAAGTGTTTGAGTACTCGAGTACCTGATATGATGTGTTTGAATACTCGAGTAATTGATAGGAAGTGTTTGAATACTCGAGTACTCGATAGGAAGTGTTTGAGTACTCGATAGGACGTGTTTGAGTACTCGATAGGAAGTGTTTGAGTACTCGATAGGAAGTGTTTGAGTACTCGATAGGAAGTGTTTGAGGACTCGAGTACCTGATAGGAAGTGTTTGAATACTCGAGTACCTGATAGGAAGTGTTTGAATACTCGAGTACTGGATAAGAAGTGTTTGAATACTCGAGTACTGGATAAGAAGTGTTTGAATACTCGAGTACCTGATAAGAAGTGTTTGAATACTCGAGTACTTGATAGGAAGTGTTTGAGTACTTGATAGGAAGTGTTTGAGTACTTGATAGGAAGTGTTTGAGTACTTGATAGGAAGTGTTTGAGTACTTGATAGGAAGTGTTTGAGTACTTGATAGGAAGTGTTTGAGTACTCGATAGGAAGTGTTTGAATACTCGAGTACCTGATAAGAAGTGTTTGAATACTCGAGTACTGGATAAGAAGTGTTTGAATACTCGAGTACCTGATAGGAAGTGTTTGAATACTCGAGTACTGGATAAGAAGTGTTTGAATACTCGAGTACCTGATAGGAAGTGTTTGAATACTCGAGTACTGGATAAGAAGTGTTTGAATACTCGAGTACTTGATAGGAAGTGTTTGAGTACTTGATAGGAAGTGTTTGAGTACTTGATAGGAAGTGTTTGAGTACTTGATAGGAAGTGTTTGAATACTCGAGTACCTGATAGGAAGTGTCTGAGTACTCGATAGGAAGTGTTTGAGTACTCGAGTACCTGATAGGAAGTGTTTGAATAATCGAGTACCTGACAGGAAGTGTTTGAGTACTCGATAGGAAGTGTTTGAGTACTCGATAGGAAGTGTTTGAGTATATATTCCTTAATAATTAACTGTTCATGATAGTCAGAAAATAGCTACAATACAAAATTTTATTTTATGCTAATTGATGAAATACAGTGTTCTATCAGTGAGATATAATCCATATCACTCACTGTATTTTGCCGGACTACTTTTTTATTATCTCCCTTCCCAATACACTATTCTTGCACTATTACTCTCCCTTTAAATGCTTAGACATGTGTTATTTAATTTTCACCGTTTACCTGGCTTCAATGACACTATTTACCTGTATTATTGTTTTTGTTATGAAACAAAGCGAAATACAACTGACAATGTCTCGAAGTTTGCCACTGCAAATTGTAACAATAAATCCAATAAATGTTTTCATGTATTTTTCCTCGATTCAACTTTAAATTCAAGATGGCGGCATATAAGGGTGCAACGATATACCGTGGGACGGTTTATCGCGGTACTAGGGCCACGGTTCGATACGCTGCATGCCCGCTACGGTACGGCAATTATTCCCGACTCCAACGGAAGGGAGACTACTCTTACAAACAAAACAAACATGGCTGAATTACAATCACCACCGGCAACTTTCAAATAAAAAATATGGGCGCATTTAATATAGTTGACGGCGTAAAAACAACGGTGAAAGAAACAACCACTTGCCTCCATTGTTTCACGGACGTGTCATATAAAACAGTTAACATGACCAACATGACTACGCACATGAAGCGTCATCATCCGAACATCGACGTATCCGAATGTGGCCAGAAAGCGTGTTCTCAACAGCAGAAGACATTGTAACTGCCCAGCGGTCTGCTTTGTTACCACAGAATGTGGATACTTCGCTTTTTCTAAAGAAAAATATGAAACTTTAAACCCAGGAAATGTTTCTGTTGGAACAGTTTAATAGGCTGAGCGTAGGCTAGGCATTGTTTATATTGTTTATATAACTGCTTGTTTTACAGTTAATCATTTGCTTTAATTAGTAAATGTACTTGAAAAGTTTAACTATTTTCTATATTTCCCCCTTTGGTTCCATAAAACCATATCGCGATATGTATCGTGACCCAAAAATCGTGATAGGTATCGTATCGTTGCACCCTTAGCGGCATATTTGTGTATCGACTCACGACGTATAGTCGTCAATGTATTCATCCGCGCAAAAACACGGTGGCCAGCTATTTTAATTTCTTCATTTTGTGTTTGTTTTTCACCAATTAGCATAAAATAAAAAGAAAATGTGTTTGTTTTGAGTGAATATGGAATATATCTCACCTCGAAGTGAGAAAATTTTCATATTTGAAATATTCTCGCTTCTCAGTGAGATATATTCCATATTCACTCAAAACAAACAAATATCCTCTATACATCTAGCTGCGCAGGAATACGATACGCAACCGGTGGCAGAGAAAATGCCATATTTCACAGTTTCAAAGCGGTGTAAGATGTGAGTTTTCTTTCACTGAGAAAAGTCTATCATTCATTGGAAAGCATAAAAGAAATATCAATATTGTTACAGATTGTGTTTAAAGTGCTAATTTATTTCCCAATACAGTTTGTACAATGCATATTATGCACATATCAATTTACAGATTTGATTGGTATCAAAGCAATAAGACAGCTTCGGTGGTGGTATACACAAAGTGGCCAGACATGAGAGATGAGTTAATCATCATAGATAGGGACGATTGCTCACTCCTTATCACCATGCATATAAAACACTCTGTCTTCTATGTTCATTTGGGTAAGTTCCATGTCTACGCACTGATCTATGTTCATTTAAATAATCACTTTAATTTTTTTAACAACAAACAAGTTTTTTAAACTTATATATTAATCACTCTCGAGATCTCATTCCTGATGGAATCCATTGCCATGAAGGAGAGAGAAGAGGTAATGTAGAAATTAAGTGCCTTGCATAAGGGCACAATTGTAACGGCTCCAGCGGGGCTCGAACTCCGGACCTTTCGCACCTGAAGTGAATGCGCATCCACTGCGCTATCACGACTTCCACTTTGATTGCATTTGTTCAAACTGGGTCAAAGTTGTATTTTGGTTAATGATCTCATTATCTTTTCTAATTGGTCATTTTTGTCTGAAAAATAGACCCACTAACTAATCTTTTATCAATCTATTGTGATTTAAAAAACAACTGATGACTTGAACGAACGACAAATATCACAAGAGAACAAATTTGTGACGGTTATGTTCTGGAACAATTTTGTGACGGTTATGTTCTGGAACAAATTTGTGACGGTTATGTTCTGGAACAAATTTGTGACGGTTATGTTCTAGAACAATTTTGTGACGGTTATGTTCTGGAACAAATTTGTGACGGTTATGTTCTGGAACAATTTTGTGACGGTTATGTTCTGGAACAAATTTGTGACGGTTATGTTCTGGAACAAATTTGTGACGGTTATGTTCTAGAACAATTTTGTGACGGTTATGTTCTGGAACAAATTTGTGACGGTTATGTTCTGGAACAATTTTGTGACGGTTATGTTCTGGAACAAATTTGTGACGGTTATGTTCTGGAACAAATTTGTGACGGTTATGTTCTGGAACAAATTTGTGACGGTTATGTTCTGGAACAAATTTGTGACGGTTATGTTCTGGAACAAATTTGTGACGGTTATGTTCTGGAACAAATTTGGACGTGTCTGTCTTACCATTCGGTGGATTAGTGGTGTTTTATGATACAGGTTGTGAAAACAAGAGATTGGAAGGACACCTTGTTGTATTTTGCTGGCTTGATAAATGTCTCTATGCCAGTTAATGAAAATTGTTCACATTATATCACAAATTCATGCAAGTAAAAAGCTATGTCGCTAGGTTGAAGAAAGCCTTGCAAATATTGTCATTTTGAATTCTATTCAAACTTCGACAAGTAACATTTTAACCCTTTCAACACCACAGACCTCTAAATAGGCTTACAAAAAGTGTAGATCCAGATGAGCCGGCTCGTGACGAGCCGTCTCATCAGGATCTGCACTTTTTGCCAGTAATATTACTATTTTTAGACATAATTACCCATTTTGATAAATGAACTTGTCCAAATGTGATTTTCTGATTCATTTATTGGTTTAAGAATATCATGGACCAGTCCATGTCAGTTACTTGGTGTTGAATGGGTTAATGAATCCTTCGTTCTTGTCCATAATCAGCCATTTCCGTCCAGTATCTAGGTCAGTAAGTCAAATTTAAAAAAATTGTATTTTTGTTCAAAATTGGTTCAAATTTATCCAAAGTGAAACTATATCTTTAGTTAAAGAGTTTTACCTCATAAATACAATTCTGCTTATATAATTTAATTCAATTACTTATTGAAATCATGTCCAGCTAGGAGCCTACGACTCGGGTTGGCAACCCTGAGTCATCAACGCTGCCTAGTTCAGGGTTCGACACTAACCCTTTTAAGAGGTAGCCATCTTTGGAAATAATGTGGTCCTTACCAAATCTAGGTAGTCTCATTTAGTCCTCATACGGATCTTTAATTTATGTGATTTTGTAAAATTTATCCCGACAATTTCGGGTTGGCCTAATGGGAAACCTGTGTGATCACTAGGTAAATTAGGTAGCCTCAGGCTATCGGACCACTGTTAGTGTCAAGCCCTGTAGTTTAATATCACTAAAATGTTCTCCATATATATTTTATTTTTACAGATCTTGAGAAAGGAGTTACAGATAGTTACAATGGTATGTAAGCCTCCTCTCTATACTATACTGCTTATCACCTATAGTAGAAATGTTGCCACCAATACTGGAAATAGTATGTTCGGAAATATATGTCATACATGAACCAGCCTCGACATTGGTGACCTCTCCACTCGCTATGCCAGGATTAAATGTAATGCTTATCATTGCCCAAAATTGTAAAGCGCTTGTGGTCAGAATATGTGGTCAGAAACTCGACATATTCTGACCACTCGGTGGTATATCCTTGTACCACACCAGTACATACTCGGTGGTATATCCTTGTACCACACCGGTACATACTCGGTGGTATATCCTTGTCCCACACCAGTACATACTCGGTGGTATATCCTTGTACCACACCGGTACATACTCGGTGGTATATCCTTGTCCCACACCAGTACATACTCGGTGGTATATCCTTGTCCCACACCAGTACATACTCGGTGGTATATCCTTGTCCCACACCAGTACATACTCGGTGGTATATCCTTGTCCCACACCAGTAGGCTACATACTCGGTGGTATATCCTTGTCCCACACCAGTACATACTCAGTGGTATATCCTTGTCCCACACCAGTACATAATCAGTGGTATATCCTTGTCCCACACCAGTACATACTCGGTGATATATCCTCGTCCCACATCAGGAAAAAACTTGTTTACATTCATTTGTGAGCACTTCCAGGGTTCATTCTAGGTCAGAATTTTTGGGAGAAGTGAGAAAGCGCGTGATCGCTTCCTTAAATGGTGTTCTTTAATATACTTCTAGGGTTAAAATGCACACTACAACCATTAAATACAACATTTGAATAGAAGGAGTGCTTTATAATGGGCCAGTGACTACTTTTTTTTTTAGGGAGAAGTGGGGCCCCCAGAGGGCGAAGTCAGGCTCCCTAATTTCGCCCACATCGCCCTCTAGAATGATCCCTGACATCTGATTCAATGGAAAAAAGATTTGTACAGCAGGAAGAAAGTTGAAATTTTCCACTCAGATTCAAAGATTAACCTAAGTGGCAATAAAATGTGTGTCCTGGACAGTAGGAATGCAAAGAAAAGTATCCATCAGTATGCACTTGTGTGGAACAATGATATTCCACCCTCGTCAGAATATGTTGTGAGAAACTCTGCTAGTTTCGAACCAAGTTTCTGATGACATATTCGGACCACAAGGGTGGAATATCCTTTTCCCAGTGCATATGAAGGATACTGTTGGGGTTGTAGCAGTTGTAGAGTGGGTGGAGTTGTAAGTGATAGGTGACGTCTCCATGGCGACGCATGTTTGAAACCTGACTTCAGTCTAAATAATGTACACACACATTGCACTTTATGCTTTCAGTGAACATATCTGGAGACAGTGGAAAAGTTGAAATAGTGTTTGAGAAATCTGAACCAGATGTACAGTGGGCGGGTATAGGAAAGCACCTGGATAAACATGGCCTGTATATACCAGATAAAAATTATAGTAAGTAGAATGTAGTTGAGAACTCTTAAAGCGACACTACATAAGTGAAAACGCAAATTTCTACAGAATGTATTTTCCTATTATATGGTATAATTTCCCCCCAAATATTTGCCTCAAAAACTATTTCAACTGTTAAACAAATGGCATATATGCGGTTTGTTGACCTAATAAAGTAATGTAAATAGGGTCGACATCCATGTGTAATACAACTCGTGTATCCTGATTAAAACGATTTAAGGAACAGATTTACCGTTATATCTCACATTTTTGCCTATGTATATTTATTTGTAGAATAATCTTATTTAAATTATCTATAAACGACAGTATCTTGCATTTAATATTGACTCTGATGACAAAATGTCAATTCAGGAGCATGGATGACCGTTATATGAAATCCTACTTTCAATTTTGAAAGTTTGTACACCACAAAAACACTTTTTATTGATTCAATGTTAGTGTTCGGATGTATTCACAAGAATTTGTAGTACGGTAGCAATGCATTTATACATGAAAAAATACATTTTATTGCTTTTTGCGATGTAATGTCACTTTAAAGTGAAATATTGTGTTTTTATTTGGGGGGAAAAAATGCATATCAGATGTACAGCGATTACGTATGGGAAGATATATGAAGAAATTAGGACACTGTATTTTTATATTAGATAATGTAATGGTAAAGATCGTAGGTACACATATACTGTTTCAGTCTACTGTTGTTAAATTATATGTAAAATGTACATTTCTTGACTAAATGTGGAAATACTGAAATAAATAATGCTTAAACTAAAAGACAGCAATTTATGCTACAGACAACGGGTATGTAATTTCCAGTCTTGTGAATAATTTATATTGCACGTGAAAGGTATACAATTTCCCTACATTAGTGATTGGGTACATATATTAACATTTGAATTTACGGTATAACACTTGGATTTTAGAGTTAGAAATATCTGAGCAAGAACTTGAAACTATTTTCAAGTTTATACAACTGTATTATGTGTTTCAGATTAGTGATGTAATGACATTGTATAATTAAACCGTATCCAAATTCCTGTTATATGTAATAGAAATGTTAGCGAGATATATGACCTGATATTGAGATGCTATATACGTCTTGCTTGTAGATCCAGCTTTCAGAGACTGCACTATAGAAAACATAGAGTCTCTCACCAGGGATACAAACCTCTATACAATCTGTCTACCTAGAGGATGTCGGATGAAAATGCCCACCGGATATCATGTACATATAAAACATTCTATAGAAGGTACTAACTAACATGTACTTTTCTTCACGTAATTGTAGCATAACGAAGTAAGAGGGCTCTTACCCATGTCTGACTTACTTGATATTTTAAATTTAGTTCAGCAGATGACCCTTATTTGCCCTTTGTCGTGTGTGATTATTGGAAACTGACTAGGCAGCATTTTCCTTTTTTATACAAATTTATTTGAGCACGATTGCGAAACAAGTTCTTACAATTTATATTAATAACTCTCCGCAACGTGGAATTTAAATGCCTTGCCTAAGGCTACAATCGTAATGGCTCCAACAGGGCTCAAACTCCGGGCCTTTTGCACTTGAAACGCTATCACGACTTCCACATTTATTAGTTCAGGAGATATAATTATTTGACCCTTATTTGCCCTTTGTCGTGTTGCTATGTGATATCGGCGTGAGTACGATGACCCCATCCAGGCTGAAGTATTGTTTAGCGGTAGAGTTTGGTGGAAGTATTGTTTAGGTGTAGAGTTTGGTAGAAGTATTGTTTAGGTGTAGAGTTTGGTGGAAGTATTGTTTAGGTGTAGAGTTTGGTGGAAGTATTGTTTAGGTGAAGAGTTTGGTGGAAGTATTGTTTAGGTGTAGAGTTTGGTGGAAGTATTGTTTAGGTGTAGAGTTTGGTGGAAGTATTGTTTAGGTGTAGAGTTTGGTGGAAGTATTGTTTAGGTGTAGAGTTTGGTAGAAGTATTGTTTAGGTGTAGAGTTTGGTGGAAGTATTGTTTAGGTGTAGAGTTTGGTGGAAGTATTGTTTAGGTGTAGAGTTTGGTGGAATTATTGTTTAGGGTTAGAGTTTGGTAGAAGTATTGTTTAGGTGTAGAGTTTGGTAGAAGTATTGTTTAGGTGTAGAGTTTGGTAGAAGTATTGTTTAGGTGAAGAGTTTGGTGGAAGTATTGTTTAGATGTAGAGTTTGGTGGAAGTATTGTTTAGGTGTATAGTTTGGTGGAAGTATTGTTTAGGTGTATAGTTTGGTGGAAGTATTGTTTAGATGTAGAGTTTGGTGGAAGTATTGTTTAGGTGTATAGTTTGGTAGAAGTATTGTTTAGGGGTAGAGTTTGGTAGAAGTATTGTTTAGGTGTATAGTTTGGTAGAAGTATTGTTTAGGTGTATAGTTTGGTAGAAGTATTGTTTAGGGGTAGAGTTTGGTGGAAGTATTGTTTAGGTGTAGAGTTTGGTGGAAGTATTGTTTAGATGTAGAGTTTGGTGGAAGTATTGTTTAGGTGAAGAGTTTGGTGGAAGTATTGTTTAGATGTAGAGTTTGGTAGAGGTATTGTTTAGGTGTAGAGTTTGGTGGAAGTATTGTTTAGGTGTAGAGTTTGGTGGAAGTATTGTTTAGGTGTAGAGTTTGGTAGATGTATTTGACTTCTGTAGGTATTTTATGTATATATATATTATGATCAGGTATGGAAATTGTACGTAGCTACACGGCCGTTCTGCCTTCAATCCAAGCAGAGAATCAGAACAGTCGGCTGGACAAGGGAACAGTTATATACCTCATGATCAAAATATACAAAGATGGAGCAATAACCCCCTGGCTGGCCACATTGAAATCTGGTACGTAGCTTCAAATATAATATAGCATTAGAACACACAATCTGGTACGTAGCTTCAAATATAATATAGCATTAGAACACACAATCTGGTACGTAGCTTCAAATATAATATAGCATTAGAACACACAATCTGGTACGTAGCTTCAAATATAATATAGCATTAGAACACACAATCTGGTACGTAGCTTCAAATATAATATAGCATTAGAACACACAATCTGGTACGTAGCTTCAAATATAATATAGCATTAGAACACACAATCTGGTACGTAGCTTCAAATATAATATAGCATTAGAACACACAATCTGGTATGTAGCTTCAAATATAATATAACATTAGAACACACAATCTGGTACGTAGCTTCAAATATAATATAGCATTAGAACACACAATCTGGTACGTAGCTTCAAATATAATATAGCATTAGAACACACAATCTGGTACGTAGCTTCAAATATAATATAGCATTAGAACACACAATCTGGTACGTAGCTTCAAATATAATATAGCATTAGAACACACAATCTGGTATGTAGCTTCAAATATAATATAACATTAGAACACACAATCTGGTACGTAGCTTCAAATATAATATAGCATTAGAACACACAATCTGGTATGTAGCTTCAAATATAATATAACATTAGAACACACAATCTGGTACGTAGCTTCAAATATAATATAGCATTAGAACACACAATCTGGTACGTAGCTTCAAATATAATATAACATTAGAACACATGATTTGTGTGCTACTGTAAACCAGCTGATGTTAATCACTGTAATATTTAAATTAAGATTAATTTTTTCAGTTTACATATGTAATCGGCAGGGCTTCTAAAATTTTCTAAACCAAATCGGTCCAGGCTGAAATCGTTCATTAAAATCGAAAATCACCGTGTACAACGGCAGGGATACTAAGGTCTAAGATGAGGCCGATGGTCGAGTTGACTAGGGTACGGGTTGACAGCGTACATGTATCTATGGGTGTATCTATGCAATCGGCTGCCTATGACATCAACTTAGTGCGCGCACTGTGTTGCAAAATCCACTTTCTAGAAACAAAACACGGAAATTCCATATCTATTTTTAGACACGCACCTGTTGTAATTTTAAAAGCTCTGTAGTGGTTACTTCCCATATATAAATCATGGTTTGACAATTTAGTGCCTCGGGGGGAAAACATCTGTCTCGGATTAATGTATTGATTATCGTACAATAGGGGCAATCAACATGAACCAGTACACCTTATCGAGAAATTATATTTACCAACTTAGGTTTGTTAGAAAAATATATTTAACCGATTTCTTGGCTTTTTCAACAATTTTCTGAACTGATTTTAATGACGTTTTGGTTGCTACAACCGGTCCCGCTAGTTTAAAATTCTGTCCTGGACCGGGAGACCGGCGTTTTTAGAAGCCCTGGTAATCGGATGAGAAATATATAATAGTATACAAACAGCAATAGATGCGAGACCCCCTCCATGGCCGAGTGGTTAATGTCACTGACTTGCATACAGCTGTAACCTATCATCACTGATGGTCACGGGTTCGAGACCCGCTCAGACCGTGTCTCTTTATGTGAAAATGTTGGCTGTTTCTTACGGAGGTTGGTGCACCGGTATCGACGTTGAACAAACTCAAATAAATGAAAAATATATTGATTGTATTCACATACTTTCTTGTTTAACATACTCCTGTACACCCTCGTTGTTTATCATACTCCTGTACACCCTCATTGTTTATCATACTCCTGTACACCCTTGTTGTTTATCATACACCTGTACACCCTCATTGTTTATCATACTCCTGTACACCCTCATTGTTTATCATACTCTTGTACACCCTCATTGTTTATCATACTCCTGTACACCATCATTGTTTATCATACTCCTGTACACCCTCATTGTTTATCATACTCCTGTACACCCTCATTGTTTATCATACTCCTGTACACCCTCATTGTTTATCATACTCTTGTACACCCTCATTGTTTATCATACTCCTGTACACCCTCATTGTTTATCATACTCCTCCTGTACACCCTTGTTTATCATACTCCTGTACACCCTCGTGGTTTATCATTCTCCTGTACACCCTCATTGTTTATCATACTCCTGTACACCCTCATTGTTTATCATACTCCTGTACACCCTCGTTGTTTATCATACTCCCGTACACCCTCATGGTTTATCATACTCCTGTACACCCTCATTGTTTATCATACTCCCATACACCCTCATTGTTTATCATACTCCTGTAAACCCTCATTGTTTATCATACTCCTGTACACCCTCATTGTTTATCATACTCCTGTATACCCTCATTGTTTGTCATACTCATGTACACCCTCATTGTTTATCATACTCCTGTACACCCTGGTTGTTTATCATACTCCTGTATTCTGTCATTGTTTATCATACTCCAGTAAACTCTTGTTTATCATACATGTGCTCCTGTATTCCATTATATGTGATTACAAACTGTCCATATGTGCTTCCTGTATCAGTTGATGGTTTTATTCGTCCGTTCCTCGATGTATGAGTAGTGTTAATTATATGCCTGTTGTTGCAGGTGATGTTATCTCAGTGAGCAGCCATGAAGGGAATTTTGACGAATCGCGGTTACAATCGTGTACACATCTGGTTATGTTTGCTGCTGGAACAGGGTTTACACCTATGGTCAGGCTTATATACAAATCTGTTGTACAGGACACCAGCTCTAAACAGTTAGTTATCATCTCATGATTTAGCAACAATTAGGAATAAACATTTAATCAAAGTGCAATGAGAAGCAAGGCGTATAAATCTAAATGTTGTCTCGACAGATCATTAAGTTCATAAACACTGGGAGACAGCTATCCAAAGTCTTGCTTGAGAGAATTAAGAGGTGCAACTACAGTGTACAGTGCATACTCTGATTATGCTGTAGATTGACTGGTTCCAGGCGTGATCAATGTTGGGTTTTAAATGGTTCCAGGCGTGATCAATGTTGGGTTTTAAATGGTTCCAGGCGTGATCAATGTTAGGTTTTAAATGTTTTCAGCCGTGATCAAAGTTGGGTTTTAAATGGTTTCAGGCGTGATCAAAGTTGGGTTTTAAATGGTTTCAGGCGTGATCAAAGCTGGGTTTTAAATGGTTTCAGGCGTGATCAAAGTTGGGTTTTAAATGGTTTCAGGCGTGATCAAAGTTGGGTTTTAAATGGTTCCAGGTGTGATCAATGTTGGGTTTTAAATGGTTTCAGGCGTGATCAAAGTTGGGTTTTAAATGTTTTCAGCCGTGATCAAAGCTGGATTTTAAATGGTTTCAGGCGTGATCAAAGCTGGGTTTTAAATGGTTTCAGGCGTGATCAAAGTTGGGTTTTAAATGGTTTCAGGCGTGATCAAAGTTGGGTTTTAAATGGTTTCAGGCGTGATCAAAGCTGGGTTTTAAATGGTTCCAGGCGTGACCAATGTTGGGTTTTAAATGGTTCCAGGTGTGATCAGTGTTGGGTTTTAAATGGTTTCAGGCGTGATCAATGTTGGGTTTTAAATGGTTCCAGGCGTGATCAATGTTGGGTTTTAAATGGAATGTGGACATTTTTCTCTTATTATTACATGTATATGAAAACTTTGAAAATCTCCTGGAACTCTGATAGTCCTATTTCAAAAGACCTTTCATAGAATTCATAATTTGGTGACTTCCCCGTGATTGTGAACTTCACACTTCACAATCATACACTAAGACATGTATACGTGAAGCCATGTATACGCTAAGCCATGTATATGCTAAGCCATGTATATGCTAAGCCATGTATATGCTAAGACATGTATACGCTAAGCCATGTATACGCTAAGCCATCTATACACGAAGCCATCTATACACGAAGCCATGTATATGCTAAGCCATGTATATGCTAAGCCATGTATACGCTAAGCCATGTATATGCTAAGCCATCTATACACGAAACCATCTATACACGAAGCCATGTATATGCTAAGCCATGTATATGCTAAGCCATGTATACGCTAAGCCATGTATGCGCTAAGCCATCTATACACGAAGCCATCTATACACGAAGCCATGTATATGCTAAGCCATGTATACACGAAGCCATGTATATGCTAAGCCATGTATACATGAGGCCATGTATACGCTAAGCCATCTATACACGAAGCCATGTATGTGCTAAGCCATGTATGCACTAAGCCATGTATATGCTAAGCCATGTATATGCTAAACCATGTATGCACTAAGCCATGTATATGCTAAGCCATGTATACATGAAACCATGTATGCACTAAGCCATGTATATGCTAAGCCATGTATACATGAAACCATGTATGCACTAAGCCATGTATATGTTAAGCCATGTATACATGAAACCATGTATGCACTAAGCCATGTATGCACTAAGCCATGTATATGCTAAGCCATGTATGCACTAAGCCATGTATGCACTAAGCCATGTATGCACTAAGCCATGTATATGCTAAGCCATGTATATGCTAAGCCATGTATGCACTAAGCCATGTATGCACTAAGCCATGTATATGCTAAGCCATGTATACATGAAGCCATGTATGCACTAAGCCATGTATATGCTAAGCCATGTATACACGAAGTCATGTATGCACTAAGCCATGTATGCACTAAGCCATGTATATGCTAAGCCATGTATATGCTAAGCCATGTATACACAAAGTCATGTATGCACTAAGCCATGTATGCACTAAGCCATGTATGATATAAGCCATGTATACGCCAAGCGTATAATTTGATTCCTTGTATTGTCATTCTCCTGAATAACTGAAAGAAAACCGATGTAAAAACGGAATAAACTGCTTCCGCATAATTATCTAATTTTAGTTTCATATTGACTGATATGTTTTATTTATGTCCGTGAGGAAACATCCCATTCTGCAGCATGTACAGTGTCATAAATATATGTCTTATGCACTCAATAGTGTTGATGTAAATGCGAAACCCAGTACACAGTAGTTACCTGAAGATTTACAATAAAATGTTTGAAAATCTACAATAGATGGTTACTTCCTGTAAATCAATACTTGTAGTTCTTCCAAATCACAATAATACATTGTTTATGGAAAATAATTTATTAATATAAATTTTGGAGAGGAATTAATAAAGTTTTCTGAAATCTTGTTTTCCAATCCAAACCATTCACAATTTATGTAATTTGTAACATTTGTTGTGTTATACATGTAAATTTATTGGAATAAATACTGTTTAAACCAATATAAATTCACATTGCAAAGCAATACAGTAAAACCATATGTCTTATTTCAAATTGCTATATCTCTGAAGCTATATTAGCGACATTAGCTGAATGTTTATTTTTAGGCAAGTGAAATTGCTGTTTTTCAACAAGACTGATTCCGACATACTTTGGCAAGACCAGCTTAGTGCCTTAGCAGACTCGAATGAAAGGTAAATTTAGTTTATACAAACTTATTTTATACAAATTTAATTTTAGCTCGATTGCGTAATAAGTTACTTATATTAATCGCTCTCGAGATATCATTTCTGATGGAATCCATCGCCACTAGGGAGAGAGAAGAGGCAACGTGGAATTTCAATGCCGTGCCTAAGGGCGCAACGGCTCCAGCGAGGCTCAAACTACGGGTCTTTCACCCCTTATGCGAACGCACTGCACTATCACAAATTGAAATATCAATTTCTAATGATAATCCACCATCACAATTTTTAAAAGTTTATCATGTTGCATACATTACAATACCAGCATTACCCACTAAATAAATCCAACATAGTCTTTATCGTTCAGCTCTCAGTCTCTGCATAGCAAATCATAATGCCGTCCATACTTGCCTATAAGGCATCTCGACGACCCCCCCTACTTTGGTCCTGAAACCTGTGGGATTTGGCATGCACTTGCCTATAAGGCATCTCGACGACCCCCCCCCCTACTTTGGTCCTGAAATCTGTGGGATTTGGCATGCACTCGCCTATAAGGCATCTCGACGACCCCCCCCACTTTGATCCTGAAACCTGTGGGATTTGCCATGCACTCGCCTATAAGACGGTTTGATAAAATGGACACAGGCCAAGTATAAAATGCCTGTTTGGCCAGAGCAAGTTGAAAAAATATTCAGTGTCTGAGTGCTTTCTTTTCAACCAATTACCTGTTGAGGATGAGTTCAAGCTCACTGATCGGTTGTTACTGGCATGCAATTTTCCTACTTAGCCAATCATCTCATTCAACTCAATTTTAAATAGCTGGAGATCTAAATGTGTTGATGTTTTCAGATATATAGGTTTCTATAATTCTCTGCATGTCGTCTTTTGATTACAGTGTTGATGAACTTTCAGTTTAAAATGTTTTGTCATGCATGGTATTGCTGGTTAACCTCAACCCAGCCTTAAGGAAAAGGATTCGAATAAGTTACTATGTAACAGGGATCATTCTAGAGGGCGATGTGGGCGAAATTGTCGCCCTAGTGACCCTGACTTCGCCCTCTGGGGGCCCCACTTCTCCCTAAAAAAAAAATTGTTTTTACGATTTTCAAACAAAATGTTGTACCAATGTACCATTCTTGAATAAAATATTGTTTAAACTAACCCAGCCTCAGTTATACTTGTATAGCAAATATTGATTCCTCTTGAGTATCAATAAAACACAAGCAAATATAAACCGTTCTTTTCAAGGTAAATGAGATGTTGATTGGTAATCATGAAGCCAATATTCTGATGTAGAGAATACTTGTACAAACATTATTGCAATGCTTGCTTTGTACAGGTTTACATGTACAACGTGTTTGTCAGAGGCTGGTGACTTGTGGACTGGTCTCCATGGAAGAATTAACAAGGAAATGATGAAGGAGTTTATGCCAGCCATGGATGAACAGAGCAAAGTGCTGATCTGTGCTTGCGGACCCACGCCCTTCACCAAGTCTGTGATACAGTAAGTTATTCAATAGTTTTCTTGTGTTCCATCACCACCTCGGAGCTGTGCTAGACGTTGAACATAGGGAGGGCTTTTTGATGTGTTAGGTAGTTTCAAAGATGCTTGGCAACTCAAACAACAGCCCTCTATATGTTCTATTGGAGAACACTCCCTCAGTTGAAGATAGGAATAAAGTGAGGCAGCTCAGAGAGACTATATCTCCTGTATCTTCATGTATCTTCGGCCCTGCAGTAATTCTTTGATGCAGTTAGGCATTCACTATATTTTTATGTGCCACTGCTGCCGAAAACGGACTATCAATCTGATACATTGAACGTACACTGTGTGTATGTTGGGTTAGTTGATACAAATTCTCACAACTTATATTAAACACTGAAAAAGTTGGCAGTTTCTTACGGAGGTTGGTGCACCCAAGTACTGGTTAACCGTTGGAGCCTGCCCAGGAAAGGTGTTGTTAGGTCAACTGCCCGCCGGCGATATAGCCCGAAATGGTGCTGATGCAGGCGTAAAACCTGAAATATAACATAATATATTAATCACTATCGAGACTTCATTCCTGATGGAATCCATCGCCACAAGGGAGAGAGAAGAGGCAGCATGGAGTTTAAATACCTTGCCTAAGGGCACAATCGTAATGGCTCCAGTGAGGCTCGAATGCCAGGCCTTTTACACCTACACTAAGTAGGGTACATTATGCTGGTATACACGTTTGTGCATGTATGTAGCTATGTAATAACTGGATGAAATGTGCAAACCGATGCAGTATCAATCTATAAATTGCAGGTGTTTAGGAGTGTTGTTATAGTCACACAATGTGATATTTCAGTATACTATGAGATATATCCAGTAACAGCAAGTTTGGGTTACAGTATACCATGAGATATATCCAGTAACAGCAAGTTTGAGATACAGTATACCATGAGATATATCCAGTAACAGCAAGTTTGAGATACAGTATACCATGAGATATATCCAGTAACAGCAAGTTTGAGATACAGTATACTATGAGATATATCCAGTAACAGCAAGTTTGAGATACAGTATACCATGAGATATATCCAGTAACAGCAAGTTTGAGATACAGTATACCATGAGATATATCCAGTAACAGCAAGTTTGAGATACAGTATACTATGAGATATATCCAGTAACAGCAAGTTTGGGTTACAGTATACCATGAGATATATCCAGTAACAGCAAGTTTGAGATACAGTATACCATGAGATATATCCAGTAACAGCAAGTTTGGGTTACAGTATACTATGAGATATATCCAGTAACAGCAAGTTTGGGTTACAGTATACTATGAGATATATCCAGTAACAGCAAGTTTGGGTTACAGTATACTATGAGATATATCCAGTAACAGCAAGTTTGGGTTACAGTATACCATGAGATATATCCAGTAACAGCAAGTTTGAGATACAGTATACCATGAGATATATCCAGTAACAGCAAGTTTGGGTTACAGTATACTATGAGATATATCCAGTAACAGCAAGTTTGGGTTACAGTATACCATGAGATATATCCAGTAACAGCAAGTTTGAGTTACAGTATACCATGAGATATATCCAGTAACAGCAAGTTTGAGATACAGTATACCATGAGATATATCCAGTAACAGCAAGTTTGAGATACAGTATACTATGAGATATATCCAGTAACAGCAAGTTTGAGATACAGTATACCATGAGATATATCCAGTAACAGCAAGTTTGAGTTACAGTATACCATGAGATATATCCAGTAACAGCAAGTTTGAGTTACAGTATACCATGAGATATATCCAGTAACAGCAAGTTTGAGTTACAGTAAATTTCAATTGTCTATTTCAGGTATGCTGAGGAACTTGGCCATAAAGGGTCAATGCATGCTTTCCTTGGTTGATCTTTGAGTCCCCGAAGTGTGACCACCATCGAATAAACCTGACAAACCTGACAAACCTGACAAACCTGACAAACCTGTCTCAGCGATATTGAAGTTCGTCATGTGATCAGAAATATATTTTAAAACCTATTTTTACCACTGATGACTATTCATGTATATGGAGCAATGTATCTAGCATGTGCCATTGTATACTTACATATGTAGAATCCCTACTTGTTGGATTAGCATAGATATCATACATTTGGACCCCTAATAAGTTGAGATGGGACCAATCAGGTCTATAACTAAATGATGCCATAATATAAATGATGTTTTTATTGACCATCAGTTTGCATGAGTGAAAAGTCGACTTTCTAGGTAGTATTTAGTGTCATACATGTGAACTATTTATGGAGCCAAAGCGGACATCTCTCATACATGTGAACCATTTATGGAGCCCAAGCGGACATCTCTCATACATGTGAACCATTTATGGAGCCCAAACGGACATCTCTCATACATGTGGACCATTTATGGAGCCCAAGCGGACATCTCTCATACATGTGGACCATTTATGGAGCCCAAGCGGACATCTCTCATACATGTGAACCATTTATGGAGCCCAAGCGGACATCTCTCATACATGTGGACCATTTATGGAGCCCAAGCGGACATCTCTCATACATGTGGACCATTTATGGAGCCCAAGCGGACATCTCTCATACATGTGAACCATTTATGGAGCCCAAGTGGACATCTCTCATACATGTGAACCATTTATGGAGCCCAAGCGGACATCTCTCATACATGTGAACCATTTATGGAGCCCAAGCGGACATCTCTCATATATGTGGACCATTTATGGAGCCCAAGCGGACATCTCTCATACATGTGAACCATTTATGGAGCCCAAGCGGACATCTCTCATACATGTGGACCATTTATGGAGCCCAAGCGGACATCTCTCATACATGTGGACCATTTATGGAGCCCAAGCGGACATCTCTCATACATGTGAACCATTTATGGAGCCCAAGCGGACATCTCTCATACATGTGGACCATTTATGGAGCCCAAGCGGACATCTCTCATACATGTGAACCATTTATGGAGCCCAAGCGGACATCTCTCATACATGTGAACCATTTATGGAGCCCAAGCGGACATCTCTCATACATGTGAACCATTTATGGAGCCCAAGCGGACATCTCTCATACATGTGGACCATTTATGGAGCCCAAGGGCGACATCTCTCATACATGTGGACCATTTATGGAGCCCAAGCGGACATCTCTCATACATGTGGACCATTTATGGAGCCCAAGGGCGACATCTCTCATACATGTGAACCATTTATGGAGCCCAAGGGCGACATCTCTCATACATGTGGACCATTTATGGAGCCCAAGGGCGACATCTCTCATACATGTGGACCATTTATGGAGCCCAAGGGCGACATCTCTCATACATGTGAACCATTTATGGAGCCCAAGCGGACATCTCTCATACATGTGGACCATTTATGGAGCCCAAGGGCGACACACCTCATACATGTTAACCATTTCTGGAGCCCTAGCGGACATCTCTCATACATGTGGACCATTTATGGAGCCCAAGGGTGACACACCTCATACATGTTAACCATTTCTGGAGCCCATGTGCGATACCTCATACATGTGAACCATTTCTGGAGCCCATGTGAGACACCTCATATATATTAACCATTTCTGGAGCCCATGTGTGACATCTCTCATTGATGTGTGACATCTCTCATTGATGTGAACAATTTCTGGAGCCTAAGCGGGACACATCCCATACAGGTGAACCATTTCTGTAACCCAAGTGGGACACCTCTCGTACATAGTTTATACAAATTTTATTTAGCTCAATTGTAAAACAAGTTCTTACAACTTATATTAATCACTCTCGAGATCTCATTCCTGATGGAATCCATCGCCACAAGTGAAAGAGAAGCGGAATGTGGAATTTTGCAAGCAAATTTCCTCAACATTTGGCAGCATTTTATCAGACACAGTCACATCAGATCATGTCAACAGTGAAGGTGACTAAGAAGTGGCATTAAACAGCTGTTGGTAGTCCGCAGGAAAAATTCTATTGGCCAGTAGATACATTCTATGAATACTGTCAAGTTGCTTGAAACATTCCACATTCTATGAATACTGTCAAGTTGCTTGAAACATTCCATTAACTTGTTAATCAATGGCCCCCTATTGAATTTTGGGTCAAATAAAATACAGGTATTGATGCCCATGCCTTACCATGGATTGTTTTCTCCAATTCATTTGAACGAAAGGCTGAATGGATATCTGCTATTCTTAAAACACAATTTATATTTGTTTAGAAGTTAATTTGAGTAAGTTGTTTTTATAGTTACAATTTAATTTTTATTGAAGACAAAACATAATCATGAATAAGTCAATAGAGGCAATAAGGACAGCAATGAAATGGATGACCTGCTATTGCACAATACATCTCATGTAATATGTCATTATCTCTGTGTGTATGTATTTATGGTGTGCTATGTCACACTTGTTGTTAGTCCCCCACTGTTTGAAGAATGGGTTTTGGGGGGAATATAGCATTGCCCGATATAGTTGGTGAGTTTATCCAGCCGCAATTTCTTGTATGTGACAACCAAAGGATTTATTTTAAAGGATTTTCAAATCATTCATGCCACATGTGTCCATCATGACATGATGGTGAACTACTCGATAAACTATGGAAGCTACCAATAAACTATGGAAGCTACCGATAAACTATGGAAGCTACCGATAAACTATGGAAGCTACCGATAAACTATGGAAGCTACCGATAAACTATGGAAGCTACCGATAAACTATGGAAGCTACCGATAAACTATGGAAGCTACCGATAAACTATGGAAGCTACCGTCGAGTTCATATGGTAGTAGTCAAGTGCGCTTGTGTCTCTTCCTACATATATTATATATGATGACATGCCTAGCCACATCCACTCCCACGTGAATGGACAGATTATCGAAGTAATGCGCACAGGTATTTATTTATCATAGAGAACAATCTATAACACAGTCACTAAATACATCTATCTTATTTTTCTGTCTTGCTTTGGGGCTTTTGTTGAGTTTTTGTTGCTACAAGAACAATAGAAATATAACAGTAGCCACAATATAATTACGTGGGTACCTCTATAAGTCTGTCTGAATTTCTATGCTAGCTAACTCCTACAGTTACCAACATATGTCTGAACTTCTATGCTAGCTAACTCCTACAGTTACCAACATATGTCTGAACTTCTATGCTGGCTAACTCCTACAGTTACCAACATATGTCTGAACTTATATGCTGGCTAACTCCTACAGTTACCAACATATGTCTGAACTTCTATGCTAGCTAACTCCTACAGTTACCAACATATGTCTGAACTTCTATGCTAGCTAACTCCTACAGTTACCAACATATGTCTGAACTTCTATGCTGGCTAACTCCTACAGTTACCAACATATGTCTGAACTTCTATGCTAGCTAACTCCTACAGTTACCAACATATGTCTGAACTTCTATGCTAGGGAGAAGTACTATATAAGTTTTCTTTCGTTCTAATCCCTTTCAGTCTACTGCTGTTAAATTATATGTAAAATGTTCATTTCTTGATTACATGTACAAATACTGAAATAAATAATGTTTAAACTAACTTCTATGCTGGCTAACTCCTACAGTTACCAACATATGTCTGAACTTCTATGCTGGGTAACTCCTACAGTTACCAACATATGTCTGAACTTCTATGCTGGCTAACTCCTACAGTTACCAACATATGTCTGAACTTCTATGCTGACTAACTCCTACAGTTACCAACATATGTCTGAACTTCTATGCTGGCTAACTCCTACAGTTACCAACATATACCTGAACTTCTATGCTGGCTAACTCCTACAGTTACCAACATATGTATGAACTTATATGCTGGCTAACTCCTACAGTTACCAACATATGTCTGAACTTCTATACTAGCTAACTCCTACAGTTACCAACATATGTCTGAACTTATATGCTGGCTAACTCCTACAGTTACCAACATATACCTGAACTTCTATGCTGGCTAACTCCTACAGTTACCAACATATGTCTGAACTTATATGCTGGCTAACTCCTACAGTTACCAACATATACCTGAACTTCTATGCTGGCTAACTCCTACAGTTACCAACATATGTCTGAACTTATATGCTGGCTAACTCCTACAGTTACCAACATATGTCTGAACTTCTATGCTAGCTAACTCCTACAGTTACCAACATATGTCTGAACTTATATGCTGGCTAACTCCTACAGTTACCAACATTTGTCTGAACTTCTATGCTGGCTAACTCCTACAGTTACCAACATATATCTGAACTTCTATGCTGGCTAACTCCTACAGTTACCAACATATGTCTGAACTTATATGCTGGCTAACTCCTACAGTTACCAACATATGTCTGAACTTATATGCTGGCTAACTCCTACAGTTACCAACATATGTCTGAACTTCTATGCTGGCTAACTCCTACAGTTACCAACATATGTCTGAACTTCTATGCTGGCTAACTCCTACAGTTACCAACATATGTCTGAACTTCTATGCTGGCTAACTCCTACAGTTACCAACATATGTCTGAACTTCTATGCTGGCTAACTCCTACAGTTACCAACATATAACTGAACTTCTAGGCTGGCTAACTCCTACAGTTACCAACATATGTCTGAACTTATATGCTGGCTAACTCCTACAGTTACCAACATATGTCTGAACTTCTATGCTGGCTAACTCCTACAGTTACCAACATATACCTGAACTTCTATGCTGGCTAACTCCTACAGTTACCAACATATGTATGAACTTATATGCTAGCTAACTCCTACAGTTACCAACATATGTCTGAACTTATATGCTGGCTAACTCCTACAGTTACCAACATATACCTGAACTTCTATGCTGGCTAACTCCTACAGTTACCAACATATGTCTGAACTTATATGCTGGCTAACTCCTACAGTTACCAACATATGTCTGAACTTCTATGCTAGCTAACTCCTACAGTTACCAACATATGTCTGAACTTATATGCTGGCTAACTCCTACAGTTACCAACATATATCTGAACTTCTATGCTGGCTAACTCCTACAGTTACCAACATATGTCTGAACTTATATGCTGGCTAACTCCTACAGTTACCAACATATGTCTGAACTTCTATGCTGGCTAACTCCTACAGTTACCAACATATGTCTGAACTTCTATGCTGGCTAACTCCTACAGTTACCAACATATGTCTGAACTTCTATGCTGGCTAACTCCTACAGTTACCAACATATGTCTGAACTTCTATGCTAGCTAACTCCTACAGTTACCAACATATGTCTGAACTTCTATGCTAGCTAACTCCTACAGTTATCAACATATGTCTGAACTTCTATGCTTGCTAACTCCTACAGTTACCAACATATGTCTGAACTTCTATGCTGGCTAACTCGTACAGTTACCAACATATGTCTGAACTTCTATGCTAGCTAACTCCTACAGTTACCAACATATGTCTGAACTTATATGCTGGCTAACTCCTACAGTTACTAACATATGTCTGAACTTCTATGCTGGCTAACTCCTACAGTTACCAACATATGTCTGACCTTCTATGCTGGCTAACTCCTACAGTTACCAACATATGTCTGAACGTCTATGCTGGCTAACTCCTACAGTTACCAACATATGTCTGAACTTCTATGCTGGCTAACTCCTACAGTTACCAACATATGTCTGAACTTCTATGCTGGCTAACTCCTACAGTTACCAACATATACCTGAACTTCTATGCTGGTTAACTCCTACAGTTACCAACATATGTCTGAACTTCTATGCTAGCTAACTCCTACAGTTACCAACATATGTTTGAACATCTATGCTGGCTAACTCCTACAGTTACCAACATATGTCTGAACTTATATGCTGGCTAACTCCTACAGTTACCAACATATGTCTGAACTTCTATGCTGGCTAACTCCTACAGTTACCAACATATTCTGAACTTATGCTGCTAACTCCTACAGTTACAACATATGTCTGAACTTCTATGCTGGCTAACTCCTACAGTTACCAACATATGTCTGAACTTCTATGCTGGCTAACTCCTACAGTTACCAACATATGTCTGAACTTCTATGCTGGCTAACTCCTACAGTTACCAACATATGTCTGAACTTCTATGCTAGCTAACTCCTACAGTTACCAACATATGTCTGAACTTCTATGCTGGCTAACTCCTACAGTTACCAACATATGTCTGAACTTCTATGCTGGCTAACTCCTACAGTTACCAACATATGTCTGAACTTCTATGCTGGCTAACTCCTACAGTTACCAACATATGTCTGAACTTCTATGCTGGCTAACTCCTACAGTTACCAACATATGTCTGAACTTCTATGCTGGCTAACTCCTACAGTTACCAACATATGTCTGAACTTCTATGCTGGCTAACTCCTACAGTTACCAACATATGTCTGAACTTCTATGCTGGCTAACTCCTACAGTTACCAACATATGTCTGAACTTCTATGCTGGCTAACTCCTACAGTTACCAACATATACCTGAACTTCTATGCTGGCTAACTCCTACAGTTACCAACATATACCTGAACTTCTATGCTGGCTAACTCCTACAGTTACCAACATATGTCTGAACTTCTATACTAGCTAACTCCTACAGTTACCAACATATGTCTGAACTTCTATGCTGGCTAACTCCTACAGTTACCAACATATGTCTGAACTTATATGCTGGCTAACTCCTACAGTTACCAACATATGTCTGAACTTCTATGCTGGCTAACTCCTAGTTACCAACATATGTCTGACCTTCTATGCTGGCTAACTCCTACAGTTACCAACATATAACTGAACTTCTATGCTGGCTAACTCCTACAGTTACCAACATATGTCTGAACTTATATGCTGGCTAACTCCTACAGTTACCAACATATGTCTGAACTTCTATGCTGGCTAACTCCTACAGTTACCAACATATGTCTGAACTTCTATGCTGGCTAACTCCTACAGTTACCAACATATACCTGAACTTCTATGCTGGCTAACTCCTACAGTTACCAACATATGTCTGAACTTCTATGCTGGCTAACTCCTACAGTTACCAACATATACCTGAACTGCTATGCTGGCTAACTCCTACAGTTACCAATATATGTCTGAACTTCTATGCTAGCTAACTCCTACAGTTACCAACATATGTCTGAACATCTATGCTGGCTAACTCCTACAGTTACCAACATATGTCTGAACTTATATGCTGGCTAACTCCTACAGTTACCAACATATGTCTGAACTTCTATGCTAGCTAACTCCTACAGTTACCAACATATGTCTGAACTTCTATGCTAGCTAACTCCTACAGTTATCAACATATGTCTGAACTTCTATGCTGGCTAACTCCTACAGTTACCAACATATGTCTGAACTTCTATGCTGGCTAACTCCTACAGTTACCAACATATGTCTGAACTTCTATGCTAGCTAACTCCTACAGTTACCAACATATGTCTGAACTTATATGCTGGCTAACTCCTACAGTTACTAACATATGTCTGAACTTCTATGCTGGCTAACTCCTACAGTTACCAACATATGTCTGAACTTCTATGCTGGCTAACTCCTACAGTTACCAACATATGTCTGAACTTCTATGCTGGCTAACTCCTACAGTTACCAACATATGTCTGAACTTCTATGCTGGCTAACTCCTACAGTTACCAACATATGTCTGAACTTCTATGCTGGCTAACTCCTACAGTTACCAACATATGTCTGAACTTCTATGCTGGCTAACTCCTACAGTTACCAACATATGTCTGAACTTCTATGCTGGCTAACTCCTACAGTTACCAACATATGTCTGAACTTCTATGCTGGCTAACTCCTACAGTTACCAACATATACCTGAACTTCTATGCTGGCTAACTCCTATAGTTACCAACATATACCTGAACTGCTATGCTGGCTAACTCCTACAGTTACCAATATATGTCTGAACTTCTATACTAGCTAACTCCTACAGTTACCAACATATGTCTGAACTTCTATGCTGGCTAACTCCTACAGTTACCAACATATGTCTGAACTTCTATGCTAGCTAACTCCTACAGTTACCAACATATGTCTGAACTTATATGCTGGCTAACTCCTACAGTTACCAACATATGTCTGAACTTCTATGCTGGCTAACTCCTACAGTTACCAACATATGTCTGACCTTCTATGCTGGCTAACTCCTACAGTTACCAACATATGTCTGAACGTCTATGCTGGCTAACTCCTACAGTTACTAACATATGTCTGAACTTCTATGCTGGCTAACTCCTACAGTTACCAACATATGTCTGAACTTCTATGCTGGCTAACTCCTACAGTTACCAACATATGTCTGAACTTCTATGCTGGCTAACTCCTACAGTTACCAACATATGTCTGAACTTCTATGCTGGCTAACTCCTACAGTTACCAACATATGTCTGAACTTCTATGCTGGCTAACTCCTACAGTTACCAACATATGTCTGAACTTCTATGCTGGCTAACTCCTACAGTTACCAACATATGTCTGAACTTCTATGCTGGCTAACTCCTACAGTTACCAACATATGTCTGAACTTCTATGCTAGCTAACTCCTACAGTTACCAACATATGTCTGAACTTCTATGCTGGCTAACTCCTACAGTTACCAACATATGTCTGAACTTCTATGCTGGCTAACTCCTACAGTTACCAACATATGTCTGAACTTCTATGCTAGCTAACTCCTACAGTTACCAACATATGTCTGAACTTCTATGCTGGCTAACTCCTACAGTTACTAACATATGTCTGAACTTCTATGCTGGCTAACTCCTACAGTTACCAACATATGTCTGAACTTCTATGCTGGCTAACTCCTACAGTTGCCAACAGATTTGGGCCAAAACTGCATAATTGCATCTCAATGAAGTGTACTTTTGTGCATATTGTTATTGTTGTTTGCCATGATACATTCACTGCCATTGATGTCTGGTTAACTGCACATACAGTACATGTTCAATGGGTTATGAGCAAATTCACAGAAAAGCAACACTATGATCTGCTGTTATACATTTGATTGTAACTGTTGCATTTGGTTAACCTATGATGGTGTTATGGTGCTTTGCATTTTAGTACAGACCAGCACCACTTCCACCCTGTCTCTGTGGAGCAACCCAGCGCCAATTGGTGCTATGATTTCATTTCTACACAAACTTACAAAGTGATTGATGTTTCTCAGACCGACTTCTCTTGTCGTCTTTAAAGTATTTGGACCAAAAGTATAAGACATGTTAAGATTTTGTTATATTTTTGTGATATTATAATATGACTGTTATACATGTATAAATAATGAATATACAATGTACTTAATGTTTTACCATCATTATATTTTTCATTAGATCATGTTCTCTGTATTGTAAATGATATTATAGTAAATATTTGTTATCATACTTAGCCGTCATCGGTGTAGTTTGATTAAATATCACTGTAGCTGCGTTATTTGTGCAACCTGTTTTTGTGCCATGGCCATAATTGCTAGTCAATTTTGCCATAGTCGTAAATAATCCTGGCATATAAAGTTATATTATTGAACTATATTAATCTACTTGAGGCGGTACTTATATTTTATTTAGCTATTACATAGTTTTATCCTTCATCTGTCAGCCGACAATCTCCTCATTAACTAGACGAATCGTTTTGTCACTGACTTTTCATTCTTAAAAATTTGAAATCTGTTGTTAGCCAATTATTTCTGTAAAAAACAATTATTTCTGTAAGAAAACTATGTCTGTATGTGAATTTAAACTAAAACAATAAGCAACCTAACATGTCCATTATGTAAAAACTTTTTTTCGAACGTCCGAATATTCGAATATTAAAACTATATTCAAATATTAAAAAAAATATTCAAATCAAATTTTAATAAATTGCAGTTAAATCATAGCTTAAAAGGATATATATGTTTGTTTAAATTTCAATCAAGAATGACCCAATGCGTGCCCGAAGGTGCGAAATGTCATCGCGATTTGGCTCCAAATAACAAAGGAGGGTGATGACATGTTGTTCACACCTTACAGGGGTCACTAATTGATTAATGCAGTCTATTTGACGGGACACAAACTGAGAAGCATTTGTTTTACAGGTACTAACGGTAGCCCTTGAAAACATACAAAGTCAGTTCCGTCGGAACATATTTTCTCCGCCGCCGGACTCTTGATAAACAAATTAAGGAATAGATTGTCCAGTGACCGTGTGGAAAGCATCATATTCTTGAATAAAAACAAGCTGCCTAAGGGGTGTGACATGCATGTAGGTGAAACTAACTAGTTAAATAGAATGAATGGCCAGCTCTACGAGACTCAGAATATAATGTCAATGTGTTATATTTGTGTGTGTTTGTTTGTTCCAATCTAATATAAAGAGATTGTGTTCACTAATTAAAATTGTTGTAATTTAAATTAGTTTATTTTTTCAAACTTATCCCAATTCAGAGAGCGAAATTTTATTTTCACAAACCCACCAAGTCAACAAGCGGAGTTGTTTATCAATCAACACAAGCCGCATATTTAAAACGCCGACAGTAAACTTCACGTTTACATAATTATAACATGCCACCACTTTCAATAGAATGGTGTTACCTGTCAGCGATGCAAGAGTATAGTGGAAATCGAAAGTTGGAGAAATTTGCGAATATTCGAATATTCGTTCGGAAGATCATCCGAATATTCGAATATCACAATCACCATTCGTTGCCATCCCTAGTAAAAAGTTATTTTGGCCATTTCTCTATGTCTCTATGTCAAATGAAAGAAAACGTTGAAAACAATATACAAATGTAGCAGCAATATATCTGACTTGAATTTGTTCCCTTATATACTCGCATATAAGATAGGATTTGTATCACCAGATTATGTCCTCAAAGTGTCTTCCCATCTTATAAGCGATTGATAAAAAAAATCAGATTTTGTTTGAAATAAATCAGTCTATCGATTGTTGACTGTTAACTGAACTTGCCAATAACCTCTTTTCAGATCCAATTTGCTAAAATATTTTGTAAAACTGAACTTGCCGATAGACTTTATTTAAATCAAATGTGCTATAATAATTTGCTTTCATACTTTATATTTATTAAACTATTTATTTGTTGCAACTTTATGTCTTGTTTGTTTTATTGGTTTAGACAATTAAGAGTCTACATCCGTTATATCAGTTGATAGTTGAATGTGTTCACCATTATATGATAACTTCTCATCGTTATAATCTAATCAGTTTGTTTTGACTTTAATCTCTAACTTGTCAATAATTGCATATTTAAATTCAACAGAAAACTGCAGACTATTTAATCGAGTATCAGTATATTACTACACCGTTAATACATCAGTGATTTGTTATCACAGTTTCGCATATAAATGTTATTTATGTGCTACATTTAGTAAATATTAAATATGATATTACAGTGTTTCTTTTATTATGTCACAGCTATAACAGACAATGACAACTTGGAAAATTATTTATTATGGGACGGGAAAGTCTTGTGATATACGAGAAACATCATCTTGGAAACTATGGTCAATGTCCATTATTTCGAATATGTCTAAGTATTTTGTTCTGTCCTACGGAATTCGACATATCAGATGTAGTCTGTATTTACATTATAAACAATTGTTAAAGCTGATGCACAAACATCATAAATTATTGTATTTGACATAGTTTACAGTTTTTTAATGAAATTGTTTGGACTTTTACTTCTGAACGGTTTCCATTTTCTCAACCGTCTTATATGCGGGTATATGCAAAGTACAACTGATTTAGGACCACTGTCTGGGGGTAGTCTTATTGTCAAGATCGTTTTAGACGAGTATATATGGTACTACTAGCTTGGATGATCAGTTTGTGCCTGGAATATTGTAATACCTTGATGTACAGTCATATGTTGTCTATAGTTGTTCATCAAAGGAAATCACCAGAAGTGACCATTGCTATTGTTGTCACCAAAGGAAATCACCAGAAGTGACCATTGCTATTGTTGTCACCAAAGGAAATCACCAGAAGTGACCATTGCTATTGTTGTCACCAAAGGGAATCACTAGAAGTGGCCATTGTACATTTGTATATAATGGTCGCCACTTGAAAAAATTAATTTCTTAACAACTCTGTCTTCTTTTGGTCCACTGGGGGTTTCGAAATATTTCATGAGAGAAAGCTATCCAGCTGACTTGCGGTAGATCAGTGGTTTCTACCTGGGTACATGTATGTACCTGCAATAGGGTGAGGTAAGCGATGTGATAGAGGAATAGTCAGCATTCTTCAACAAATACATTCAAATCATTTCTCAAGAACGAATTGTAGTGATGGTCCAAATTAATTAGTAAACTTTTTCAACACTGGCAGATAAAAAGTTTGTGTTAATTTAAAGAAAATGTTTCAAATAGGATGGAACGGTTTGAATGAAATGTCACAAGTCATACTTTCTAGGAAAATAAGAAAACTATTACACATTTGTTATCTGCTCAGTTCGCCTACATCGTGCTAAAGGTTAATTCCCTTGAAACAACAGAAGGATTGTTGCCAAGTTTGGACTGTAGCATCCTTACAACATCAAGTGTGTTCTATTGTAATCATTGGTGTAAACATTCAGGCTTACTGCGATGAGTTAATGTTGTTTCCTTGCCTACGACAAATGACTTGGTATTTTCTTCTAGTCAATACACTGTTATTTGGCCGTAAAATGCAAGCTATCAGTTATGAAGATTTCACGAGATCATTATTCTATGTGGCAGATCACCCATTCTTTGAATAGAAAATAACACGCTTTTCAACTTTACATATAATACTTTTATTACTTACACACAAATAACCTTACAACCAATAGAATGACTGTATAACAACATAAATAGATTGCGAAATAAATAAAACTGTTTAAACTAAGTTGTTTGGGTAATGATACTTTGGTTGTTACATGAAGACTAACTCCATAGTACATTAACTTGCATCATGCATGGGAGTTTTACATTCACCCAAACAACAGAACATTTATCTATCTACTATCTATACACAAGTCGGACATGATGATACATGAATCTACACGAGTCGGACATGACATGATTCATTAACATTTTGTTAAATAGGGTGTGCGATAAATATGCAAACATACTGTCAGTGATCCTCAAACCTTATGTTGGTGGTGGTCCAAAGAAGGAAATTATATAGATTACACAAGCGGCCTTGCAATATTTAATATCCATACAAATAATAACAAGAAGCTAACCATAGGGAATGTACAAAAAGTCTTGATTTATTAGAATTATTCTGGGGAAAATGGTGAATATTAATAGTAGCGATGCACAATTAGTATGTGGTAACTGACACGTTTTGACTCATTTCACATTAAAGTGCGATCATGACTTGAGCAATGGACCTGGGTCTTGCGCGCGACACATTCTCCCATTATGGTGAACATTTGTTAATTATTTCCAAAACCAAAAATGATGTATGAACAAGTCATAACCAGGACAAAAAGCAATAGAGGAACAAAGGAAGGGGTAAACATAAAGTCCCCTCTGGTTCCGACATCATATGTAGGTGCTTGTCGAACCTTAACACTTGTTGAACAAAGGACAATCGAGCTAAAATAAATTTGTATAAACTAAGGACAATATATCTTTTGCATAGCCAGAAATAAAAGTGAAACTGAGAACAGAAAAATTCTTAGCTATGAAAAGGTCAAATTAATACTTCAATAACACTTTCACAACCTGAAATAAAAGAATTAGGTTCTGGAAAATTACAAAGATTTATGGATTATTATCCCTAGTGATGCTAATATTAGTTTACTAATGGCAGAATAAATCCAAATTGTGTGCTTATTATTTCCGTAGAGAGTGCAAAAACTTATATATATATACGTTCTAGATGCTAATTCGAGGCATATTCTCAACAATTAAATCGACACCTTGGTATAAACTGTCAACATAATTCTTCTATTGGCAATCAGATACAACTCTCCCTGCCTTACATATTGAATCAAGTTAATTTCCATCGAGTGTTGTAACCGATAGCGTTGTTTATCCGAGGTTCAGCGATGTACACAGAGATAGGGGAGATATTTGATATAGACGGGTATTGTCTTAAGATGGGCCATGCACCAACCAAGACCTGAAGGGTATTGTCCACAATTGGTTAGAACAGTGAATATGCTACATCCGAGAACCATAACCGTTATTGTACCCAATTATCGACAATACCCGTCACAGATCGTGTCTAGAACCAATGTCCCATATTAAGACACAAACTGTCTATAGTATATCAAATACTTCTAATGCTCACCATATCTTTGCCTAGTCCAACACGTGGGCGTTATTATTACGTTCATTAAAATTACATATATAACTGGGACAGTACGCCAGGGTAGGTAACTAGTGCTAATCTCTGTCCTGCTTCAGAAGTAGATGTTTAACATGCTGAAATGTCATTTCTACAGGTAAATTTACCTTTATTTATTCAAAACTTGCCTGCCCCTCATGTGACGTCACACGGAGGTTGCTTTCACTTTGTTATTGCTTCAGTTACAATTTATTTCTTACTAACAGATATTGCAAACAATAAAATAAATATAATTATGCTTAATTGAGAGTGAACATTATTGGTACAGCCTCTTTTTGAAACACAAATACACTGCTTATGTCAACGGTAATCGGCAAACCCAGGATAATGTTGTTACAAATATAAAATAAAACTTGTCAAAATAAGAACAAATTGGCACAGTTCACATGCATGAGGGCATTGCGGGATGTCAGCTGTCTCAATTCTCCCTATTCTGAGCTCACGGGGAGACTTCCTATAAATGTAGACGTATGGATCATTAGTAATGTTGCTTACCTCCACACTTATCAGCTGAGCTAGCCAAATGCTTAATGACATAATTACTCAAATCTTTTCAAACTTATATGTAGGTTGCACATAAGGGACCCAGTTTATCAAATAAAATAATACGGAAATTAGCAAAACGTAAGCTATCAAAAAATCAATAAACAATATATCTGGGTATTTTCGCGACCATCTAATTTTCGCAGTAAAAGTCTTGCACATTTACATTTATTAAAAAGTTAACTTTGAAGAGTTTCCATTCAGATGATATTTTGTACAAGAGACTACATGCCAATTTGCTAGGGCCCAGCCAATGTTGCCACCAAGGGTAAGCACTTGTATCAACACACATACAAACAAATAAACAGACAGACAGGGTTAACATTTAATCGCCATGTGCCTTTCATGAATAGATCAGGTTTTAAAATGAATGAAGATATTTGAATTTAAAATCTTGACGTGCATTTACGCATTGTTATTGCACTAAAACAATAATGCCTATATAAAATGATTCTCTAAAATACATGTATGGCAATTAGAACATTGATAAAATTATTCATTAAAACACCTGGAATTTCTAGGAAAACATAATGCACTTGAGCTAAATTTAAATCTCAAATATGTCTAAGAGAAGGATTCTACTGGCATGCAAGCCATAGACCGGTGTTTGTACATATAGGTATGTGCCAAAGAGACCCGTCCTAAGTGTATGTGCTAAATTTAAATCTCAAATATGTCTAAGAGAAGGATTCTACTGGCATGCAAGCCATAGACCGGTGTTTGTACATATAGGTATGTGCCAAAGAGACCCGTCCTAAGTGTATGGGGCAGTTTATCTTTGTATACTGGATAGATAGCTCGAATATCGAGTACTTCATTCTCCTTAAAAGTCCTTTTACTGTCTATACTCGCATATAAGATGACCTTTTAACCACCAGAGTATGGCCTCGGTGTGGCTTGTCTTATAAGTGAGTGTCAAAAATATAAGAAAACTAAAAAAAAAATTTTAATTGTTTAATTATTTTTAATGTATTAAATCATTACGTTTTAGAAAAGAAAGCAAGCACACTGACACTGAAATTGTCTTCAACTTGCACTGGCTAAACATGCAATTATACTTTTGTCTAATGTCCATTTTATCAACCCATCTTATATGTGAGTGCATGCCAAAGCCCACAGATTTCAGGACCAAAGGTCACCTTATAAGCGAGTATGGACAGTAAACAAGCGTTGAACTTGTTAAAATATTAACTTTATAATAGACAATACATGGGACATGGGGTATTTTAATGTGTGTGATTTCTGTTCCAATCACTGCCTGCATGCCGGTATCGCATATAAGTATGAGGTATATATATATCTACAGGTATCCTACTTTTCTGGATTTTCACAAATTAATTGCAAAATGGACAGGTATAAAAACACTTGTATAACTTGTGATTACACAATGTTAGCTAACATATCTTGTGATGATTATGCAATACAAGGATATACATTACAACATACATTGTATGTAACAGATGAAAGCCACACAGGTGTATCTAGTCATTGTATGTAACAAGTGACATTGGAGATGGAAGCCACACAGGTGTATCTAGTCATTGTATGTAACAAGCTACATTTGAGATGGAAGCCACACAGGTGTATCTAGTCATTGTATGTAACAAGTTACATTGGTGATTGAAGCCACACAGGTGTATCTAGTCATTGTATGTGACATTTGAGATGGAAGCCACACAGGTGTATCTAGTCATTGTATGTAACAAGTGACATTTGAGATGGAAGCCACACAGGTGTATCTAGTCATTGTATGTAACAAGTTACATTGGAGATGGAAGCCACACAGGTGTATCTAGTCATTGTATGTAACAAGTGACATTGGAGCTGGAAGCCACACAGGTGTATCTAGTCATTGTATGTAACAAGCTACATTTGAGATGGAAGCCACACAGGTGTATCTAGTCATTGTATGTAACAAGTTACATTGGTGATGGAAGCCACACAGGTGTATCTAGTCATTGTATGTAACAAGTTACATTGGTGATGGAAGCCACACAGGTGTATCTAGTCATTGTATGTAACAAGCTACATTTGAGATGGAAGCCACACAGGTGTATCTAGTCAGTGTATGTAACAAGTTACATTGGAGCTGGAAGCCACACAGGTGTATCTAGTCATTGTATGTAACAAGTTACATTGGAGATGGAAGCCACACAGGTGTATCTAGTCAGTGTATGTAACAAGTGACATTTGAGATGGAAGCCACACAGGTGTATCTAGTCATTGTATGTAACAAGTTACATTGGAGATGGAAGCCACACAGGTGTATCTAGTCATTGTATGTAACAAGTTACATTGGAGATGGAAGCCACACAGGTGTATCTAGTCATTGTATGTAACAAGTTACATTGGTGATGGAAGCCACACAGGTGTATCTAGCCAGTGTATGTAACAAGTGACATTTGAGATGGAAGCCACACAGGTGTATCTAGTCATTGTATGTAACAAGTTACATTGGTGATGGAAGCCACACAGGTGTATCTAGCCAGTGTATGTAACAAGTGACATTTGAGATGGAAGCCACACAGGTGTATCTAGTCATTGTATGTAACAAGTTACATTGGTGATGGAAGCCACACAGGTGTATCTAGTCAGTGTATGTAACAAGTGACATTTGAGATGGAAGCCACACAGGTGTATCTAGTCATTGTATGTGACATTGGAGCTGGAAGCCACACAGGTGTATCTAGTCATTGTATGTAGTGTTACATTGGAGCTGGAAGCCACACAGGTGTATCTAGTCATTGTATGTAACAAGTGACATTTGAGCTTGTAGCTAGAGATAAAAGCCACACAGGTGTATCTAGTCCTTGCGCTAATGTTCCATGATGAAGATACTCGTATGTGGATCAGCTTAGGCACAAACAAACATTAAATCCAACATATTTACACACACAGGCCTAAAGTTATAAACCTTTTCTCCAATCTCGTACTCAGTCTCAAGCTTCTGATTGGTACAGCTGAGTGTAAATCTCACAATCAACTATTCAAATCACTCAAGTTCAAGATCTGAAAACAGTTTTGTAACCTTGGGCCCTAGTCTGTTATTACACGTTGGACAGGTAACCCAGGGATAGCAGGTTCGATCCCCCGTCTGACCGTAATATAATCAACAGTCTCAGATGGGACATTAAACCGAGGTCTTGTGTCGGTACTTTACACTGTGCATGTAAAAGAACCAGTGGAGATTCTGGGATGGGTCTCTGTCTGTATCATTGCACTATCCTCTAAAATGACTAATCTCTTCAGGACGCGGCGCTCATATGGGCAACCGGTAACGACGATAAACAAACGGAAAACACACTGTCATTGTGCACTAATCAAAAATACTAGGATGGCCATAAGCTGACATGCACTGAAATAGCATGAGGTACATTTCACACCTTCATCTCCTCAATACAGGATCAATTTCATGTTGATATATTATGTGGTATACATAAACTTGTAACGGTAATCATCTATTTTATTAACACGTTGTCAGCTGGATCAGATGACATTTTGTTTGCACATACATGTAGATGTTCACCTCAATGCCATAAATAAACATGATCAATTCAAGATGAACATTGAGAAGTAGTAACCACATTGAGGCTATTCCAGCTGACAGAACATGCATAGCTATTCCTGCAGACAGAACATGTATAGACTTAGTTATTCCTGCAGACAGAACATGTATAGTTATTCCTGCAGACAGAACATGTATAGTTATTCCTGCAGACAGAACATGTATAGTTATTCCTGCTGACAGAACATGCATAGCTATTCCTGCAGACAGAACATGTGTAGCTATTCCTGCAGACAGAACATGTATAGCTATTCCTGCAGACAGAACATGTATAGCTATTCCTGCAGACAGAACATGTATAGCTATTCCTGCAGACAGAACATGTATAGTTATTCCTGCAGACAGAACATGTATAGTTATTCCTGCTGACAGAACATGCATAGCTATTCCTGCAGACAGAACATGCATAGCTATTCCTGCAGACAGAACATGTATAGTTATTCCTGCTGACAGAACATGTATAGCTATTCCTGCAGACAGAACATGTATACATGTAGTTATTCCTGCAGACAGAACATGTATAGTTATTCCTGCAGACAGAACATGTATAGTTATTCCTGCTGACAACATGTATACATGTAGCTATTCCTGCAGACAGAACATGCATAGCTATTCCTGCAGACAGAACATGTATAGCTATTCCTGCAGACAGAACATGTGTAGCTATTCCTGCAGACAGAACATGTATAGCTATTCCTGCAGACAGAAAATGTATAGCTATTCCTGCAGACAGAACATGTATAGTTATTCCTGCAGACAGAACATGTATAGCTATTCCTGCAGACAGAACATGTATAGTTATTCCTGCAGACAGAAAATGTATAGCTATTCCTGCAGACAGAACATGTATAGTTATTCCTGCTGACAACATGTATACATGTAGCTATTCCTGCAGACAGAACATGTGTAGCTATTCCTGCAGACAGAACATGTATAGTTATTCCTGCAGACAGAACATGTATAGTTATTCCTGCTGACAGAACATGCATAGCTATTCCTGCAGACAGAACATGTGTAGCTATTCCTGCAGACAGAACATGTATAGCTATTCCTGCAGACAGAACATGTATAGCTATTCCTGCAGACAGAACATGTATAGCTATTCCTGCAGACAGAACATGTATAGTTATTCCTGCAGACAGAACATGTATAGTTATTCCTGCTGACAGAACATGCATAGCTATTCCTGCAGACAGAACATGCATAGCTATTCCTGCAGACAGAACATGTATAGTTATTCCTGCTGACAGAACATGTATAGCTATTCCTGCAGACAGAACATGTATACATGTAGTTATTCCTGCAGACAGAACATGTATAGTTATTCCTGCAGACAGAACATGTATAGTTATTCCTGCTGACAACATGTATACATGTAGCTATTCCTGCAGACAGAACATGCATAGCTATTCCTGCAGACAGAACATGTATAGCTATTCCTGCAGACAGAACATGTGTAGCTATTCCTGCTGACAGAACATGTATAGCTATTCCTGCAGACAGAACATGTATAGCTATTCCTGCAGACAACATGTATAGTTATTCCTGCTGACAGAACATGTATACATGTAGTTATTCCTGCAGACAGAACATGTATAGCTATTCCTGCAGACAGAACATGTATAGCTATTCCTGCAGACAGAACATGTATAGTTATTCCTGCAGACAGAACATGTATAGTTATTCCTGCAGACAGAACATGTATAGTTATTCCTGCTGACAACATGTATACATGTAGCTATTCCTGCAGACAGAACATGCATAGCTATTCCTGCAGACAGAACATGTATATCTATTCCTGCAGACAGAACATGTGTAGCTATTCCTGCAGACAGAACATGTATAGCTATTCCTGCAGACAGAAAATGTATAGCTATTCCTGCAGACAGAACATGTATAGCTATTCCTGCTGACAGAACATGTATAGCTATTCCTGCAGACAGAAAATGCATAGTTATTCCTGCTGACAGAACATGTGTAGCTATTCCTGCAGACAGAACATGTATAGTTATTCCTGCAGACAGAAAATGTATAGCTATTCCTGCAGACAGAACATGTATAGTTATTCCTGCTGACAACATGTATACATGTAGCTATTCCTGCAGACAGAACATGTGTAGCTATTCCTGCAGACAGAACATGTATAGTTATTCCTGCAGACAGAACATGTATAGCTATTCCTACAGACAGAACATGTGTAGCTATTCCTGCAGACAGAACATGTATAGCTATTCCTGCAGACAGAACATGTATAGCTATTCCTGCTGACAGAACATGTATAGCTATTCCTGCAGACAGAACATGTATAGCTATTCCTGCAGACAGAACATGTATAGTTATTCCTGCTGACAGAACATGTATACATGTAGTTATTCCTGCAGACAGAACATGTATAGCTATTCCTGCAGACAGAACATGTATAGCTATTCCTGCAGACAGAACATGTATAGTTATTCCTGCAGACAGAACATGTATAGTTATTCCTGCTGACAACATGTATACATGTAGCTATTCCTGCAGACAGAACATGCATAGCTATTCCTGCAGACAGAACATGTATATCTATTCCTGCAGACAGAACATGTGTAGCTATTCCTGCAGACAGAACATGTATAGTTCGCAAAAATAGCTATTCCTGCAGACAGAAAATGTATAGCTATTCCTGCAGACAGAACATGTATAGCTATTCCTGCAGACAGAACATGTATAGCTATTCCTGCAGACAGAAAATGCATAGTTATTCCTGCAGACAGAACATGTATAGTTATTCCTGCAGACAGAACATGTATAGCTATTCCTGCAGACAGAACATGTATAGTTATTCCTGCAGACAGAACATGTATAGTTATTCCTGCAGACAGAACATGTGTAGTTATTCCTGCTGACAGAACATGTATAGCTATTCCTGCTGACAGAACATGTGTAGTTATTTCTGCTGACAGAACATGTGTAGTTATTCCTGCTGACAGAACATGTATAGCTATTCCTGCTGACAGAACATGTGCAGTTATTTCTGCTGACAGAACATGTGTAGTTATTCCTGCTGACAGAACATGTGTGTAGTTATTCCTGCTGACAGAACATGTGTAGTTATTCCTGCTGACAGAACATGTATAGATATTCCTGCTGACAGAACATGTGTAGTTATTTACAATGTATAAACAAGGTGAAGGAGGTAACAATGTTGGTTAGCAATGCTGTTGTATATATATGTGATAATGGCACAGAAAGGGTTAAATGTTCACTACATTGTGGTTTACAGCAACTAGACCAAACACAACCACAACTTTGTAAAACATATAAATGTTCGCCAAAACATGCATAAATATTCAGACATGAATGTGTTCCCTATAGCTTGCAAGAATTCCCAACAGCCTGCTGCGGAGAACTCCTCAAAGTAGTTCATAATGTACAGAAAAAAAGATGGTTCCAGTTCATCATAAGGTTGATCAGTCCCGACACCCCTATAGTTACTGTAGAAGTCACCAAATGCACAGTTGGATGCTTCCATCCTAGTACCACAGGGATAATCAGTCCCGACACCCCTACAACTACTGTAGAAGTCACCAATACACAGATGGATGCATCCATCCTAGTACCACAGGGTTGATTAGTCCCGACACCCCTACAACTACTGTAGAAGTCACCAATGCACAGTTGGATGCATCCATCCTAGTACCACAGGGTTGATTAGTCCCGACACCCCTACAACTACTGTAGAAGTCACCAATGCACAGTTGGATGCATCCATCCTAGTACCACAGGGTTGATTAGTCCCGACACCCCTACAACTACTGTAGAAGTCACCAATGCACAGTTGGATGCATCCATCCTAGTACCACAGGGTTGATTAGTCCCGACACCCCTACAACTACTGTAGAAGTCACCAATGCACAGTTGGATGCATCCATCCTAGTACCACAGGGTTGATTAGTCCCGACACCCCTACAACTACTGTAGAAGTCACCAATGCACAGTTGGATGCATCCATCCTAGTACCACAGGGTTGATTAGTCCCGACACCCCTACAACTACTGTAGAAGTCACCAATGCACAGTTGGATGCATCCATCCTAGTACCACAGGGTTGATTAGTCCTGCATACTGTAGAAAAGTCCACAATGCAAAGTTGGAGGAATCCTTCCTAGAAATAATGGTTAACTGAACTATTCATTGTTCCTAAGTCTAATCTTGTAGCATCAAACTTTATCCTTCATGGGGGATGACTTGGCCTTCCTGCTTGGAGATTTCAGTCGATTCTGCACCCACTCTAGAGCATGTATAATCCGTTTCAAATGTTTACGGTCTGCTTTTGACGTAGACTGAATTTCTTTCACAGATAAATTTGCCAAAGCTTCGACAGATGTAAGCCCCTTGGAACAGAATGCCTCTGCATACATAGGTAGTCCGATAGAGATGAAGAATTCTGAAATTGTTGCTATTTTTAGCTCGGATGTTGCTAAACTTTGTTCCGTTAACTGCTCAGCTGGGATCTGAAAATTTAAAATGAAATTTATTGATTTCGATCCTAAACAATTTTAGTGGTGTAACTTTTTCTTGCCAATTTACCAGTACTTTGTTTATATAATTGTTTATTTTCTGTATACGGTTAAATTTTGTTTGCGTAAATTTTTTGGTTATCTCATTGAAGTTCATTTGTCAGAGTCTGATCATGAAAACTGGAATATTAATGCACTGGAAAATGGATATGAACTAAATCCCTCGAGAGATGAAGTCATGAGCGACATTAAAGCTTAGAGACTAAGGACAGGAGGAAGGACGCAGATCATGTCCTGACAATAACTCATCATTTATTTAAAAACAGTCCAGCTAAAATCAAAAAGAGAAAGTCCAGTCTTCACGAGTTTGTCTGACAACGGTTAGACAAATGATTAAAATGCACTTATTTTATTGGACCAAATGATTTTTTGTCTGCCATATCAGACGGTCCTACAGATTTCGGGAAGACAATAAGTGCTGACCTATCCGAGCTACACTGTTTGAGGTTGTCAATTACTTAGGTATACGTTTGTAATGATTGTTTGTATACACGTAGAGCTCTCAGTTGACAAACTGGATTCCATACACTGGTACACGTGAAACATAAAACATACCATGGGTCTGCCAAGGGTGTTGAGTTTATGCATGCGGACCTGGTCGAGGATGACAGCAGTTTTAAACACGTCCTGCTTGAGCTCCTCCGCATACCGCTGCACCAGGAGGGGGGGTATACCGCATGCACCACACTACAATGACAGGTCAAAGGTGAAGGTCACACGGTTAATAGTGAAGTTATAAATAATCAAAGAATATGAATGACAACAGAACAGAACACCTATATTATTTTACCATACACGTGACATAGCTCCAAATCATGTGACATAGATCCAATACACATTACATAGCTACATTACGCGTGACATAGCTCCAAATCATGTGACATAGCTCCAATACACATGATATAGCTCCAATACACATGACATAGCTCCAATACACGTGACATAGATCCAATACACATGACATAGATCCAATACACATTACATAGCTCCAATACACATGACATAGCTCCAATACATGTGACATAGATCCAATACACATGACATAGCTCCAATACACATTCCATAGCTCCAATACACATGACATAGCTCCAATACATGTGACATAGCTCCAATACACATGACATAGCTCCAATACACATGACATAGCTCCAATACACATTCCATAGCTCCAATACACATGACATAGCTCCAATACACGTGACATAGCTCCAATACACATGACATAGCTCCAATACACATTCCATAGCTCCAATACACATGACATAGCTCCAATACACATGACATAGCTCCAATACACATGACATAGCTCCAATACATGTGACTTAGCTACAATACACATGACATAGCTCCAAATCATGTGACATAGCTCCATTACACATGACATAGCTCCAAATCATGTGACATAGATCCAATACACATTACATAGCTACATTACACGTGACATAGCTCCAAATCATGTGACATAGCTCCAATACACATGACATAGCTCCAAATCATGTGACATAGATCCAATACACATTCCATAGCTCCAATACACATGACATAGCTCCAATACACATGACATAGCTCCAATACACATGACATAGCTCCAATACACATGACATAGCTCCAATACACATTCCATAGCTCCAATACATGTGACTTAGCTACAATACACATGACATAGCTCCAAATCATGTGACATAGCTCCAATACACATGACATAGATCCAATACACATTCCATAGCTCCAATACACATGACATAGCTCCAATACACATGACATAGCTCCAATACACATGACATAGCTCCAATACATGTGACATAGCTCCAATACACATGACATAGCTCCCATACACATGCCATAGCTCCAATACACATGACATAGCTCCAATACACATGACATAGCTCCAATACACATGACATAGCTCCAATACATGTGACTTAGCTACATTACACATGACATAGCTCCAATACACATGACATAGATCCAATACACATGACATAGCTCCAATACACATGACATAGCTCCAATACACATGACATAGCTCCAATACACATGACATAGCTCCAAATCATGTGACATAGCTCCAATACACATGACATAGATCCAATACACATTCCATAGCTCCAATACACATGACATAGCTCCAATACACATGACATAGCTCCAATACACATGACATAGCTCCAATACACATGACATAGCTCCAATACACATGACATAGCTCCAATACATGTGACTTAGCTACATTACACGTGACATAGCTCCAATACACATGACATAGCTCCAATACACATGACATAGCTCCAATACACATGACATAGATCCAATACACATGACATAGATCCAATACACATGACATAGCTCCAATACACATGACATAGCTACATTACACATGACATAGCTCCAATACACATGACATAGATCCAATACACATGACATAGCTCCAATACACGTGACATAGCTCCAATACACATGACATAGATCCAATACACATGACATAGCTCCAATACATGTGACATAGCTCCAATACATGTGACTTAGCTCCAATACACATGACATAGCTCCATTACACGTGACATAGCTCCAATACACGTGACATAGCTCCAATACACATGACATAGCTCCAATACACGTGACATAGCTCCAATACACGTGACATAGCTCCAATACACGTGACATAACTCCAATACACGTGACATAGCTCCAATACATGTGACTTAGCTCCAATACACATGACATAGCTCCAATACACATGACATAGCTCCAATACACATGACATAGCTCCAATACACATGACATAGCTCCAATACACATGACATAGCTCCAATACACGTGACATAGCTACATTACACGTGACATAGCTCCAATACACATGACATAGCTCCAATACACATGACATAGCTCCAATACACATGACATAGCTCCAATACACATGAAATAGCTCCAATACACATGACATAGCTCCAATACACATGACATAGCTCCAATACACATGACATAGCTCCAAATCATGTGACATAGCTCCAATACACATGACATAGATCCAATACACATTCCATAGCTCCAATACACATGACATAGCTCCAATACACGTGACTTAGCTACATTACACGTGACATAGCTCCAATACACATGACATAGCTCCAATACACATGACATAGCTCCAATACACATGACATAGCTCCAATACATGTGACTTAGCTACATTACACGTGACATAGCTCCAATACACATGACATAGCTCCAATACACATGACATAGCTCCAATACACATGACATAGCTCCAATACACGTGACATAGCTCCAATACACATGACATAGCTCCAATACACATGACATAGCTCCAATACACATGACATAGCTCCAATACACATAACATAGCTCCAATACACATGACATAGCTCCAATACACATGACATAGCTCCAATACACATGACATAGCTCCAATACACATGACATAGCTCCAATACATGTGACTTAGCTCCAATACACATGAAATAGCTCCAATACATGTGACTTAGCTACATTACATGTGACATAGCTCCAATACACATGACATAGCTCCAATACACGTGACATAGCTCCAATACACATGACATAGCTCCAATACACGTGACATAGCTCCAATACACATGACATAGCTCCAATACACATGACATAGCTCCAATACACGTGACATAGCTCCAATACATGTGACTTAGCTCCAATACACATGACATAGCTCCAATACACATGACATAGCTCCAATACACATGACATAGCTCCAATACACGTGACATAGCTCCAATACATGTGACTTAACTCCAATACACGTGACATAGCTCCAATACACATGACATAGCTCCAATACACATGACATAGCTCCAATACACATGACATAGCTCCAATACACGTGACATAGCTCCAATACATGTGACTTAGCTCCAATACACATGACATAGCTCCAATACACGTGACATAGCTCCAATACACATGACATAGCTCCAATACACATGACATAGCTCCAATATGCATGACATAGCTCCAATACACATGACATAGCTCCAATACACATGACATAGCTCCAATACACATGACATAGCTCCAATACACGTGACATAGCTCCAATATATGTGACTTAGCTCCAATACACATGACATAGCTCCAATACACGTGACATAGCTCCAATACACATGACATAGCTCCAATACACGTGACATAGCTCCAATACACATGACATAGATCCAATACACATTCCATAGCTCCAATACACATGACATAGCTCCAATACACATGACATAGCTCCAATACATGTGACTTAGCTACATTACACGTGACATAGCTCCAATACACATGACATAGCTCCAATATGCATGACATAGCTCCAATACACATGACATAGCTCCAATACATGTGACTTAGCTACATTACACGTGACATAGCTCCAATACACATGACATAGCTCCAATACACATGACATAGCTCCAATACACATGACATAGCTCCAATACACGTGACATAGCTCCAATACATGTGACTTAGCTACATTACACGTGACATAGCTCCAATACATATGACATAGCTCCAATACACATGACATAGCTCCAATACACATGACATAGCTCCAATACATGTGACTTAGCTACATTACACATGACATAGCTCCAATACACATGACATAGATCCAATACACATGACATAGCTCCAATACACATGACATAGCTACATTACACATGACATAGCTCCAATACACATGACATAGATCCAATACACTGACATAGCTCCAATACACGTGACATAGCTCCAATACACATGACATAGATCCAATACACATGACATAGCTCCAATACATGTGACATAGCTCCAATACATGTGACTTAGCTCCAATACACATGACATAGCTCCATTACACGTGACATAGCTCAATACACGTGACATAGCTCCAATACACATGACATAGCTCTAATACACGTGACATAGCTCCAATACACATGACATAGCTCCAATACACGTGACATAACTCCAATACACGTGACATAGCTCCAATACATGTGACTTAGCTCCAATACACATGACATAGCTCCAATACACATGACATAGCTCCAATACACATGACATAGCTCCAATACACATGACATAGCTCCAATACACATGACATAGCTCCAATACACGTGACATAGCTACATTAAACGTGACATAGCTCCAATACACATGACATAGCTCCAATACACATGACATAGCTCCAATACACATGACATAGCTCCAATACACATGAAATAGCTCCAATACACATGACATAGCTCCAATACACATGACATAGCTCCAATACACATGACATAGCTCCAAATCATGTGACATAGCTCCAATACACATGACATAGATCCAATACACATTCCATAGCTCCAATACACATGACATAGCTCCAATACACGTGACTTAGCTACATTACACGTGACATAGCTCCAATACACATGACATAGCTCCAATACACATGACATAGCTCCAATACACATGACATAGCTCCAATACATGTGACTTAGCTACATTACACGTGACATAGCTCCAATACACATGACATAGCTCCAATACACATGACATAGCTCCAATACACATGACATAGCTCCAATACACATGACATAGCTCCAATACACATGACATAGCTCCAATACACATGACATAGCTCCAATACACATGACATAGCTCCAATACACATGACATAGCTCCAATACACATGACATAGCTCCAATACATGTGACTTAGCTCCAATACACATGAAATAGCTCCAATACATGTGACTTAGCTACATTACAGTGACATAGCTCCAATACACATGACATAGCTCCAATACACGTGACATAGCTCCAATACACATGACATAGCTCCAATACACGTGACATAGCTCCAATACACATGACATAGCTCCAATACACATGACATAGCTCCAATACACATGACATAGCTCCAATACACGTGACATAGCTCCAATACATGTGACTTAGCTCCAATACACATGACATAGCTCCAATACACATGACATAGCTCCAATACACATGACATAGCTCCAATACACGTGACATAGCTCCAATACATGTGACTTAACTCCAATACACGTGACATATCTCCAATACACATGACATAGCTCCAATACACATGACATAGCTCCAATACACATGACATAGCTCCAATACACGTGACATAGCTCCAATACATGTGACTTAGCTCCAACACACATGACATAGCTCCAATACATGTGACATAGCTCCAATACACATGACATAGCTCCAATACACGTGACATAGCTCCAATACACATGACATAGATCCAATACACATTCCATAGCTCCAATACACATGACATAGCTCCAATACACATGACATAGCTCCAATACATGTGACTTAGCTACATTACACGTGACATAGCTCCAATACACATGACATAGCTCCAATATGCATGACATAGCTCCAATACACATGACATAGCTCCAATACATGTGACTTAGCTACATTACACGTGACATAGCTCCAATACACATGACATAGCTCCAATACACATGACATAGCTCCAATACACATGACATAGCTCCAATACACGTGACATAGCTCCAATACATGTGACTTAGCTACATTACACATGACATAGCTCCAATACACATGACATAGCTCCAATACACATGACATAGCTCCAATACACATGACATAGCTCCAATACACATGACATAGCTCCAATACACATGACATAGCTCCAATACATGTGACATAGCTACATTACACGTGACTTAGCTCCAAATCATGTGACAAAATGACTTTGAAATGAGGCAATGCTAGTTTGCAGCGGGTGTTCTGCATTCAGGAAGGTAACATACTTTTGACTTTTCAAATTCCTATGAACCCGAGTGCAGGGAACACCACTTTGACTTCAGGGGCGGGTATCATGCCTAAACTTCACATCAGAAGTACACAGAATGATATAATAAAATTCTAAATACCTGTACCCAATCACTAGATAATATTGTAGGGAAATTGTATACTGTGAAAGACATGCAGCATAAATTATTCACATAATTTGCATACCCGTTGTCTGTAGCATAAATTATTCACATAATTTGCATACCCATTGTCTGCAGAATAAATTATTCACATAATTTGCATACTCGTTGTCTGTATCATAATCTTTTAGTTTAAACATTATTTAATTTCAGTATTTTTACATGTAATCAAGAAATGTACATTTTACATATAATTTAACAGCAGTAGACTGAAAGGGATTGATGTATCTTTTGAGGTATTTTGTATTCAATCTGAACAAAGAGTTTGTATTTAATATTGGGTAGTTAAAATATAAAGTTATATCAGTTGTTGTAAATAATCATGTATTGACAGAAAATAAATATGCTTAAACTAAAATATAAAGCATGTATTTCATGGAAGATTACAACAGAAAGAAATAGTGAAATTTTACCTGATTTCATGGAAATATAGCACGACACTTTCATTTTAATAGGTTAGGGCCACATATTTGCCACAGGGCTGTCCGATTAGCGCAGTGGTTAGTGCACTCACTTCTCACCCTTGCAATCCAGGTTCGATCCTCGGACCGGGAAGTATGTGAGATGGTACGGTAGTCGCCAGATCGGACAGGTGGGTTTTCTCCGGGTACTCCTATCACATGAATGACCACATTTACGCTTTCATCCACGCCAACGAGAATGATTAATATAAGTTGTTTTGCAGTATTAGATTCCTAGAAAACCGATTTCTGAGAAACACTAGATGTACATTTTAAAACCATAGGATAAACAGACAGATTAATGTAAATAAATATTGTATTGGAGTTATTGTTGAGCATTGAGAAACACCAGATGATATATTACAAAATCCCCAGACAAGCAGACACACTAAAACTTATTTGGAAAAAGTATACAAAGCTGCTATGGACACGTTTATTTTCTAGATCGAACCTCAGCTTGAAGTCCAAGCTAAATATGTACGAGACAAAGGCAAGATGGGATGTTGTGAAGCTATGACCCATGAATACTTACTGGATTAGTATAGGGTTCCGCAGCGAGATCAATGTTCTCAGAGGCCAATCTTGCAGTCACCTTCGGTATCACAGATCTCTTGATGGACTTAAATCCCTTGTGAATTGGTCCATACAGGGAGTCTGGTGTATTCCTGCCCTGTTCAGGGCCACTACTTAGTCTGTCCGATTTTACTGTGCTTGCATCACTTCCTGAATCACCATCTCTGGAATTCTGGGAAACGTAAGAAATGCGAGCAGGAAGTGCTGCTTCAGCAGTTATTTGATAACCAGACTGTTCTAAAATTGACTGGTTAAATGTTTCTTGTGAACCATGTGGTAATGAAGCAGACTTTGACACAGCAGTCTGGTTCACTGTTGCAGCTGTAGACTGAGTCACAGATTTACTCACTAAAGGAGGACTACATGGAGACTGAAGCTGATAAAGCCCTAAAGGACACATCACTTGTACTTGAGCGTCTTTCATAGGAACACTAGGGGACACTTTGCGTGCATACGGTTTTGTTTTCCTTTTCAATGTCGACATATTTTGAGAGAAAACATCGCCATGAACACTCGACGACATTGATGAATTAACATCTCCATCAGCAGAGGCATGAAAACTGTCACTAATGGATCCATACGGAGATGTCTGGGAGCATGAGTCAGCAAAAACTTTCCAGTCTGGTCCTAATACTGGTATGTTTAGAGATCTATAGTTACTGTGCACGTCACTACTAGCACTATCCCGGCCATTGACTAGGGTAGTGCTTGGTTGCCGTGGAGATGACCTATTGACCTTACTACTTTGGTAACCTGTTAAATGGCACACTTCTTGGTCTTCCTCAGAGTAGATTTTCTCTTCTTTTGTCCCATTTTCTACTTTGACACTATTTTGTATCTTAGCACTATTTAAATTGAGTTCTATATTACTTGCAGGTACATTTTGCTGAGCTGACATTGTTTTCTTTGCACCATATGGTCTCAGATTTTCTTTGTCAGAAATTGCCCGATTTCTGCATGCACTTGCATATGGGTCATTTTCACGATTCATGAATTCATTGCTGTCGTAGCAACCAGAATCTCGACTGCCGCTTGATGGTTTAGATGGGAAGAAGCTGGTCCAGGGTACAGCATATTGTTGACTGGTCGGTGTTGCCGAGGCAGAGCGGGTACTTCGCATTGGTGGCTCGGTGGGCCCCTCTACAATATAGGGTTAAGAAGAAAATATGAAGTTAAAATTGCATTAGTACTCAAATAATAATACTTTTTCTATTAATTGTATGCTTGTATTTGGATATTATAAAACACTCATATTCTAGAAGAAATACAGAGATCGCAGGTTCGATCCCCCGTCTGACCCTAATAAAATTAACAGTCTTTCAGATGGGACGTTAAACCGAGGTCTCGTGTCGGTGCTTTACACTGTGCACGTAAAAGAACCAGAGGAGATTCTGGAATGGGTCTCTGTCTGTATCATGCACTATCCTCCAAAATCTAAAATAACTAATCTCTTCAGGAGGCGTCGCTCATATGGGCAACCGGTAGCGACGATAAATAAACGTAAAACACAGACAGAAATACAGATGTCCAGCCACAAAGACTCTGTATGCCAAAACATAATCTTTGTTGACAGATGGTCTCTCATAACAGGTTAACATACACTGATGGCTTGATATAGTTTGTGGTCTTATAGAGACAGGTGGACTTTAACACAGAGTGACTGTACTTCAGATTAGTTGGAAAACTTAAACATATACTAGTATATCCCAACATTCCTGATTGTCCCTGAAGAATGACCAGCAGTGTTCACATTAGAACACATAGACAGTATGTCGATAAGGAATGGCCAGCAGTGTTCACATTAGAACACATAGGCAGCATGTCCATGAGGAATGGCCAGCAGTGTTCACATTAGAACACATAGACAGTATGTCCATGAGGAATGGCCAGCAGTGTTCACATTAGAACACATAGACAGTATGTCCATGAGGAATGGCCAGCAGTGTTCACATAGGAACACATAGGCAGTATGTCCCTGAAGAATGACCAGCAGTGTTCACATTAGAACACATAGACAGTATGTTGATGAGGAATGGCCAGCAGTGTTCACATTAGAACACATAGGCAGTATTTCGATGAGGAATGGCTAGCAGTGTTCACATAGGAACATATAGACAGTATATCCGTGAAGAATGACCAGCAATCTTCATATAGGAACATATAGACAGTATATCCGTGAAGAATGACCAGCAATCTTCATATAGGAACATATAGACAGTATATCCGTGAAGAATGACCAGCAATCTTCATATAGGAACATATAGACAGTATATCCGTGAAGAATGACCAGCAATCTTCATATAGGAACATATAGACAGTATATCCGTGAAGAATGACCAGCAATCTTCATATAGGAACATATAGACAGTATATCCGTGAAGAATGACCAGCAATCTTCATATAGGAACATATAGACAGTATATCCGTGAAGAATGACCAGCAATCTTCATATAGGAACATATAGACAGTATATCCGTGAAGAATGACCAGCAATCTTCATATAGGAACATATAGACAGTATATCCGTGAAGAATGACCAGCAATCTTCATATAGGAACATATAGACAGTATATCCGTGAAGAATGACCAGCAATCTTCATATAGGAACATATAGACAGTATATCCGTGAAGAATGACCAGCAATCTTCATATATAGACAGTATATCCATGAAGAATGACCAGCAATCTTCATATATAGACAGTATATCCGTGAAGAATGACCAGCAGTGTTCACATAGAAACACAGGCAATTATAAATACATAAATGAATTGATAGATATTCAGACAAATGAATATAAGAAATAGTTTACCATTATAATCAACAAGTAGCTCAGCCGCAGTGATCAGTTTAGTTCTAGACTCTGAGTCGAGGATGTTGAGGGCATTCAGGTCTTCATGGTCTATCTCTGCAAATATTTCCAGGTTGTCGTAGCCATTCATCAGGAAAATAGGGCTTAAATGCTGCAATAAACTAATCGTTTATTATTCAATCAACATATTCTAACATCATTGAATTGTCCAAGAGGGAGTAGTGTGGGTACGCAATGTATTCTATATATGTAGCTAAGTTTATACAAATTTGTTTTAGCTCGCTTGCAAAACAAGTTCTTACAACTTGAATTAATCACTCTCGAGACCTCATTCCTGATGGAATCCATCGCCACAAGGGAGAAAGAAGAGGCAATGTGGAATCTAAATGCCTTGTGTAAGAGCATAATCGTAACAGCTCCAGCGGGGCTCGAACTCCAGGTTGTTCGCATCTGTAGTGAACGTGCTACCACTGCACTATCACGCCTTTCACTATGTATGTATATATGTACAAGATTAGAGCAGTGGAGGGTACACAATATATTGTATATATGTACCAAGAGTAGGGCCATAATGTTACATAATGCATATATTCCTGTCAAATTTATTTTAAATTACATTTACATTTAAATATAATAAACGGATCCAATATCTGCAAACTGCCACCAGTTATATGACATGAAGCTCTCTGTGAGGCCATTGTTACCAAACTGCCACCAGATATATGACATGAAGCTCTCTGTGAGGCCATTGTTACCAAACTGCCACCAGATATATGACATGAAGCTCTATGTGAGGCCATTGTTACCAAACTGCCACCAGATATATGACATGAAGCTCTATGTGAGGCCATTGTTACCAAACTGCCACCAGATATATGACATGAAGCTCTATGTGAGGCCATTGTTACCAAACTGCCACCAGTTATATGACATGAAGCTCTCTGTGAGGCCATTGTTACCAAACTGCCACCAGTTATATGACATGAAGCTCTCTGTGAGGCCATTGTTACCAAACTGCCACCAGTTATATGACATGAAGCTCTCTGTGAGGCCATTGTTACCAAACTGCCACCAGTAATATGACATGAAGCTCTCTGTGAGGCCATTGTTACCAAACTGCCACCAGTTATATGACATGAAGCTCTATGTGAGGCCATTGTTACCAAACTGCCACCAGTTATATGACATGAAGCTCTCTGTGAGGCCATTGTTACCAAACTGCCACCAGATATATGACATGAAGCTCTATGTGAGGCCATTGTTACCAAACTGCCACCAGATATATGACATGAAGCTCTCTGTGAGGCCATTGTTACCAAACTGCCACCAGTTATATGACATGAAGCTCTCTGTGAGGCCATTGTTACCAAACTGCCACCAGTTATATGACATGAAGCTCTCTGTGAGGCCATTGTTACACTACTTAGAAATCCAACAGGTAAGACATTACCATTCCAACAGGTAAGACATAACCAATTCAACATGTAAGACATAACCAATTCAACAGGTAAGACATAACCAATCCAACATGTAAGACATAACCATTGCAACAGGTACGACATAACCAATTCAACAGGTAAGACATAACCATTGCAACAGGTAAGACATAACCAATTCAACAGGTAAGACATAACCAATTCAACAGGTAAGACATAACCAATCCAACATGTAAGACATAACCATTGCAACATGTAAGACATAACCAATCCAACTGGTAAGACATAACCATTGCAACATGTAAGACATAACCATTGCAACATGTAAGACATAGCCAATCCAACAGGTAAGTCATTACCATTACAACAGGTAAGTCATTACCATTACAACAGGTAAGTCATTACCATTACAACAGGTAAGTCATTACCATTACAACAGGTAAGTCATTACCATTACAACAGGTAAGTCATTACCATTACAACAGGTAAGTCATTACCATTACAACAGGTAAGACATAACCAATCCAACAGGTAAGTCATTACCATTACAACAGGTAAGTCATTACCATTACAACAGGTAAGTCATTACCATTACAACAGGTAAGTCATTAACATTACAACAGGTAAGTCATTACCATTACAACAGGTAAGTCATTACCATTACAACAGGTAAGTCATTACCATTACAACAGGTAAGTCATTACCATTACAACAGGTAAGTCATTACCATTACAACAGGTAAGTCATTACCATTACAACAGGTAAGACATAACCAATCCAACAGGTAAGTCATTACCATTACAACAGGTAAGTCATTACCATTACAACAGGTAAGTCATTACCATTACAACAGGTAAGACATAACCAATCCAACAGGTAAGACATAACCAATCCAACAGGTAAGACATTACCATTACAACAGGTAAGACATAACCATTCCAACAGGTAAGACATAACCAATCCAACAGGTAAGACATAACCATTCCAACAGGTAAGACATAACCAATCCAACAGGTAAGACATAACCATTCCAACAGGTAAGACATAACCATTCCAACAGGTAAGACATAACCAATCCAACAGGTAAGACATAACCATTCCAACAGGTAAGACATAACCAATCTTACAGGTAAGACATTACCACTCCAACAGGTAAGACATAACCAATCTTACAGGTAAGACATTACCACTCCAACAGGTAAGACATAACCAATCTTACAGGTAAGACATTACCACTCCAACAGGTAAGACATAACCAATCTTACAGGTAAGACATACCCAATTCAACAGGTAAGACATAACCATTCCAACAGGTAAGACATAACCAATCTTACAGGTAAGACATAATGAACCCAACAGGTAAGACATTACCACTCCAACAGGTAAGACATAACCAATCTTACAGGTAAGACATACCCAATTCAACAGGTAAGACATAACCATTCCAACAGGTAAGACATAACCAATCTTACAGGTAAGACATAATGAACCCAACAGGTAAGACATTACCACTCCAACAGGTAAGACATAACCAATCTTACAGGTAAGACATACCCAATTCAACAGGTAAGACATAACCATTCCAACAGGTAAGACATAACCAATCTTACAGGTAAGACATTACCATTACAACAGGTTATACATAACCAATCCAACAGGTAAGACATAACCAATCTAACAGATAAGACATAACCAATCACTGTACCTCAAGTCCGATCCTCTGTAACAGTTCTTCCACAGTCTGGGGTTTAGAGCGTCTGTTCATACGCCGGCGGGTCTTGTCTTTCCGCGTATTCATAGGCGTGCTATCTGTGATCATGTCAACAAAGTTGAAATGGAATAACCCAACTTTATTGTCAATCTGGCCCTTCCAGATGCCCCCATTGGCAGCCTCCAACACATGCACCCTCTCACCTCTCTGTAAATATAAATAAATAATGAACACATATCCACAGTCCAATTCTACATGATTCAACATATCCACACTCCAACACTACATGATTCAACATATCCACACTCCAACATGACATGATTCAACATATCCACACTCCAACACTACATGATTCAACATATCCACACTCCAACATGACATGATTCAACATATCCACACTCCAACACTACATGATTCAACATCTCCACACTCCAACATGACATGATTCAACATATCCACACTCCAACACTACATGATTCAACATATCCACACTCCAACATGACATGATTCAACATATCCACACTCCAACATGACATGATTCAGCATATCCACACTCCAACACTACATGATTCAACATATCCACACTCCAACACTACATGATTCAACATATCCACACTCCAACACTACATGATTCAACATATCCACATACCAACACTACATGATTCAGCATACCCACACTCCAACTCTACATGATTCAACATATCCACACTCCAACACTTCATGATTCAACATACCCACATACCAACACTACATGATTCAACATACCTACATACCAACACTACATGATTCAACATACCTACATACCAACACTACATGATTCAACATATCCACACCCCAACTCTACATGATTCAACATATCCACACCACAACTATACAGGTTTGTAGAAGTAGTGATAGATTCTGATCTAGTAATGAGATACATAATCATATAAACCTTGAGATTCAAGAACAGTAATATGTGTATGTAAATATCTAATGTGCTGTACTGAGTATAAATAGCATCGTAACCTCAACAACATGATTGAACACTTAGTCTTACTCACATGCACAGACAGTTCATTATGGTTGTATCTCTTCTTTCCAACTTCTCTAATGTAAGTGACATATTTCATTTCTTTTCGCTTCTTAAATGTATATTAACCCATTTCATTCTGGATATATTTAAAGGCTTTTGCAAACAACATAGATCCAGATCAGCCGCAGCATGACGCTGCATGCTGATTGGGATCTATGTTGTTTGCTACATAGCCAAGTGTCTTAGCAAGATCATTTGAATAGCAAACAGCATAGAGCCTGATCAGACGGCACATTCCGTGGTGGTTGATCTGGCTCTATGTTCTTTGCAAATACTGTTTGAACGGTATCCAGAATGAAATGGGTTAATCTTTCAGTGTTTGATTTACAATACAAGTATCCTACCCGTAGATGTAGGAAATCTGTTTCTCCCGGTGCTGGTATGTAGTTTGATGTTATACGGGCTATTCCAAGCATAGGTCCTGACACTTGACCTTGAACATCAAGGTCAATCCAAGGTTGTCCTCCAGACTGGCTCCCAATACCACTGGAACAGCTATCTGTAGAACTCACAGACTGGTTTATGCCAGGTGCAGACTGGTAGGCAGAACACAAATGCTGAGACTGAAATAGACATGAACAGGTAACTGACTTGATCTAACAGTGCTAGCCAGGTAACCATGACCTAGCAGTATTAGCCAGGTGACCGTGACATAGAAGCATTAGCCAGGTGACCTAGCAGTGTTAGCCAAATGACCGTGACCTAGAAATGCTAAGCAGATGAACCGTGACCTAGCAGTGTTAGTACTCGACAGTGACCTAGAAATATTAGCCAGGATGGTCCTCAGCTCGACTGAAACAACTGCCTGCTTGTGTACATCTCACAGAATCACCTCCCACACGAATGACCACATTTACGCTTTCATCCGAGCCAACAAGAGTGATTAATATAAGTTGTTAAAGCTTGCTTCGCAGTCGTTGTAAAATAAATAAGGTTTAAACTTAGTTAATTCCTGCTGCAGACTGGTAGATATACAACAGTCCTTGAAACTTGAAGGTAAGGGCATTGTCCTTGTCTAATCCAAATATTGGCGAAATAAGTTCTCAGCTACCATATGCTAGAGCTGATAACGCCGGGTGAGGTTATAAATATTTCAAGGGCAATTATCTATTTCTGAACAAACTAAACCATCCTTAAGGTTTATCTCTCTTCTATTCTGAAAAAGTTACCTTTCCATCACCAATAATGTCTTTGGTGTGTAGAATTCGCCGCCTCATTTCATTCCTTACACCTCGGAACTTCTCCATTACATGCGAGCTGGAAGAGGTTCCTCCGCCAAGCAGCAGGCGATCCGGATCATCCAGGTCATCAGTGTCAGTTGACATGCCATCTTCGCCCTGGCTTACACTGCCAGTCCTCTGCCACTACAAGCAATTATAAATAAATAATTTTTCTTGAGGAAAGCAGTTGTCTACCTCAACCTTGTGTTCATGTGAAGTGGAGTGTATAATGGAAAGGTGAGGATTGTACATTAATATCTGATTTCTCAATGCTAGGTTATGTAACCTTGTCTGTTGATTCACTGATACCAAATGTATACATTGTGAAAATGTGACCTTGTAGGGTCGATGTATACATTGAAAATGTGACCTTGTAGGGTACATGTATATATTGAAAATGTGACCTCATAGGGTATATGTATACATGGAAAATGTGACCTCATAGGGTACATGTATACATGGAAAATGTGACCTTGTAGGGTACATGTATACATGGAAAATGTGACCTCATAGGGTACATGTATACATGGAAAATGTGACCTCATAGGGTACATGTATACATTGAAAATGTGACCTCATAGGGTACATGTATACATTGAAAATGTGACCTTGTAGGGTACATGTATACATGGAAAATGTGACCTCATAGGGTACATGTATATATTGAAAATGTGACCTTGTAGGGTACATGTATACATTGAAAATGTGACCTTGTAGGGTACATGTATACATCATGAAAATGTGACCTCATAGGGTACATGTATACATGGAAAATGTGACCTCATAGGGTACATGTATACATTGAAAATGTGACCTTGTAGGGTACATGTATACATCATGAAAATGTGACCTCATAGGGTACATGTATACATTGAAAATGTGACCTCATAGGGTACATGTATACATTGAAAATGTGACCTTGTAGGGTACATGTATACATGGAAAATGTGACCTCATAGGGCACATTGAACTACATCATACAAGACAATATTTTGCAAACATTTCAATTAAATGTCTACGATGGTCTGATAACGTTAACACAAGACCTCCAGGCGTCTAACTATTTCTAAAACAGTAACTAGCACAACATGCACTAGTCAATGGAGTGAATCATTCAGCAGCACTTGAACATGCTATAACATTTTTTCTATCAGCTAAGCATGATTGTTTACAAATGGTTTAACTAACAAAAGGTCATAATGAAAGATTGAATTCCAATTCCATGTTAATGTTAACAGTTGTTTGGCCATTGCTTTGCCAGTGTGCCTGTTCTTACAGTGCAATACAGTATTTATGCAAAATATAGCTGTTAGTTCATTTGTTGGTTTTACAGCCTTCATCATTCTTTGTTACATTTTCACTGTGCTGACAGTGCATGTGCCCGGTAGAGCAACGCTGCATGTGCCAGGTAGAGCAACGCTGCATGTGCCAGGTAGAGCAATGCTGCATGTGCCAGGTAGAGCAATGCTGCACATGCCAGGTAGAGCAATGCTGCATGTGCCCGGTAGAGCAACGCTGCATGTGCCAGGTAGAGCAACGCTGCATGTGCCAGGTAGAGCAATGCTGCATGTGCCAGGTAGAGCAATGCTGCATGTGCCAGGTAGAGCAATGCTGCATGTGCCAGGTAGAGCAACGCTGCATGTGCCAGGTAGAGCAACACTGAATGTGCCAGGTAGAGCAATGCTGCATGTGCCAGGTAGAGCCACACTGCATGTGCCAGGTAGAGCAATGCTGCATGTGCCAGGTAGAGCAACGCTGCATGTGCCAGGTAGAGCCACACTGACACTGTATGTGCCAGGTAGAGCAACGCTGCATGTGCCAGGTAGAGCAACGCTGCATGTGCCAGGTAGAGCCACACTGACACTGTATGTGCCAGGTAGAGCAACGCTGCATGTGCCCGGTAGAGCAACGCTGCATGTGCCAGGTAGAGCAACGCTGCATGTGCCAGGTAGAGCAACACTGCATGTGCCAGGTAGAGCAATGCTGCACGTGCCAGGTAGAGCCACACTGAATGTGCCAGGTAGAGCAACACTGAATGTGCCAGGTAGAGCAATGCTGCATGTGCCAGGTAGAGCAACGCTGCACGTGCCAGGTAGAGCAACGCTGCACGTGCCAGGTAGAGCAACGCTGCATGTGCCAGGTAGAGCAATGCTGCATGTGCCAGGTAGAGCAATGCTGCATGTGCCAGGTAGAGCAACACTGAATGTGCCAGGTAGAGCCACACTGACACTGTATGTGCCAGGTAGAGCAGCACTGACACTGTATGCGCCAGGTAGAGCAGCACTGACACTGTATGTGCCAGGTAGAGCAGCACTGACACTGTATGTGCCAGGTAGAGCAACACTGACACTGTATGTGCCAGGTAGAGCAGCACTGACACTGTATGTGCCAGGTAGAGCAGCACTGACACTGTATGTGCCAGGTAGAGCAGCACTGACACTGAATGTGCCAGGTAGAGCAGCACTGACACTGTATGTGCCAGGTAGAGCAGCACTGACACTGTATGTGCCAGGTAGAGCAGCACTGACACTGTATGTGCCAGGTAGAGCAGCACTGACACTGTATGTGCCAGGTAGAGCAGCACTGACACTGTATGTGCCAGGTAGAGCAGCACTGACACTGTATGTGCCAGGTAGAGCCACACTGACACTGTATGTGCCAGGTAGAGCAGCACTGACACTGTATGTGCCAGGTAGAGCAGCACTGACACTGTATGTGCCAGGTAGAGCAGCACTGACACTGAATGTGCCAGGTAGAACAGCACTGACACTGTATGTGCCAGGTAGAGCAGCACTGACACTGTATGTGCCAGGTAGAGCAACACTGACACTGAATGTGCCAGGTAGAGCAGCACTGGACACTGTATGTGCCAGGTAGAGCAGCACTGACACTGTATGTGCCAGGTAGAGCAGCACTGACACTGTATGTGCCAGGTAGAGCAGCACTGACACTGTATGTGCCAGGTAGAGTAGCACTGACACTGTATGTGCCAGGTAGAGCAACACTGACACTGTATGTGCCAGGTAGAGCCACACTGACACTGAATGTGCCAGGTAGAGCAGCGCTGACACTTAGTATGCCAAGTACACCCCTCCCCAAAGTGAGAGCAGAAAGATTATGCTTAGCTCAGACATCAATTCAACTTGCCGAAAATGAAATACGGGTAATTACTCTGAAGTCCACTTGTAGATTGTAATCCAGTATTTAACTCAAAGCAATAGTCCAGCCACCACAGGAATAGAATTATGACTAATTAATGGTCTCTATAGCAGGAACGCCGACTATAACACTTGCTCTTAATGGAATAGTTTGTGTAATAGTAATATGAATTGTGTGGTGTCGGGGGTGTATAAAGACGACATTTCAGTAAGTCCTATGATTTCACCTCACCTTTTCTGACTGGATCATTAATCTGAACCCAAGCTTTTATCATTTATTTATTTGGACTGAACAGTGTTTTATTTACGTTTATTCACAGTACATGTATTACCGCCACAACCCCAATATTTAATGATAACCCCCCTTACTGCTCCTCTGATCAATAATGACCACGTATTGTTTGTTCATATATATGTTTGCATGAACAGGGTCTGATCAGGCTCTCCTTTAAGACTGTGCTTCCAAGACAGATTTCCAATTTTCGTGTGAAAGATTGAGCGTTTATCTCCAGGCATTTGATTGCTGTTAAATATGCCCATTTGTAGAGAAAAGTAGATTTCCTGGACCATTACAAGACAGAGATTGTGGAATATTGGGTAATAGTTGGCCCAGAGTAGCATAAATCCCACATACAGCATGAATGTATCTATCAAGAAACTTTTCTAATATGTTGGACAAAGATGCCTGAAATGGTATATCAATACATATGATGCTATGTTAGCCACAACCAATCATGCTGCTATGTTAGCCCCAACCAATCATGATGCTATGTTAGCCCCAACCAATCATGATGCTATGTTAGCCACAACCAATCATGATGCTATGTTAGCCCCAACCAATCATGCTGCTATGTTAGCCCCAACCAATCATGATGCTATGTTAGCCACAACCAATCATGCTGCTATGTTAGCCACAACCAATCATGATGCTATGTTAGCCACAACCAATCATGATGCTATGTTAGCCACAACCAATCATGATGCTATGTTAGCCCCAACCAATCATGATGCTATGTTAGCCACAACCAATCATGATGCTATGTTAGCCACAACCAATCATGATGCTATGTTAGCCACAACCAATCATGCTGCTATGTTAGCCACAACCAATCATGATGCTATGTTAGCCACAACCAATCATGATGCTATGTTAGCCATAACCAATCATGATGCTATGTTAGCCCCAACCAATCATGATGTTAGCCCCAACCAATCATGATGCTATGTTAGCCCCAACCAATCATGATGCTATGTTAGCCACAACCAATCATGATGCTATGTTAGCCACAACCAATCATGATGCTATGTTAGCCCCAACCAATCATGATGCTATGTTAGCCACAACCAATCATGATGCTATATTAGCCACAACCAATCATGATGCTATGTTAGCCACAACCAATCATGATGCTATGTTAGTCACAACCAATCATGATGCTATGTTAGCCACAACCAATCATGATGCTATATTAGCCACAACCAATCATGATGCTATATTAGCCACAACCAATCATGATGCTATATTAGCCACAACCAATCATGATGCTTTGTTAGCCACAACCAATCATGATGCTATATTAGCCACAACCAATCATGATGCTATGTTAGCCCCAACCAATCATGATGCTATGTTAGCCACAACCAATCATGATGCTTTGTTAGCCACAACCAATCATGATGCTATATTAGCCACAACCAATCATGATGCTATGTTAGCCACAACCAATCATGATGCTTTGTTAGCCACAACCAATCATGATGCTATATTAGCCACAACCAATCATGATGCTATATTAGCCACAACCAATCATGATGCTTTGTTAGCCACAACCAATCATGATGCTATATTAGCCACAACCAATCATGATGCTATATTAGCCACAACCAATCATGATGCTTTGTTAGCCACAACCAATCATGATGCTATATTAGCCACAACCAATCATGATGCTATATTAGCCACAACCAATCATGATGCTTTGTTAGCCACAACCAATCATGATGCTATATTAGCCACAACCAATCATGATGCTATATTAGCCACAACCAATCATGATGCTTTGTTAGCCACAACCAATCATGATGCTATATTAGCCACAACCAATCATGATGCTATATTAGCCACAACCAATCATGATGCTTTGTTAGCCACAACCAATCATGATGCTATATTAGCCACAACCAATCATGATGCTTTGTTAGCCACAACCAATCATGATGCTATATTAGCCACAACCAATCATGATGCTTTGTTAGCCACAACCAATCATGATGCTATATTAGCCACAACCAATCATGATGCTATATTAGCCACAACCAATCATGATGCTTTGTTAGCCACAACCAATCATGCTGCTATGTTAGCCCCAACCAATCATGCTGCTATATTAGCCACAACCAATCATGATGCTTTGTTAGCCACAACCAATCATGATGCTATGTTAGCCCCAACCAATCATGATGCTATGTTAGCCCCAACCAATCATGATGCTATGTTAGCCACAACCAATCATGATGCTATGTTAGCCCCAACCAATCATGATGCTATGTTAGCCCCAACCAATCATGGTGCTATGTTAGCCCCAACCAATCATGCTGCTATGTTAGCCCCAACCAATCATGATGTTATGTTAGCCCCAACCAATCATGATGCTATGTTAGCCCCAACCAATCATGATGCTATGTTAGCCCCAACCAATCATGATGCTATGTTAGCCACAACCAATCATGATGCTATGTTAGCCACAACAAGCCGTCTCATCAGGATCTGCACTTTTTGCCAGTAATAATTATTACTATTTTTTTAGATAAAATTACCCATTTTGATAAATGAACTGGTCCAAAGGTAATTTTCTTATTAATTTATTGGTCTAAAAATATCATGCACCAGTCGATGTCAGTTACATGTTTCCATGCTAATGCAACGTTTAAATGGAGATACCAACCCTGTATGATGTGCGGATGTGCACTTTTTATACGAGGTCCCATCTAGATATGACGTTTAAGCCAAGATCTTATCACCAATTCACCATTGACATTTAACCGGATATGCTTCTCCATTGGTGACCAGACCCAGAGGTTATAACACTTTTCTCCGATCTCAAACTCAAGCTCAAATGATTGGGAATACATTATAGCCAGGTACGCTCATGCACGTAAAACATTACCATACTTTTTTTTAATATACTTTATTTATTTATACGATTGTGAAGCAAGTTTGAACAACTTATATTAATCACTCTCGTTGGCTCAGATGTAAGCGTATATGTGGTCATTCATGTGGGAGGAAACCGGAGTACCCGGAGAAAACCCACCTGTCCGATCTGGCGACCGTCGTACCATCTCACATACTTCCCTTACCATACTTACTTTATGATTACGCAATTTCTCCATAGCACTTCCACATTTCCGTCTCCCGTTCATTGCCGGCAAAGTGTCCGAGCCCATGGAAACAGTGGAATTGTTGCTCGGGAAGTACATCTCTTCAACCTGTGGTTCCACCAGATTACTAAGATGCGACGCACACTCCATCGAGTGATCGGACTCCGAGGAAATAAGCGATGCCTTCGACTGAGTCTTATGAACACAGGTAGACGTTTTTATCACATTTAGTCGGTCTCGTATCATTTCAATACCATGCACACCATACAGTCCCCTCGACCCGGAATACATTTTTAGTTCATGAGGTATGACAGGAGTGTATATTCTGGAAGCCTGGCTTGTAGAGCTGTAACCTACGGGGGAATTCACGGCAGAATTTTGTGTCGAGTGTGATCGCATCGGTGAACAAGACATGGCACGAGCCGTTCCAGGTGAACGTAAATGTTCCGGATATGCAATATGGCTGACACTGTGGACACGTCGGTGTCGACAACCCTGATCCTGGAAATCAAGACACTGATGAGGTCCGTTGAAAGTTGCTGGGTAGTTATTCACAGTCAGTTTATTGCACACTTCACACTGGGAATCTGAAACAAGGCAAAATTGCATGAACTCCTCAATAAACAAGGCGCTAGCCGTGGGACGGCCACAGTCCCCTACCGGCTTTTATCACATGGCATCTGCATGACTTTACAGTAGTGTTATCATGGTGGTGAACAATCGTGCCAGCTTATATCAAAATCATGAAATAGATGACAAAAGTTACGGTCCGGACAAACTAAATTGTTTTTGATGTTTGACCTCCAAGTGTGACCTTGACCTTTGAGATATCGACTTTTTTTTCCGCAGAACATATTGTCTCATAGTGGTGAACAATTGTGCCAAGTTATTTTAAAATCGGACAAAAACATTGGTGACGGACTGACGGACGGACGGACTGACTGACTGACTGACTGACTGACTGACTGACTGACTGACTGACTGACTGACTGACTGACTGACTGACTGACTGACTGACTGACTGCTGACTGACTGACTGACTGACTGACTGACTGACTGACTGACTGACTGACTGACTGACTGAATGACTGACTGACTGATGACTGACTGATGACTGACTGACTGACTGACTGACTGACTGACTGACTGACTGACTGACTGATGACTGACTGACTGACTGACTGACTGATGACTGACTGACTGACTGACTGACTGACTGATGACTGACTGACTGAATGACTGACTGACTGACTGACTGACTGACTGATGACTGACTGACTGACTGACTGACTGACTGACTGACTGACTGACTGACTGACTGACTGACTGACTGACTGACTGACTGACTGACTGACTGAGATGACTGACTGACTGACTGACGACTGACTGACTGACTGACTGATGACTGACTGACTGACTGACTGACTGACTGACTGACTGACTGACTGACTGACTGACTGACTGACTGACTGACTGACTGACTGACTGACTGACTGACTGACTGACTGACTGACTGACTGACTGACTGACTGACTGACTGACTGACTGACTGACTGACTGACTGACTGACGGAGGGTAAACCTATAGTCCCCACCGGTGTCCGGTAGGGGACTAATAAATCAATAAATCTGCATGGCAATATTTTCAAAAACAGTGATCACTGTTCATGATGTCATGAATCTGTGAGTTTGTCACCATGTTTAATAATGCTTTAGTTGCAGAAGATCATGTATCTAGAGACATACGTGTGTCTCTCATGACAACGGTATAACTTGCAGAAGATCATGTATCTAGAGACATACATGTGTCTCTCATGACAATGGTATAACTTGCAGAAGATCATGTATCTAGAGACATATGTGTGTCTCTCATGACAACGGTATAACTTGCAGAAGATCATGTATCTAGAGACATACATGTGTCTCTCATGACAATGGTATAACTTGCAGAAGATCATGTATCTAAAGGCATACATGTGTCTCTCATGACAACAGTATAACTTGCAGAAGATCATGTATCTAGAGACATACATGTGTCTCTCATGACAACGGTATAACTTGCAGAAGATCATGTATCTTGAGACATACATGTGTCTCTCATGACAACAGTATAACTTGCAGAAGATCATGTATCTAGAGGCATACATGTGTCTCTCATGACAACGGTATAACTTGCAGAAGATCATGTATCTAGAGACATACATGTGTCTCTCATGACAACGGCAACATTTGGTCTGCGGTAGCTGTTTCCTCTACAGTAATACAACATTATGCCGAGTACTACTACATGAACTGGTTCCTGTAGTTCATCATATCCTGGGTACCAATAATCTTACAGATGTGTATAAAGAAGTGCAATATAACTATGCTAGATATAGATACATGAAATGGGTTCTATGTCATTGGTATAGCTTCTATATAGGCACTTGTAGGCACCTACACATTTTCTTCAAAATTGAAAATATGAAAATGCATAAAATGCAATACAAAGTGAAAGTTAATGGCATTATTGTGCGTACATTACTTTTGTAGTGATGTGCACGAAACCAAACAAGTACAGCATTATGTTATGTTATATTTCGGGTTTTACGCCTGCATCAGCACCATTTTGGGCTATACCGCCGGCGGGCAGTTTACCTAACAACACCTTTCCTGGGCAGGCTCCAACGGTTAACCAGTACTTGGGTGCTCCAACCTCCGTAAGAAACTGCCAACTTTTTCATATAAATGAGACACGGCCTGAGCGGGGCTCGAACCCGTGACCATCAGTGATGATAGGTTACAGTGGTATACAAGTCAGCGACCGTAACCACTCGACCACGGAGGCGGACAAGTACAGCATTACTTTTTCTGAACAGCGCAAACATGTTTCCTATTTCTCTGCAAAACATGCCTTAAAATGCCTCAGAAAGCGGCTACGGAAATATAGACATTCAGATGGAGACCCCCCCTATCTGAATGGTGCCTACACTTATATATCAAGCTACGCTCCTGTATGTAATGCAACTAATGCCGGGTAACATGACTAGCGATGGTTCCTTTAACACAGTGCAACATATACCAGGCACTAATAAAAGAACTGGTTCCTATACCCCGTATTATGCACTACAAGCACTGGTTCCTGTAATGCAGGGCAACATAGTACTGGTTCCTGGGACGTAATGTAACATAAACCGGGTACCACAACAAATACTGGTTCCCAGTTATTCTATTACACTTATAATGGGAGAAGGTATTAAACAGATTAAACAGATTAACAGATCTAGATACATTAGCCTCACACTCCATTCATTTATCACAGTAATAGCTTTTATATTAACATGATGTAATTTCTGTGCCTGGAAATGAGATACAGACTAGAATCAATGATACAAACTGCTGCTGGATTATAGATTTCTTATTTCAAGGAACTGCATGACAATAAGCATCTATAAAACGTAACGAGAAATTTTAGTTAGGCAGACGGACAAAAGTATTGATAATCAAACCTATCGGGGGGAAATATCGCTACAATTTGGGTGTACACAACTAACTGTGTGTTTTACGTTTATTTATCGTCGCTACCGGTTGCCCATATGAGCGACGCCTCCTGAAGAGATTAGTCATTTTAGATTTTTGGAGGATAGTGCATCATGATACAGACAGAGACCCATTCCAGAGTCTCCTCTGGTTCTTTTACGTGCATGGTGTATAGCACCGACATGAGACCTCGGTTTAACGTCCCATCTGAAAGACTGTTAATTTTATTAGGGTCAGACAGGGGGTTCGATCCCTGAATTACCAGTCCAGCATGTTACCACTGGACTACATATCCTTAGTTATTCTGTTTTTGTACTTAAAGTCAAATTACTGTCGAAAAGAAAAAATTGCTGTGCATGCGAGTCTTGCTTACTTTGCACATGGAATCTTAACTCTTTCAACACCAAATAACTGACATGGACTGGTCCATGATATTCTTAGACCAATAAATGAATAAGAAAATTACATTCGGACCAGTTCATTTATCAAGATGGGTAATTTTGTCTAAAATTAGTAATACTACTGGCAAAAAGTGCAAAATGAGCCGTCTCATCAGGATCTACACTTTTTGTAAGCCTATATAGAGGTCTGTGGTGTTGAAAGGGTTAATAAAACATGATAAAAGTAGTGTACGCACAATAATGCCATTGCTATTATGCATTGCTAAGGAGAAACGTAGCAATGAAGAGGGGGGGGGGGGTGGGGAAGGACCATTCTTAGTCAAAATCAGATTATATATTATATGTTATATTTATGCTATATTTCGGGTTTTACGCCTGTATCAGCACCATTTTGGGCTATATCGCCGGCGGGCAGTTTACCTAACAACACCTTTCCTGGGCAAGCTCCAACGGTTAACCAGTACTTGGGTGCACCAACCTCCGTAAGAATCTGCCAACTTTTTCATATAAATGAGACACGGCCTGAGCGGGGCTCGAACCCATGACCATCAGTGATGATAGGTTACAGTGGTATGCAAGTCAGCGACCGTAACCACTCGACAACGGAGGCGGACCAGATTATATATTATGCAACAATGTTCAGGTGCATTACAAATGCTATAAATGATGGATATCTGTACTGCAAAACTTGCTGTTTTACAATACTGGTTTAAAGGCCCGTAAAACGTCAACGTTCTGGCCAGCATTCTATGAACGTTTTAATCGTTCAATTTTCGAGCGTTAAAGTTAACTGTCACACTGGTGGACCTGTTTCCAATGTAGTAGGATTACATTAAACTTCATAATTTAAAGCAGATGACATGTTTGCCGGCTAACATCCAAGTATAAACCCAGTCCATTCAATCTCAAATCCAACCAGCTACAGCTGGATCAAGTATACAATATGGTTACAGAATCAAGCAAATCCAACCAGATACAGCTGGATCAAGTATACAATATTGTTACAGAATCAAGCAAAACATACCAGAATATATGGATGGAGATTGCTTCATGGATTTCTTCGATTTCCCTCCACTTTTCTTTTCCTTGTCTTTACTGTACTCCTGAAAGTATTATGATAAACAATGATATGCAATGATAAACAATGAATGATAAACAATGATAAACACTGATATGCAATGATAAACAATGAATGATAAATAATGATATGCAATGATAAACAATGAATGATAAACAATGAATGATAAACAATGAATGATAAACAATGATAAACACTGATATGCAATGATAAACAATGAATGATAAACAATGAATGATAAACAATGAATGATAAACAATGATAAACACTGATATGCAATGATAAACAATGAATGATAAATAATGATATGCAATGATAAACAATGAATGATAAACAATGAATGATAAACAATGAATGATAAACAATGATATGCAATGATAAACAATGATATGCAATGATAAACAATGAATGATAAACAATGAATGATAAATAATGATATGCAATGATAAACAATGAATGATAAACAATGAATGATAAACAATGATATGCAATGATAAACAATGATATGCAATGATAAACAATGATATGCAATGATAAACAATGATATGCAATGATAAACAATGATATGCAATGATAACAATGATAAACAATGATATGCAATGATAAACAATGATATGCAATGAATGATAAACAATGAATGATAAACAATGATATGCAATGATAACAATGATAAACAATGATATGCAATGATAAACAATGATATGCAATGAATGATAAACAATGAATGATAAACAATGATATGCAATGATAAACAATGAATGATAAACAATGATATGCAATGATAATATACAATCTCAGTAAGATATTATACAATTATGGACTATCAATGATGTCGGAGGTGAATATCATCATGCGAGTCTATAGAACAACGTATTGACAGAATTGAATGTCCTTAACATTCACAGTTGACAAATTGCAACTGCGCAGAAAGCTGCATATAGACACCGGGAAACCCCAGAGCTATTTCCAGAAAGACACAGTAGTTGTTACATCTATTTGTAGAAACATAGAGTTGTTATAACTTATAAAACCTGTGCATCTGCTAATTGTGTTTGCACTTAATCACCTTAGTTTATAATATAGGAGTGTTAACTAAACTTCTTAGTACGCTCGCCCATATGGTTCGCCGGAGGCGAGGGTAAATAAGCTCAATCATCATCATCATGTTTGCTTGTATTCAGTATAATAACACCATCTCATAATTTCTTATATGTACACACATGTAATAACACCTGGAAGGATTCTGATTGGTTGAGAGAACAATCCTTATAATTTGTAAATTAACATTTAATGGATGCATATTTTTGCATATATTAAGACAAACTACAATTTAAAAGAAGTCTTGATGCAATATGACGTCATGTCAATTTAATGACGTCCTGACTATTTGTGTTGACACTTGAAAAGTAGCAACGTTATTTATTAAAATATTTATTAAAACGAGCGCGGTATGGTAATTATAGGGTAATTATAGGGTAATTATAGGGTAATTATAGGGTAATCATAGGGTAATCATAGGGTAATCATAGGGTAAAGATAGATAGATAGATTAGATTAGTTAGATAGTTTATTCTGAACAAAAAGCAAATGCTCATGAGTTCATTATAACATTGGCATTACAATACTTGGTCAATGGTGTATAGTTCAATCACAAATTCAACATTCAGTACATGCACATTTTGAAAGCATAATATCGAATTAAACTACATAGTGGTTACACATGATCAAATTGAATTCAAATAATTGTATATTATAGTGCAACGATCTGCAACCTGAAAGAGAAAATACATATATATACATACACGCACATGTACATACCTACATACTGTTATGTAATCATACGTACACATGTACATACATACACACATACATTTAATATAAACACTGAAAATATACGAAGATATTAGGGTAAATATAGGGTAATTATAGGGTAATTATAGGGTAATTATAGGGTAAATATAGGGTAAATATAGGGTAAATATAGGGTAAATATAGGGTAATTATAGGGTAATTATAGGGTAATTATAGGGTAATTATAAGGTAATTATAGGGTAATTATAGGGTAATTATAGGGTAATTATAGGGTAATTATAGGGTAATTATAGGGTAATTATAGGGTAATTATAGGGTAATTATAGGGTAATTATATGTAATTTGATAACAAGGATGTTACACTCGTGATGATTTCATAACATATTTTATGAAACAAGTTTTGGAATTGCTATTAAGCGAGCATTTCCTATATTTATCGATAAACCTGATGGTTATGTGACATGGACTTGGCCAATCAGGTGGCATGGCGGGTGAGGAAGAACACGTGTGCATCTAATATACAATGATAATATGCAATCATGGTGGCACACCAGTAGATCTATCTATTTGTAAAATTTTACTGCTAAACCTAAACACTGACAAGTAATTTGATGGAACTATCTCCTAGAAATATAATGAATGATCCCCAGGAAGAAAGTTACACATGCTGATACTGTCTGCGGATAACCACCAATATATAATTGGACAATAAAACTGAATTGGTTTATGGTATATATAAAAATTTAAATAGTTCTTCTCTTAATGGAAAACTCATGTTGTAGTTAGGCAGCTATTCACCAGAGTATCATCTATAAATAATGAAGATCGACATTAATAATGGCAGTAACTGGTCAGGTAAACTCAGATACATCAGTGAAGTGTGCTCATTAACCAATATTCTCTACCATTCTAAATAACACTTTCCAAGGAAAGGTGAGACTTGCCAAGAATTGGAAATCTAATTGTAACATAATCTTATTAGAACAAAGTTTGGGGGTTTTTTGTGTGTATTTTATTATTCATTTAAGTACACAAGTTAGAAATATACATTTATACAAACAACAATATACAATGTCTACATAAACTCTGATATACATTGTTCCTACTAAACGTTATTTAACCCATTTCATTCTGGATACCGTTCAAACAGTATTTGCAAAGAACATAGAGCCAGATCAACCGCCACGGAATGTTCCGTCTGATCAGGCTCTATGCTGTTTGCAATTCAGATGATCTTGCTAAGACACTTGGCTATGTAGCAAACAACATAGATCCTGATCAGCATGCAGCGTGCGGCTGATCTGGATCTATGTTGTTTGCAAAAGCCTTTAAATGTATCCAGAATGAAATGGGTTAAAGGAGAATAGATGAGGATTTCTTTGTTAGATATGACACAATACATATTTTGAGCTTTTTTAAAATAATTTTATTGTTTTACATTGAAAAGCTTGACAACACTGCATAAAAAAGTACCCTCTGTGACCCACCAATGGTCTTGCCAATGATACATACAGGGACTATTAAGACAGTGTGGCTTGTAACCTGAATAACTATATTTACCTTGTCCTGGAAGAATATTACGGGGAGATAATCTAACAACACCTCATTTCAAGGGAGTCGATCATTGTAGCTGATGGGCTAAGTTTATTTGACTGTTATTTTTTATTTAAAACATGTCGTTTGATAGAAGACGAAGAAAAAACAAGCACTATTTATGAGATTGCATTAATATATCCAATGCCATTCTAAATAACACTTTCCAAGGAAAGGTGAGACTTGCCAAGAATTGGAAATCTAATTGTAACATAATCTTATTAGAACAAAGTTTGGCTCTAGAATAAGACACTGTTACAATGCACAGACACCTGGGGTCTGGACAAATGTTTTCGGGTTCAAAACAACAAAACTAAAATATAAGTTTTGTTTTTAAGAACACTGTGATACACTGTATGCTTGACACTATAGGTCAGACACCGCTATTGAAATTTCCATAGGCCACCATTATAACACACAATGCCATTATATGTTTCCCAAAAATAGTTTGGCACAAAACACAGTAGTTTTCAACAGACTGGCCTTTGAGTCACAAGAAAATGTCAAATTTATAATACAGTGTTTATTTGTCACCAAATAATATGCAAATATTGCAAAACGCAGCTGATATATTGTATTTTAATATTTAGAAGTAATTTTCACTATTGCTGACAATACCTATTCAGCCAATCAATAACTTTTAAGAGCTTCCCTACACTTTTTCAACCAATCCCTGACCACTATATCAATAACACCGGCTGACCTAGTAAATACAATTTTTTAGGTCATTCCAAGCAAGTTTAAATATGACACTCTGTCACTATCAAGGCTGAGATTACAGACGGATATGTAGTCCAGTGGTAACACGCTGGACTGGTAATCCAGGGATCGCAGGTTCGATCCCCCGTCTGACCCTAATAAAATTAACAGTCTTTCAGATGGGACATTAAACCGAGGTCTCGTGTCGGTGCTTTACACCATGCACGTAAAAGAACCAGAGGAGATTCTGGAATGGGTATCCTCCAAAAACTAAAATAACTAATCTGTTCAGGAGGCGTCGCTCATATGGCCAACCAGTAGCATCGATAAATAAACGTAAAAACACATCAAGGACCTTGATAGTGACGGGTGTCATTTTTAAATTTGCTTGGAATCCGAAAACATTTGTCCAGACTTCAAGCGTCTGTGTTAAAATGTGGCATTTTGTAACTTTGCAGGTAACCAATTACATTTCAGGCGATTTGCAACCAACTGTTGGGCAATTCACATCATCATATTGTGCAGCTGCTTAAATAAGTTTATCTTCAAACAACTTGCATAATTATATGAAGAGGAGTGTATGCATAGAGCTGGAGTAGGTGACTAAATGTCCTTGATCCTTTGTGGATGTCGTCATAGTGCAGTCGTAGCACGTTTGCTTCAGGTGCGAAAGGCCCAGAGTTCAAGACCAGCTGTAGGTGTTACGATTGTGCACTTAGGCAAGGCATTTAAGTAACACAGTGCCTCTTCTCTCTCCCTAGTAGCGATGGATTCCATTAGGAATGAGGTCTCGAGAGTGATTAATATAGTTGTAAGTTGTAAGACCTTGTTGTAAGTTGTAAGTTTTGCAATCGAGCTAAAATAAATTTGTATAAACCAAATGTCCTTGTGATGCCACTTCCTGTGGGTTAAACATGTAGAAATCTAATCTGTGTTAACTATTGAAAACAGGATATAAATGTGTATTTTGTGTATAAATGTATGTATTGTTGGTGTCATTTCTATTAACAGTCTTTCAGATGGGACTTTAAACTGAGGTCTCGTGTCGGTGCTTTACATTGTGCACGTAAAAGAACCAGAGGAGACTCTGGAATAGGTCTCTGTCTGTATCATTGCACTATCCTCCAAAATCTAAAATGACTAATCTCTCCAGGAGGCGTCTCTCATATGTGCATCCGGTAGCGATAAATATACGTAAAACACACAAGTAATTTCTATATTTATCCATATAGCTTGACACAGGTGAATAACCCAGATGTTCATGCTGTCATCTATAATATATGTAATACATAACCCGAACTACTTCGCGATATTCAACACGCCGCCACCTTATGGGTCAAAAGTGTAGAAAATAATAATACAGGAGCTTGTGGTGTCATGTAAAATCAGGTATTGTACCTATTGTCCTCTACGGCAATTGTTATTTTTAACAAATATAATATATTCCCATTTTCTGTCCAGTGACTGCCACCAAAAATGTGTGTGTATTTTACGTTTATTTATCGTCGCTACCGGTTGCCCATATGAGCCACGCCTCCATAAGAGATTAGTCATTTTAGATTTTTGGAGGATAGTGCAATGATACAGACAGAGACCCATACCAGAGTCTACTCTGGTTCTCATTTACGTGCACAGTGTACAGCAACGACACAAGACCTCGGTTTAAAGTCCCATCTGAAAGACTGTTCATTTTATTAGGGTCTGACAGGGGATCGAACCTGCAATCCCTGGATTACCAGTCCAGCATGTTACCATTGGACTACAGATCCGCCTGTGCCCCCAAAAATGTAAATGTCATCTCCCTTTATGCAGATTGCTTACAAACTCATCAGTAACTTTGACAACAGCAGGTACAACTTGGTAAACAATATGATAAAGTCTCATTTGAAATGCAGTCTTATTCATCTTTAACCTAAACACACAGTGACTACACAATCTTGCTGATGCAAAGATATCTAATGAGATTACAGGCAGACATTATAGTCCATGCAGACTGGGATGAATTTGCAAATTCAATGAGCATCACATTGTTGAGGTCATGAATTCTGGAGTGTACACAGATTTCCATTCCCTATACCTGGAACTTCATTTCATATGTTTATTTTAGATATGATTATTTTAGATTTTTAGATATGTTTATTTTAGATATGTTTATTTTAGATATGTTTATTTTAGATATGTTTATTTTAGATATGATTATTTTAGATATGTTTATTTTAGATATGTTTATTTTAGATATGTTTATTTTAGATATGATTATTTTAGATATGTTTATTTTAGATATGTTTATTTTAGATATGATTATTTTATATATGTTTATTTTAGATATGATTATTTTATATATGTTTATTTTAGATATGAATTTGCGTTTAAATGATATCATTAAAAATTGCAACATTACGATTCTTGCAAAGATAATCCATCTACTGTCATTTCTGCAAATTTCACAGAATTGTATTTACGTCTATTAAATCTTTGCACGTTAGCGGCAGATAAAATCACTTTTGCAAACGGCATAGAGCCAGATCAGATGTTCTGCACAGAACGTGCCGTCTGATCAGGCTCTATGCTGTTTGTTATTCGGATAGTGGAGCTACGGTAAAACATTTAGCTGAACAGCAAACAACATAGATCCTGATCAGCCATTGCGTAATAATTACGCCGCGGCTGATCTGGATCTATGTTATTTGCAAATGTGATTTTATATACAGTCAAACCTGTGTTAGTGGTCACCTCCATTGTCACCTCCATTAAGCAGCCAACCTGTATTAAGCAGCCAATTTCCAGATTCCCAATCAGTCATTTTATTATATATTTGACCTCTAGTAAGCAGCCACCTGTGCTAAGCAGCCACTTTCTCCGACTCCCTTGGCTGGCTGCTTAAAGACAGGTTTGACTGTACTCAGCAGGCAAAGAGTTAAATAATTACAATAACATGAAACTAAGACTCACTATAACACAATATCAAGCACTAAGAACATGGAAATCAAATCTTATTTTAAAACAGACACTCCAACCAAAATATAGCAAAGGTTCAAAATCTGACACAGGTTAAGCAATGAAATAAGAAAGCACTTGATATGAAGATGTAGTATCTTGATTCAAAATCATATTACAAGTATTACCTACAATTATCTATATTCATGACATGGTATAAAGCCAGCTTTCAGATATGATCTCTATGTATCAGATAATGAAGCCTTCAAGGTAGAGTCTGGAGTTAGTACAAATCAAGTAGCCGTCTTAGATGATGATGCAGATACCAGTATGTATGTATGTACAGTTAAACCTGTGTTAGTGGTCACCTCCATTAAGCAGCCAACCTGTATTAAGCAGCCAGTTTCCAGATTCCCAATATGTTGTTTTATTATTCATTTGCACTCTATTAAGCAGCCACCTGTTCTAAGCAGCCACTTTTTGTGATTCCCTTGATAACCCTTTCCCTCATAGCAACACCTCTTGACGCCATTGACAAGGTAGTAGTCAAACCAATGTTTATAATAAAGGCCAGAATCTCATGTAGTTCCAGTAATATCTATGGAGGTGGGATAGATATGGCGACTACTTATCCACTGCATGATAGCTAAATGGCTGTCGTTTGTATGGAGATATAATAGTATATTAACTTAAATCTCATGTAGTCCCAGTAATATATATGGAGGTGGGATAGATATGGCGACTACTTATCCACTGCATGATAGCTAAATGGCTGTCGTTTGTATGGAGATATAATAGTATATTAACTTAAATCTCGATGAAGGAAAGGGTTAAATGGCTGTCGTTTGTATAGAGATATAATAGTATATTAACTTAAATCTCGATGAAGGAAAGGGTTAAATGGCTGTCGTTTGTATGGAGATATAATAGTATATTAACTTAAATCTCGATGAAGGAAAGGGTTAAATGGCTGTCGTGTTTGTATGGAGATATAATAGTATATTAACTTAAATCTTGATGAAGGAAAGGGTTAAATGGCTGTCGTTTGTATGGAGATATAATAGTATATTAACTTAAATCTCGATGAAGGAAAGGGTTAAATGGCTGTCGTTTGTATGGAGATATAATAGTATATTAACTTAAATCTCGATGAAGGAAAGGGTTAAATGGCTGTCGTTTGTATGGAGATATAATAGTATATTAACTTAAATCTCGACGAAGGAAAGGGTTAAATGGCTGTAGTGTTTGTATGGAGATATAATAGTATATTAACTTAAATCTCGATGAAGGAAAGGGTTAAATGGTTGTCGTGTTTGAATGGAGATATAATAGTATATTAACTTAAATCTCGATGAAGGAAAGGGTTAAATGGCTGTCGTGTTTGTATGGAGATATAATAGTATATTAACTTAAATCTCGATGAAGGAAAGGGTTAAATGGCTGTCGTTTGTATGGAGATATAATAGTATATTAACCTAAATCTCTATGAAGGAAAGGGTTAAATGGCTGTCGTTTGTATGGAGATATAATAGTATATTAACTTAAATCTCGATGAAGGAAAGAGTTAAATGGCTGTCGCTTGTATGGAGATATAATAGTATATTAACTTAAATCTCAATGAAGGAAAGGGTTAAATGGCTGTCGTTTGTATGGAGATATAATAGTATATTAACCTAAATCTCTATGAAGGAAAGGGTTAAATGGCTGTCGTTTGTATGGAGATATAATAGTATATTAACCTAAATCTCTATGAAGGAAAGGGTTAAATGGCTGTCGTTTGTATGGAGATATAATAGTATATTAACTTAAATCTCGATGAAGGAAAGGGTTAAATGGCTGTCGTTTGTATGGAGATATAATAGTATATTAACTTAAATCTCGATGAAGGAAAGGGTTAAATGGCTGTCGTTTGTATGGAGATATAATAGTATATTAACTTAAATCTCGATGAAGGAAAGGGTTAAGACAGGTTTGACTGTATGTCAAGCAGTAACTTGTATGTGTAAACACTACAGTCAATTTAAATGTTATGTGTGTTTTACGTTTATTTATCGTCACTACCGGTTGCCCATATGAGCGACGCCTCCTGAAGAGATTAGTCATTTTAGATTTTTGGAGGATAGTGCAATGATACAGACAGAGACACATTCCAGAGTCTCCTCTGGTTCTTTTACATGGACGGTGTACAGCACTGACACGAGACCACGGCTTAAAGTCCCATCTGAAAGACTGTTAATTTTATTAGGGTCAGACGGGGGATCGAACCTGCGATCCCTGGATTTTGATTTTCTTAACCCATTCAACACCAAGTAACTGACATGGACTGGTGCATGATATTTTTAGACCAATAAATTAATAAGAACATTACATTTGGACCAGCTCATTTATCAAAATGGGTAAGTTTGTCTAAAAATAGCAATATTAGCAAAAAGTGCAGATCCTGATGAGACGGCTTGTCATAAGCCGACTCATCTGGATCTATGCTTTTTGTAAGCCTATTTAGATGTTTGTGGTGTTGAAAGGGTTAATACGTGTATATCTTAATTACTCTTTATTTCAAGCTTTCTTTACAATAATGTCTATTTTTTTTTTTTTAATACTTTATTTATTTTACAACGATCGCGAAGCTATTGCTACAATCTATTTAAAAGTACATGCAAATAAAATATATTGGTTATGTTTGATAACAGAATAATTTGCAATACTAGCAAACAAAATTCCATTGCACAACTACATTGGAAATGAATGCTCCTACAAATTTGAGAACAAAATTAATTTCTGAAATTATAAAAAAAGATGCTGATATTCAGAATGTTCCCCAAGGTTCTACTACTACGCCCACGATCGTTAAGTGCCATCATTATTGTCTTATTACTCGAGTGGCAATGATTGGTCACCATTTTTCTTGTTCTCAGAATCAAGAAATTTCCGGATAATCATTACTCCCTGATGTGAGATTAGGTTCATAATGGAAATCACAAATGTGTCTTAAAGGAGCACACACAAAACCAGCTACATAATAATATAACATTTTATGAAATCATATAAAAATATTAAAATTAAGATTATGCTCATTAAATATCGGATAGAAATATATACAAGGTCACCTGTAATGGTGAAACTATGGTTTTATGTCTTGTCACCAATTTCACAGTTATATAAAGCTGGTGGTGGCTACAGGATGGATGATGCACAATGTAAGGGGCTGGGGATGGCTGGTGGTGGCTACAGGATGGATGATGCACAATGTAAGGGGCTGGGCATGGCTGGTGGTGGCTACAGGATGGATGATGCACAATGTAAGGGGCTGGGCATGGCTGGTGGTGGCTACAGGATGGATGATGCACAATGTAAGGGGCTGGGCATGGCTGGTGGTGGCTACAGGATGGATGATGCACAATGTAAGGGGCTGGGCATGGCTGGTGGTGGCTACAGATGGATGATGCACAATGTAAGGGGCTGGGCATGGCTGGTGATGGCTACATGATGCATATTGTAAGGGGCTGGGCATGGCTGGTGATGGCTACATGATGCATATTGTAAGGGGCTGGGCATGGCTGGTGGTGGCTACATGATGCACAATGTAAGGGCTGGGCATGGCTGGTGGTGGCTACAGGATGGATGATGCAAATGTAAGGGGCTGGGCATGGCTGGTGGTGGCTACAGGATGGATGATTCACAATGTAAGGGGCTGGGCATGGCTGGTGGTGGCTACAGGATGGATGATGCACAATGTAAGGGCTGGGCATGGCTGGTAGTGGCTACAGGATGGATGCTGCACAATGTAAGGGCTGGCATGGCTGGTGGTGGCTACAGGATGGATGATTCACAATGTAAGGGGCTGGGCATGGCTGGTGATGGCTACATGATGCATATTGTAAGGGGCTGGGCATGGCTGGTGGTGGCTACAGGATGGATGATGCACAATGTAAGGGCATGGCTGGTGATGGCTACATGATGCATATTGTAAGGGGCTGGGCATGGCTGGTGGTGGCTACAGGATGGATGATGCACAATGTAGGGCTGGGCATGGCTGGTGATGGCTACATGATGCCTATTGTAAAGGGCTGGGCATGGCTGGTGATGGCTACATGATGCATATTGTAAGGGCTGGGCATGGCTGGTGGTGGCTACAGGATGGATGATGCACAATGAAGGGTGTGAACATGGCTGGGTGGGGTTAATAGTGGCTACATGATGCATATTGTAAGGGGCTGGGCATGGCTGGTGGTGGCTACATGATGCATATTGTAAGGGGCTGGGCATGGCTGGTGGTGGCTACAGGATGGATTATATGCATATTGTAAGGGGCTGGGCATGGCTGGTGGTGGCTACATGATGCATATTGTAAGGGGCTGGGCATGGCTGGTGGTGGCTACAGGATGGATTATATGCATATTGTAAGGGGCTGGGCATGGCTTGTGGGGGCTACATCATGTGATGATGCATATAGCCTTCTGCTATATGGCAGGCTCATGCATGGGGGAATGGTAGTACACTCGATCCAAAACCTCAATAGGGGTCCAGCAGGTCATTGGAACAACAAATGTAAGGTTGGACATAATTCTCTCAATATTATGTGCTTAACAATATTACACCTGTAACAATATTACACATGAAACAATATTACACATATAACAATATTACACATGAAACAATATTACACATGAAACAATATTACACAATATGGCATGTGCAACAGTGAAACAGGGCTTATTTTGCTTCAATAATTTCTCAATTAAAAATATCTGCCCTTTCACTTCAAACAGGTTCATAGTACAGACACTGTAATTAAGTTTAGAGAAAATGTTTGAATATTATGGCAGAGGATCATAGAATTGCTATAAAATCCTGGTAGATATAATCTATTTATGGTACAGGGACTGATTTTATAGTTCAGAGTCAATATGGACAAGTTGTATTGCTTGAAGGGACAATAGTATAATGTTATTATTTAATTGGTTTTCTAAATTGGTGATGGAAGTAGATAGTTTGCCATTGTTTCAGGCTACAAAATGGAAGCTTCCGAGAATTCTGAAATGAATTTGTTCTTTATCAAAATAGGACTCCCTATATTATAACTCTTTGCATGCTAGCGGCAGATAAAATCACCTTTGCAAACAGCATAGAGCCAGATCAGACGGCACAGAACGTGCCGTCTGATCAGGCTCTATGCTGTTTGCTATTCGGATAGTGGAGCTAAAACACTTGGCTGAATAGCAAACAACATGGATCCTGATCTGGATCTATGTTGTTTGCAAATGTGATTTTATTTACTCAGCAGGCAAAGGGTTAAGGCATACATTATTAGCCAAAACAGAATGAAAAATGTTAATATATGAACAGTGGAAGTCGTGATAGCGCAGTGGATGAGCGTTCGCTTCAGGTGTGAAAGGCTCAGAATTCAAGCCCCTCTGGAGCTGTTATGATTGTGTCCTAAGGCATGGCATTTAAATTCCACAGTGTCTCTTCTCTCTCACTCATGGCGATGGATTCCATCAGGAATGAGGTCTCGAGAGTGATTAATATAAGTTGTAGGAACTTGCTTCGCAATCGAGCTAAATTAAATTGGTATAAACTAATATATGAACATAATGAAATATAAAATTGCAGCTATATAATATTATATGCATACATGTACATTATTAACTATATCATAGTAGTAGTTTGTATCATGTATGTAAAGTGTTTGTTTATTATAGTGTCATCCCTATTTAAAGGGCCAGCCATTTCTGACTTATGAGACACCTCTTTTTATGAACATCAGTACTTCCCAAGTCCTATGCTTGTATGCACTCGGTAACCATTATTTAACTAACTGGCGGCTCACCAACCGGCCATATCAGAACGATCTTAACCACTAGGCCACGGAGACGGTATGTATGTATTTATCATTGATAATCATGTATTATTCTTGTAAATATTTGTAATTATTTGAGTAAATAAAAGAAGAAAAAGAAGAAAAGAAGCCATCTTGCAATACACATGTTTGATATCAGTTGAAATACAATAAGCAACTGTTCAGGATCATTTGTTTTTAGTTTAAGCTTCATTTATTTTACACCGATTGCAAAGCAAGTTTTAACAACTTATATTAATCACTCTCGTTGGCACGGATGAAAGCTTATATGTGGGGGAAACCAGAGTACCCGGAGAAAACCCACCTGTCCGATCTTGCGACCACCGTACCATCTCACATACTTCCCGGTCCGAGGATCGAACACGGGTTGCATTGGTGAGAAGCGAGCATGTTAACCACTGCGCTATAGCTAATAGTTTATATCTTGGTACTGCACCCTAAAGACTGATGTACAGATATTACTTAGTCAATGAAATTGTTGAAGTAACTGCACTAATAGTTTATAGCTTGGTACTGCACCCTAAAGACTGATGTACAGATATTACTTAGTCAATGAAATTGTTGAAGTAACTGCACTAATAGTTTATATCTTGGTACTTCACCCTAAAGACTCATGTACAGATATTACTTAGTCAATGAAATTGTTGAAGTAACTGCACTAATAGTTTATATCTTGGTACTGCACCCTAAAGACTGATGTACAGATATTACTTAGTCAATGAAATTGTTGAGGTAACTGCACTAATAGTTTATATCTTGGTACTGCACCCTAAAGACTGATGTACAGATATTACTTAGTCAATGAAATTGTTGAAGTAACTGCGCTAATAAGAATACCTAATATTTAAAGTGACATTACATTGCAAATAAATAATTAATATTTAAAGTGACATTACATTGCAAATAAATAATTAATATTTAAAGTAAAATTACATTGCAAATAAATAATTAATATTTAAAGTGACATTACATTGCAAATAAATAATTAATATTTAAAGTGACATTACATTGCAAATAAATAATGCTTCTGAAATAATTCGAACACTAACACTGAATCAATAAACTGTGTTTTTGTGGTCCACAAACTCTCACAAGTGAAAGTAGGATATTTCATATAGCGGTCAGCCACGCTCCTGAATTGACATTTGTTTACCATTGAATTCTATACTAAAGGCATGTACAGTCGTTTAGAGTTTAAATCAGATTAGTCTAAAAAATAAAATATTTACCGTATTTAGCTATGTATAGTGCGCACATTTCTTACTGAAATCCTCATCCATTTTATCTACTGCGCATTATACACCAGTACAGACATCAGGACATTTTCTTCCGGACCAAAATTGACAAATATTTCGTGAAATTCGACCCGAATGGCCCACAGTCATTCTATAATTTGTTACATTCGACAAATGTTATAAACTAGCTATTAAAACCAGTTGCCGATAGTCTATATAAATAAATGAAATGAATAAGACCACAAAATTAGCATATATTGCGTTTATTTTGGCAAATTTTGAAGAATTTAATTGAAATTAGTAAATGCATAAAAAAATGGCGATTTGATAACATCACATGGTTTTATCGTATGTAATATTTCCCGTACTTTGCTGTACAATGTACAATGCATTGCATAAAAAAAAAACTTTTTTGGCTGCAGTATTTCAATTGTTTGTAGTGATAATTAATTTCGACAAACCTTTCACAATGGGTCGCAGTTAATTAGGTAGGCTACACGTGTTGAGAAGCTTGAGCATCTGCTGACATGTTTGAGAACGTGTTGAGATGTTTGAGAACGTGTCGAGAAATTTGAGCAGGTGTGCCTGAGTGCATTACCGTTCCTCGATAGGGTATCTCGAGTGATTAATATAAGTTGCAAAAATCACGGAGCACAATTTTTAGCGATTCTTGAGAAATGTTAAATTTTGACTTGGAAAATTGCGTTGTTCACGTGCATCGGAAATTAGTTTTCCCCCCCGATTTTCGTGCCAAATCGTGGGTGCGCATTATACACGATAGTGCACTATACATAGCTAAATACGGTATTTTAAAAATAAAATAAATATGCATAGACACAAATGTGAGATATAACGGTAAATCTGTGCAATAAATTCAGGATACATGCGTTGTATTATGCATGGATGTTAATTAATCAGTTAATTAGTTCAAATATTCACTTTTTGAGGCAAATATTTGGAAAACAATTACTCGCTATAATAATAATAATAATAATAACTGTAGAAATTTGTGTGTTCACCGATGTAGTGTCGCTTTAAAGCTGCATATATATATGCTTACATAGAATGTGCCACACATCACGATATTCCAAGTAGTGAATGAGTAGAAGTCTTCATTCATTTTTCAGTCATAATAGATTTTACAAGTAAAATTGTGTAGATCTTCACACAAAAGAACTGGATTTTGATAAATTACGTTTGTTAACTACACAATGTACCTACCTCCCTATATGGATACTCGCTTACAAAATTACCCATTGCTTTGTATATAGTGGTTTGCTAATTTTAACCCCTGTGAATTACAGCCTAATCTGCCCATATGAAGCTAATTATATATAGACTATACCTCTATAAGTTATATGTTATATTTCGGGTTTTACGCCTGCATCAGCACCATTTTGGGCTATATCGCCGGCGGGCAGTTTACCTAACAACACCTTTCCTGGGCAGGCTCCAGCGGTTAACCAGTACTTGGGTGCACCAACCTCCGTAAGAAACTGCCAACTTTTTCATATAAATGAGACACGGCCTGAGCGGGGCTCGAACCCGTGACCATCAGTGATGATAGGTTACAGTGGTATGTATACAAGTCAGCGACTGTAACCACTCGACCACGGAGGCGGATATACCTCTATAAGGCATATTTGCACTAATTTTTCAAAAATTCAGAAAAATACACTGGTTTGCTAATGTCCATGTATTACAGATGCACATAGTATGTATATTTTATGTTACACAAATACTGTTACTGGGGTAACCTTGTTTTGCAAAATCTTCTCACAAAGTAAAACCCACATCACCTACCAAAGTACATCCGTTATGTCAAAGTCGGCTATGTCGAATTCTACTGTTATCAGATCAAAGTCCCGTTTCAGACACTATCATTTTACATATAACTAGCTCCATTTATATCGAATTTCGTTAAGTCAAACTTCGGTTATGTCAAAGTATTTTGGATGTTCCCACGGAATTCGACATAGCGGATGTAGACTGTAAATACCATCCCACATACTAAAGTAAAACCCATACCACCCACCATATTTGTACATTGAAAAAAACTGCTTCTAAAATTATGTCAAAACATTTAAGCGCAAAAAATAATACATACGTAACTCTGTTCATAACTTCAAACAGATCTTCTGTTTTTTTCATATTACAAATACATTATAGTTATATTATGATAACATTATAACAGCGGGTGATGTTTGTGGAACTTATTGCTTGATGAAATAACCAGATTCCAATCTAAATAGTTCTATCTTCTCACATACACCATCAAACTGAATTCCCCCTCATGTTTATTATCTATGGTAAGTCCATAATAGGGATAAACAAGTAATTGAGTAATCGGTGCACATACTCGAGAAGTAAATTGGTACTCGAGTACTCGTCTCAAACAATTATCTCTCCAGATTCTATTTTGAGATTCAGTATACAATTGTTTAGGCATAATATATAGAATGTGTCATGTAATAATAATTGCATTACAGACGGATATGTAGTCCAGTGGTAACACGTTGGACTGGTAATCCAGGGATCGCAGGTTCGATCCCCCGTCTGACCCTAATAAAATTAACAGTCTTTCAGATGGGACGTTAAACTGAGGTCTCGTGTCGGTGCTTTACACCGTGCACGTAAAAGAACCAGGGGAGATTCTGGAATGGGTCTCTGTCTGTATCATGCATTATCCTCCAAAATCTAAAATAACTAATCTCTTCAGGAGGCGTCGCTCATATGGGCAACCGGTAGCGACGATAAATAAACGTAAAAAAAAAAAATTGCATTACTACATGTATCCTCGACAAGCGAGTTGATTACAAGTCTTAGTTAATTTTGTTTCTGAATAAAAATGTGTATAAACCACACGAATATAAACCATGCTAGTTTGTGTACCTTGATCAACATTCTAAATACATGTAGTGACATGATTGCACTATTAATAAATTAAAGGGCAATTCTGACGATTTTTACATTTTCCTAAAATACATGGGACGAGTGGTGGTCCAATCTGGACGAGTGGTGGTCCAATCTGGACAAGTGGTGGTCTAATCTGGACAAGTGGAACTGTGGCATCACTTGCCCAGTAGGACGAGTAAGAAATTAAAAATTTGTCGAGGCCTGGGCATATAAAAGGTTTTGAACCTACATAGCCACGTCACCATCCCCTAGCAATTGTTATACAATCTGACCATTCTACAAACTGTGCCATCAATACATACAGGTGTATGATGTAGTATCCATGACTTGGGGTACTTACAGGTGTATGATGTAGTATCCATGACTTGTGGTACTTACAGGTGTATGATGTAGTATCCATGACTTGGGGTACTTACATGTGTATGATGTATTATTCAGGACTTGGGGTACTTACATGTGTATAATGTAGTATCCAGGACTTGGGGTACTTACAGGTGTATGATGTAGTATCCAGGACTTGGGGTACTTACATGTGTATGATGTAGTATCCAAGACTTGGGTACATACATGTGTATGATGTAGTATCCAGGACTTGTGGTACTTACATGTGTATGATGTAGTATCCATGACTTGGGGTACTTACATGTGTATGATGTAGTATCCAGGACTTTGGGTACTTACATGTGTATGATGTAGTATCCAGGACTTTGGGTACTTACATGTGTATGATGTAGTATCCAGGACTTGTGGTACTTACATGTGTATGATGTAGTATCCAGGACTTTGGGTACTTACATGTGTATGATGTAGTATCCAGGACTTGGGGTACTTACATGTGTATGATGTAGTATCCAGGACTTGGGGTACTTACATGTGTATGATGTAGTATCCATGACGTGGGGTACTTACATGTGTATGATGTAGTATCCAGGACTTGTGGTACTTACATGTGTATGATGTAGTATCCATGACGTGGGGTACTTACATGTGTATGATGTAGTATCCAGGACTTGTGGTACTTACATGTGTATGATGTAGTATCCATGACTTGGGGTACTTACATGTGTATGATGTAGTATCCATGACGTGGGGTACTTACATGTGTATGATGTAGTATCCAGGACTTGTGGTACTTACATGTGTATGATATAGTATCCAGGACCTGTGGTACTTACATGTGAGTATCCATGACTTGTGGTACATACATGTGTATGATGTAGTATCCAAGACTTGTGGTACATACAGGTGTATGATGTAGTATCCAGGACTTGGGGTACTTACATGTGTATGATGTAGTATCCATGACTTGTGGTACATACAGGTGTATGATGTAGTATCCATGACTTGTGGTACATACATGTGTATGATGTAGTATCCATGACTTGTGGTACATACATGTGTATGATGTAGTATCCAGGACTTGTGGTACTTACATGTGTATGATGTAGTATCCAGGACTTGGGGTACATACAGGTGTATGATGTAGTATCCAGGACTTGGGGTACTTACATGTGTATGATATAGTATCCAGGACTTGTGGTACTTACAGGTGTATGATGTAGTATCCAAGACTTGTGGTACATACAGGTGTATGATGTAGTATCCAGGACTTGGGGTACTTACATGTGTATGATGTAGTATCCATGACTTGGGGTACATACAGGTGTATGATGTAGTATCCATGACTTGGGGTACATACATATGTATGATGTAGTATCCATGACTTGGGGTACATACAGGTGTATGATGTAGTATCCATGACTTGTGGTACTTACATGTGTATGATGTAGTATCCATGACTTGTGGTACTTACATGTGTATGATGTAGTATCCATGACTTGGGGTACTTACATGTGTATGATGTAGTATCCATGACTTGGGGTACTTACATGTGTATGATGTAGTATCCATGAATTGGGGTACTTACATGTGTATGATGTAGTATCCATGACTTGTGGTACTTACATGTGTATGATGTAGTATCCATGACTTGGGGTACTTACATGTGTATGATGTAGTATCCATGACTTGGGGTACTTACATGTGTATGATGTAGTATCCATGAATTGGGGTACTTACATGTGTATGATGTAGTATCCATGACTTGTGGTACTTACATGTGTATGATGTAGTATCCATGACTTGGGGTACTTACATGTGTATGATGTAGTATCCATGACTTGGGGTACTTACATGTGTATGATGTAGTATCCATGAATTGGGGTACTTACATGTGTATGATGTAGTATCCATGACTTGTGGTACTTACATGTGTATGATGCAGTATCCATGACTTGGGGTACTTACATGTGTATGATGTAGTATCCATGACTTGGGGTACTTACATGTGTATGATGTAGTATCCATGACTTGTGGTACTTACATGTGTATGATGTAGTATCCATGACTTGGGGTACTTACAATGTGTATGATGTATTATTCAGGACTTGGGGTATTTACATGTGTATAATGTAGTATCCAGGACTTGTGGTACTTACATGTGTATGACTAGAATCATCTTTCTTCCTCTCCTCTTCAAACTTTTTTACCTGCAGGTATACATGTGAACCATTACATAAAAGGTAAGCGATACACCTCTCCTTCCATAGAGGGACATCTAATTGTATAGAAGAATGATGGAAAGTCTTCATCTTGTGTGTTGAAACAAAGCTAATTTCAACCCATTCAACACCAAGTAACTGACATGGAATGGTCCATGATATTTTTTAGAAAATTACATGTGGACCAGTTCATTTATCAAAATGGGTAATTTTGTCTAAAATAGCAACATTACTGGCAAAAAGTGCAGATCCTGATGAGCCGGATCTACAATTTTTGCAACCATATTTAGAGGTATGTGGTGTTGAAAGGGTTAATAGCAATTTACCCGCTCAAGGAATCTTCCTAATTGAGGTACTTCACGTGTTTGTTGTAAGTAAAACAAAACATGCTATGGTAACAAGTGGCACTGCTCTCTTGCATTAATTATTCGTTATTTGCATGTGAGACGGGGTCATGGGTTTGGGGCTGGGCGTGGCATTGGGGAGCATCAGTTGGAATCACGAGTCATTTGTATCAATCTATGTCGACTTTTATTGTTATAGATTTGTCTTCTTTTTTTTCTCCATCCTAGTTGTTGCTGCACCAAACCGCCGATGGTTGTTTAACATTTGCAACAGTTCTATCGCCGATGGTTGTCAAACATTTGCAACAGTTCTATCGCCGATGGTTGTCAAACATTTGCAACAGTTCTATCGCCGATGGTTGTCAAACGTTCTATCGCCGATGGTTGTCAAACATTTGCAACAGTTCTATCGCCGATGGTTGTCAAACATTTGCAACAGTTCTATCGCCGATGGTTGTCAAACATTTGCAACAGTTCTATCGCCGATGGTTGTCAAACATTTGCAACAGTTCTATCGCCGATGGTTGTCAAACGTTCTATCGCCGATGGTTGTCAAACATTTGCAACAGTTCTATCGCCGATGGTTGTCAAACATTTGCAACAGTTCTATCGCCAATGGTTGTCAAACATTTGCAACAGTTCTATCGCCGATGGTTGTCAAACGTTCTATCGCCGATGGTTGTCAAACATTTGCAACAGTTCTATCGCCGATGGTTGTCAAACATTTGCAACAGTTCTATCGCCGATGGTTGTCAAACATTTGCAACAGTTCTATCGCCGATGGTTGTCAAACATTTGCAACAGTTCTATCGCCGATGGTTGTCAAACGTTCTATCGCCGATGGTTGTCAAACATTTGCAACAGTTCTATCGCCGATGGTTGTCAAACATTTGCAACAGTTCTATCGCCTGAGCTACCAGGCTGCTAACATTATCTCGCCATGTGGCTCTCTCTCTCTCTATATATATATATATATATAACTATCCACCAATATGGAATATAGAACTATGAAAACATGACCTTGAAACATATACAATCACAACCCAACATTGTACACATATAGAACTAATTGAGAAATATATGCAGCAATAGTCCTGGACTCAAACCAAGAACGTCTCCGCTTTTCGGCCAAATACTTTACTGACTTAACTATCGAGCTGACTGACACATGATCGCATAAACCATCGCCATTGTGGGGTCGTGACCCACATGATCTACATTCTACGCAATCATTAACTCTATGTGAATGTGTCTGGTCATATTGGCTCACTTCTCTAATTTTCAGGATTTTTTGCCATGTGTCATCTTGTAGAGACCAGTGCCAGAGGCTGTTACTAGTTACAAATGTTACTATTGATTTTGCAGGAATTTGTACTTCTCCCTGAAGGCTACAAACAGTAACTTATCCCTTCCCAAACTCTGCTTACTGCACAGTAGTGTCTGTTTCTGGCCAACTTGCCAGTGATCTATTACATCAATAAGAATTAATTGAGAGAATATCGTGGAACATACATAATATACATACAAATATTTGGCTTTTATTATGTACAGTTCACTACAAAAACTGCTCAGATGTCGGAATATACTGTCCTGTAATGGATAGTGGTACTGACTGTGTAGGCGTACAGCTAATCAAAAGCTGCAGACAAGTGTAGAGCTAATCAAATAGTCAGAGTTGAAACACAAGTGCACTCTCCTTACAACACATGTCAATGCTCTTTACGTCCACAATCCTTCGTCCACAATCCTTCGCCTTACAGCGAAAGCAAATGAAATGGGAAATGTATGGCATGTAGCATGCGTACAAAAACATTTAACACCTGAGCATTAAAATTTTCATTTTCAAAAACCAAACAAGTTCGATCAAGCCACAACAAACAGCTCTAGCATCCCTCCCCGATCAAAAGTAAATGACATAGTGAATACAAAAGCAATTTATGGTACATCATTGTAGTTAGCAAATTTAATGGTAAATTCAAAGATTAATATTTTAGGCTGTCCGATTGGCGCAGTAGTTAGCGCGCTTGCTTCTCACCAATGCAACCCGGGTTCGATCCTCGGACCGGGAAGTATGTGAGATGGTACAGTGGTCGCCAGATCGAACAGGTGGGTTTTCTCCGGGTACTCCTACACGAATGACCACATATATGCTTTCATCCCCGGCAACGAGAGTGATAAATATAAGTTGTTAGAACTTGCTGCGTAATTGTTGTAAAATAAATAGTTTAAATTTTTTTTTTTAAAGATTAATAAATTAAACATTCCGATATTATATTAATAATAATAATAATAATACTATCCAAATTTTACTACATTGATTTTCAGTATGATATCAGATTTAAGACATCTTGTATGATGTTGTGATTCAAATGGATTGAAAAGTTCGCTTTCTACATGCTGTTTGTTCTCATCTACACACAGACAAATTTGCTGCAAAAGAATTAATTTGGATAGGCATACACTGAATATAAACTTGGATAATGACAGACAGCTGTAGTGGAAGTCGTGATAGCGCAGTGGATGCGCGTTCGCTTCAGGTGCGAAAGGTCCGGTGTTCGAGCCATGCTGGAGCCGTTACGATTGTGCCCTTAGGCAAGGCATTTAAATTCCACATTGCCTCTTCTCTCTCCCTCATGGCGATGGTTTCCATCAGGAATGAGGTATCGAGAGTGATTAATATAAGTTGAAAGAACTTGTTTCGCAATTGAGCTAAAATAAATTTGTATAAACCACAGGCACCAGACACAAATTTTTTTTTATTTTTGGCCTATGGTCATATAGTAAGTAATATATAATAAAGGCAACCAACGAAATTGAAACATGCATGCAGAAACATCGACGAGAAACTAGGTAAAAACGACCAGATCACTGATTTGCCCTCGTGGTCCTGACCGGAAGACCTTTTTCTATCAACAAATACTTTTTATTTCATCGAGATCGATCAAATAACACCTGAACGGCGCATTGTTTCATCGGGAACAGCAGGAAACGAAAAGTTGTCGTTTTGGCTGGGCGATCGGTTTTTGGCAACATACGATGTGAATGAATGCTTTTTTCTCATTGGTCAAAAATGAAACATGTAAATACATATATAAACAGCAGCCAATGAAATGCCGCTGTATATTCACCGCGGATCTTATCCAAAATGGAACAATTATTGAATTTTACTTTTTTTTTGTATTTGATTCCTGTATTGCTGTTGGATCTGCACGCCGAGGCTGCAAACAACATGATTCGCGAGAGAAAGATTCCATTTAACGAAGTATGAGTGATTTTTAGATGTTATGAGTATTACACTGGGTAAAACGTCGAGAAAACATTCCGCCAAATCAAAAACCGAACACCCAGCCAAAACGACAACATTTCATGCCCTGCTGTTCACGATGAAACAATGTGCCATTCTGGTGTTATTTGACCGATCTCCATGAAATAAAAAGTATTTGTTGATAAGGTCTTCCGGTCGGGACCACGAGGGCAAATCAGTGATCTGGTCGTTTTTACCTAGTTTCTCGTCGATGTTTCTGCATGCATGTTTCAATTTCGTTGGTTGCCTTTATTATATATTACTTACTATATGACCATAGGCCAAAAATTAAAAAAATGTTTGTGTCTGGTGCCTGTGGTATAAACTAAACATTGAAATCATTAAAAGTGTCCGAAATATATACGTGTCCGACTACTACTACAAGTGCATGTATAAATTATTCCATATGATTCTAAAAAAGTGATTGACAATTCAAATGTATGAAAGAATATTAGATATCAGGTCTTAACCACAGGCACCAGACACAATTTTTTTTTTTTTTTGGCCTATGGTCATATAGTAAGTAATATATAATATATATAATATATTACTTACTATATGACCATAGGCCAAAAAAAATTTTTTTTTGTGTCTGGTGCCTGTGGTCAAGACATGGTGCATGGCTGTTGCTATTGGATGGCAATTTTGATACAACAATACCATCGGAAATGAATACGGGGAACCCATCACATAAACTTAGCAGACTTTTTGAGAAGAGCATATCTACAGAGTGATCAATACAAGATACAACCTCCTCATAAATCTATACAAGTTTTAGATTGGTCTCTTATTTCATTAATTATTTATCAATATCTAATCAAATATTGTTACTCTGCTGTGTCATTTTTGGAGAAAAATTACAACAACAGGAAGTTGTATATCAACTCGCCAGAGGATTTACACATGTCTGGTTACAGAGGATTCACACATGTCTGGTTACATACAGAGGATTCACACATGTCTGGTTACATACAGAGGATTCACACATGTCTGGTTACATACAGAGGATTCACACGTGTCTGGTTACATACAGAGGATTTACAAGTGTCTGGTTACATACAGAGGATTCACACATGTCTGGTTACATACAGAGGATTCACACATGTCTGGTTACATACAGAGGATTCACACATGTCTGGTTACATACAGAGGATTTACAAGTGTCTGGTTACATACAGAGGATTCACACACGTCTGGTTACATACAGAGGATCCACACATGTCTGGTTACATACAGAGGATTCACACATGTCTGGTTACATACAGAGGATTCACACATGTCTGGTTACATACAGAGGATTCACACGTGTCTGGTTACATACAGAGGATTTACAAGTGTCTGGTTACATACAGAGGATTCACACATGTCTGGTTACATACAGAGGATTCACACATGTCTGGTTACATACAGAGGATTCACACATGTCTGGTTACATACAGAGGATTTACAAGTGTCTGGTTACATACAGAGGATTCACACACGTCTGGTTACATACAGAGGATCCACACATGTCTGGTTACATACAGAGGATTCACACATGTCTGGTTACATACAGAGGATTCACACATGTCTGGTTACATACAGAGGATTCACACATGTCTGGTTACATACAGAGGATTCACACATGTCTGGTTACATACAGAGGATTCACACGTGTCTGGTTACATACAGAGGATTTACAAGTGTCTGGTTACATACAGAGGATTCACACATGTCTGGTTACATACAGAGGATTCACACATGTCTGGTTACATACACATTATTATTTAGACAGACCTGTCATAATAAAATACTGATATATTATTTCTGTTGTCCGAAATTGTTTCCTCAATGTAAAAAATGATCAACAGAATTAACAGGGAAATTGCCGGTTGGAGCAGGGCTTCTAAATTTCAAAACCTAATCAGTTCAGGCCAAATTTGACCACCACTACATACCTCACCCAGGTGTTACCCCGCCCCACAGACATACCACATAGAAACTCATTTATCATCAATAAGAATAACTGATGAATAAATATATAATATAAACATTACATTAAATACTGTCAGAAAAATGTACGTATCCGACTATTACTACAACTGATTTGGTTCTATGTAGATAGTTACTTAACCCTTTCCCTCATAGAAGCACCTCTTGACGCCATTACCAATATGACATACATTGACAATGTAGTAGCCAAACCAATATTCATTAACCCTTTCCCTCATAGAAGCACCTCTTGACACCATTACCAATATGACATACATTGACAATGTAGTAGCCAAACCAATGTTCATTAACCCTTTCCCTCATAGACGCACCTCTTGACGCCATTACCAATATGACATACATTGACAATGTAGTAGCCAAACCAATGTTCATTAACCCTTTCCCTCATAGAAGCACCTCTTGATGCCATTACCAATATGACATACATTGACAATGTAGTAGCCAAACCAATGTTCATTAACCCTTTCCCTCATAGAAGCACCTCTTGATGCCATTACCAATATTACATACATTGACAATGTAGTAGCCAAACCAATGTTCATTAACCCTTTCCCTCATAGAAAGCACCTCTCCATATAAACGACAGCCATTTAGCTATCATGCAGTGGATAAGTAGTCGCCATATCTATACCACCTCCATAGATATTACTGGGACTACATGAGATTCTGGCTTTTATTATGAATACATTGTCGATGTATCTCGTATTGGTAATGGCGTCAAGAGGTGCTTATAAGTGGGAAAGGGTTAAGCATCTTAGCAGTATAATTGTATCCACCCGGTCTACCTCTGACTGTCGTTGGCACAAATTCTTGTGTGAGTGACAGTCAGAGATATAAAAACCGAACACACACTGAGACTACAGCAGCCCACATAGCCCTCTAAACATCGAGTTATAATAATTGCGATAGGCCAAAACCATCACTTTTAGATGATGTTTATTTTAATCGTCTTAGAAATGAAATGCATTTATGCGGCAGTGACTTTAAATAAATTTAACAATGACCTGCATGAAGTATTCCACATCCACATCAAAAGGGCGGGAAATGCAGGTTCTAACGTAAATATATACAATAGATTCTTCCTGTGAGATTCCTTTTATGAGTACTGGAGTCCACAATATTACAATAACATGTGATATCTTCATATCTGTGCAATTTGACTTGATAATTAAATTTTAATCTTTTGTTGTCCACACAATAGTTTGGGAAGATAGATTTTCACAGCTGGATGTACATCCCCACCCATAAAATTGTGCAGGGTTATGTGGCTATCGATTCCGTTTAAGTGGCTATAGATATGAAATGAATTGAGCCACTTAATATACAATTGTGGGTATGTCCGGACAGGGACGGTCAGATGGAGGGAGCCTACATCAGATGGTTATGTATTGTTCAAATCACTTCTATGGGGAGGGCCAATCACTACTGTTGTTAGAACTTGTGGCCCAACCCATTTGCTAATTATGTATTTGTAATTTGTTTGTAACTGTTACATACATGTATATACAGCAATACAACACAGTCAAACCTAGTGGTCACTTCCATTAAGCAGCCAACCTGTATTAGTGGTCACTTCCATTAAGCAGCCAACCTGTATTAGTGGTCACTTCCATTAAGCAGCCAACCTGTATTAGTGGTCACTTCCATTAAGCAGCCAACCTGTATTAGTGGTCACTTCCATTAAGCAGCCAACCTGTATTAGTGGTCACTTCCATTAAGCAGCCAACCTGTATTAGTGGTCACTTCCATTAAGCAGCCAACCTGTATTAGTGGTCACTTCCATTAAGCAGCCAACCTGTATTAGTGGTCACTTCCATTAAGCAGCCAACCTGTATTAGTGGTCACTTCCATTAAGCAGCCAACCTGTATTAGTGGTCACTTCCATTAAGCAGCCAACCTGTATTAGTGGTCACTTCCATTAAGCAGCCAACCTGTATTAGTGGTCACTTCCATTAAGCAGCCAACCTGTATTAGTGGTCACTTCCATTAAGCAGCCAACCTGTATTAGTGGTCACTTCCATTAAGCAGCCAACCTGTATTAGTGGTCACTTCCATTAAGCAGCCAACCTGTATTAGTGGTCACTTCCATTAAGCAGCCAACCTGTGTTAGTGGTCACTTCCATTAAGCAGCCAACCTGTATTAGTGGTCACTTCCATTAAGCAGCCAACCTGTATTAGTGGTCACTTCCATTAAGCAGCCAACCTGTGTTAGTGGTCACTTCCATTAAGCAGCCAACCTGTATTAGTGGTCACTTCCATTAAGCAGCCAACCTGTATTAGTGGTCACTTCCATTAAGCAGCCAACCTGTATTAGTGGTCACTTCCATTAAGCAGCCAACCTGTATTAGTGGTCACTTCCATTAAGCAGCCAACCTGTATTAGTGGTCACTTCCATTAAGCAGCCAACCTGTATTAGTGGTCACTTCCATTAAGCAGCCAACCTGTATTAGTGGTCACTTCCATTAAGCAGCCAACCTGTATTAGTGGTCACTTCCATTAAGCAGCCAACCTGTATTAGTGGTCACTTCCATTAAGCAGCCAACCTGTGTTAGTGGTCACTTCCATTAAGCAGCCAACCTGTGTTAGTGGTCACTTCCATTAAGCAGCCAACCTGTATTAGTGGTCACTTCCATTAAGCAGCCAACCTGTGTTAGTGGTCACTTCCATTAAGCAGCCAACCTGTGTTAGTGGTCACCTCCATTAAGCAGCCAACCTGTGTTAGTGGTCACCTCCATTAAGCAGCCAACCTGTATTAGTGGTCACTTCCATTAAGCAGCCAACCTGTGTTAGTGGTCACTTCCATTAAGCAGCCAACCTGTGTTAGTGGTCTCTTCCATTAAGCAGCCAACCTGTGTTAGTGGTCACCTCCATTAAGCAGCCAACCTGTATTAGTGGTCAATTCCATAAGCAGCCAACCTGTGTTAGTGGTCACTTCCATTAAGCAGCCAACCTGTGTTAGTGGTCTCTTCCATTAAGCAGCCAACCTGTGTTAGTGGTCTCTTCCATTAAGCAGCCAACCTGTGTTAGTGGTCTCTTCCATTAAGCAGCCAACCTGTGTTAGTGGTCTCTTCCATTAAGCAGCCAACCTGTGTTAGTGGTCTCTTCCATTAAGCAGCCAACCTGTATTAGTGGTCTCTTCCATTAAGCAGCCAACCTGTATTAGT